>KZ505944.1:296704-331478 GCA_002844005.1 Limosa lapponica baueri | reverse complement strand
CCTTTTTTTTTTTTTTTTTTTTTAATACTCGTTATTGGCAGCACGCATCTGATTGACCTCTTTAAAAACGCCTGCTAAGTTTCTCCCGAAATCCGTTCAGGGAAGGGTGGTCTCTCCCCGGCGCACGCATGGTGGTGCCTGATGCCACACCGAAGCCGGTCCCTGTGCTGGGTTGTCCCTTTGTCCCAGACTTGTACACCAGCCAGCCGAGGAAGTGCTCCGGCACGATGTCTGCCTGCTTCGGGTGTCCCTCCTCCCCTGGGGGATGCACTCAGCGCCAGTGCCCCCTTTTTGGTTGTTCAGACAGTTTTCAGGTCCAGTTTTTCACCGGTGCCAGAAATGAACTCCGTTTTAAATACGGTGATGTATTTAATGTAGAAGGTGGAGGAAATTCAGATGAGAACAGCCATGGCTTCAAAGTGAGCAACATCTGAAAGAGATTGTGGGCCCGAGCTGGAAAGAGCAGGGCTGTTTCTGGGCTTGCAACCCCAAAGGGAGTTGAGGGGGCTTGGATTGTGTCTCTCCCCACACGGCTCCATTTGCTGGGGGGTGCACAACGTGCATTAGGAGCGAACAGCCTGGTTACCTGTGTGGAGAGTTCGGCAGGTGCCCCTAGAGCCTCCATTCCCCTCCTCCGCCACCTGCCCTAATGTGACGCTGTGCAAAGGTAGTGGGAGAGGGGAGTCCACTTTTTGCTTGCTTTCTGGGGCCCGTTGGTGCTGATGTTCAGCATGGGGAACCACGGGGCCAGAGATCAAAGTGGGCTTTGCTGCATGACTTTTGGGCTGACATGAATCACCCCTGAGTGAGGAGGAGGACGGGGGAGGCTGCAGGGCCAGAGCCAGGCTACTACCTGCCTGCCTGAGGGGCAAGAGGGAGCAAAATGCTGCGGCCGGGGAGGATGATAGGATGAGATCTTCTCCCCTGGCTCCTCCTCTTGTGTGAATCCACCTTCTCCGTGGCTGTCAGGCAGGGAGGAGGGGGCCCGGGCACAGCTTCCAGGCAGCGGGAGCAGCCCAGGAGGAAGCCGCTAGTGGGAGAACGGGGGTGAGAACGTAGCCCCAGCCAGGGCTACTGCAGAAGGGCAGGACAGAGGGGACCATGCTGTCCCCTGAGCAGGAGCTGGTGCAGGGCCTGCTGGCAGGGAGCAGCCCATCCGCACGGAAGTGGCACTGGGGATTTTCAAGCACCTTTGCCCCATCTCTTGTGGAAGTAGGGCACATGACTGCAGAGGAGCCTCACGCTTCCAGGAAAGGTGTTCAGTCACAGGTTACCCACCAGTATGAGCAGAAAACAAAGTAAATTGGGGATCGGGGAGAACTGGTTTTAGGACTGGGACGTGGGCTGGTGGGTTGGTCAAGGCCAGGGAGTGAAGTTTGCCATGTGCATGGAGGGGAAGGATTGCCCTGAGCCTGGTTTTTTTTGCAGTGAGCACAGGGCTGGCGAGGGACAGCCATGCTTGTGGCTGCACTGGTTGGAGCTGCCTTCCTTGAGCGTGGGACTGGGCAGAGGAGCTGATGGCAGGCACGGGGCAGGGGGCTGGGTTTGGAGGGGGGCTGCAGGCAGCTGCAGCTTGGCTGCAGAGGAGTTTGTGCTCTGAACCGAGATCTGCATGGATGGCATTTCTTCACTGGGTGACTCTGGATAACTAAAAGTAAGTCTCAGTAGCTCCTGGGAGCCCTGAGCTCCTGTTACAGGATTAAGTTTCCAGTCTCATAGGCCACCGCTTGCAGCAGCAACAGTTTGGGAGGCAGCTGTGGCAGCAGCGCCACAGGAGGCAGCACCCAGGGAGAGCTGCGTTGGTTGTCACAGGCCCTGTGCTTGGGCCTCACTCACCTCGGGGCTTTAGCACGAGCATGCCAGCCTCCTGTAGGGAATGTCTGATGGGGCCTTTGTGCCCTCTAAACTAACATGCCCAATGAGTCTGTGTAGGAGGGTCCTGCAGAAGTTGGTGAGTGTTTTGCTGTTGACTACAGCAAAGAGGACTTTACTTCTTCAAGTAGAGTGTTCACTGGGCAATGTCTCTGTAAGGATCTGACCAAAACTCAGTATTGCAAAGTGTGTGGAAGTTGGAGTCCAAATTAGCCTGTGTGTCCTGAGCCAGCTCACAAGGTCTGGAAAAAGAAAACTTGGCACAAGAGGTCATCTGCCTCCACCCTACATATTTGTGACTTCTGTGCATATGGTTACAGGGATAGGTGAGAGAAATTCAGCTCTGCAACGTATTGTTTGCCATAACAAACCTGGCTCCTGTGTTAGCCATCTCCTGGCCTGGCAGCATTTGCTCCTAGAAGAGAGATGGTTTGTGGTGATAGTCCCATTTCAGTTCCTGTTCCCTCTGCCTAGAAGCTTTCTCCTTTTTTTCTTTTAATTGTGACTGTGGATCCAAGTGTTTCTGGAGCTGCGGATCAAAAACAGCCTGGAAGCTGGAGGCCTTTCAGATCTGCCTTCAACTCCTCCTTCATCTTAGCCATGTCTGCACAAAACTGGTCACAGGGGAGATGTTGCCAGATTTGGCTTCTGCTCTGGTTGGACTCCCTGTGACTTTGGGACATTAATGCTGCTGTCAGTTTGTGCCTAGCCGGTTTGAGTACTGATTTCTGTTCCTTGCTGTGCTGCACAGGGGGCAAGCAGGAGCCCACTGTGATCTTCCTCTTTCATTACCTGCCTTAGCTCCTGTAAAAGGTGCTTGAAGCTTTTCTGCCAGGAACTTAATGGACAGGGGGAACAGAGTGAGTGGGTGGGGAGGGCAGCAATAGGAAGGGGAGAGAGAAACATGAATTAACTTTCACCTGCAGAAATAAACCATCTACTCACCAGTACTACTTTGTGTTTAGTTAGCGTTTCCCCCCTGCAGCTCTGTTTTGTTTTGTACCTTTCAGACACAAATAGTTGAGCTTACATATCTTCTATTTCTTCTGTGTTTACTTTGATTTGTCTGATATTTGAAGAATGGCATTAGGCCGAGTGGTAATTGGTAGGTCTCACTGGGCTTGGGTCAGCACAGGTGGAGATGCTGATGTGAATGTCTTGTCTCAGACCTGCTGTCTCTGGTGTGTCTCCTGCTTCTGGCAGTAGTTCTATAATGGGAAAATATGGCAAAAGTATCTGTGGTTTGCTGGTGGCTTGTCTCAGTGCTTTGAGTTTTGAAGATCTTTTCCAGGTGAATGTCAGCAGCAGTGGCTTGTGTACAGCTGACAGCAAATGTAGGGTGTGCTCTGTTTGGGGATAGCAAAGGAGCTTTTCGTTTTGCATATTTAATGGCACAGGTGCAACTTAGCTTTGGCGGTGCCCTGTTTATGAGTTGGCCTGCTGGGTTTCCTGAGACAGGAGACTGGGCTGCAAGGTGGCTCTCACCTCCTTAACCAAGTGGTGTGGGACATGGCAGGTGGGCACCCCTTGCTGTGGGCAAGCAGCATGGCATTCACCCAGTCAGTCCCACTGACTGCCATCCAAGAAGCCTATGATCTTGTTGATGCAGTCTCGTGTCCCCAGCTACTGGAGCTCTTGATCCCAGGAGGCCCTGGGTGGGGGACAGGCAGGCCTACAAGTGCTCTAGGTCTTCTCGCTCCTGGGTTGGGAGTATCTTCTTGTCAGCATATGCCACCAGCCCTAACTGCAAATCTGACTCTCAGAGCACTGGGCTAAGTGCACCTCTGGCTACTCTGATGTTCAGTCTATTGTCTTCCCTTCTAGAGGCAGACTTAGAAATCATGTCCCTCTTGAAACAGGGGCATGTCCTGCTCAGTTGAGAAAACTCTGCCATGAATGTTGCTTAGCATGAACGGATGTTATCTATTGGTTTGTCGTGCTGTAACGACTTACCATCATGACTGTGTGCATTAAGTATTCAAGGATAAAACAGTGTTGTTATATATTCAATGAGGCTCATTTCCCAACATTATTTTTTGTTGTCAATTGCTTATCTAGTAGCGTATCGACAGATGCAACTGACTCTTGACTGATCCAGAGGAAAGCATGTCTCTGCCCTGGAGTCTTTGCTGCCAGTTGCACAGTTTTAATAGTTTGCACAGCTTCCATGTGACAGTGCTAGGTTTGGGGCTCCCTGGGTAGTACAGGTGTGGGACACTCCAGCACTGTATAAGGCTTGCAAAGATGGGAAATGGCAAAGTTGAGGTTGGATACATCTCTTCTACTCTGTCTTTTGCTCTGGTTGTGTGTACTTTTTTATTGCTATCAGAAGCAAATTAAGGCAATTTGGATCCCAAAACATGTGTTCAAGGAGTCTTTGGGCAAGTTTTACGTGTTTCTTCATAATCCTAAAGGCAAAATGGTGCTTTCTCAGAGAAAGTGTAACAAATATTCTGAAATGACCCCATGACTTCTGAAAGTGATACTTGGCACGTGGACCAGTGGTAGCGGTGCTTTGATCCATCTTGCTGCACATGCATGTGCTTGGCTTTCCCACAAGACAGTGTACTGCAGTTATTGTCCAGCCTTAGATCCCCTATAAGCCTGAAACAAACTGCCATTTCAACACCACAGTACGGCACAGGCTCCAGAGCTGGACCATTCTCTTTTTCTTTCTAATCTTCAGGTGTTGAAAATGCTCTGGCACGTTAGCAGGCTCACCACTGCTTTGCAGGGTGTGTGCACAGTCAGCTGCAGGTGATTAGGAGAGCACTAAACCATTTTCTTGTCATGTCACCTGAGCATGCTCGTTTCTCCAGAGTGCTGTTGAAGGGGCCGCAGCTGTGTGGTCCCCCAGTCCCTGTCCCTCTGCTGGCATGAATAAATTGCTGTTTGCTTTATTTGGGAAGGGCACTGGAAAGTACTTCAGCATGTGTGTCTCAAGGGGAGTGAAAGGACTAATATTTTCCATTTTCTGTCTCCTCCTTCTCTATTCCCTATTGTGAAGGAGAAAATCCTCCAGAACAGAAATTTTCCAGGCGCTTCCCTGCAGAGAATTTTGATTCAACCTGCAGTGCCCAGATGCCAGCTCATATTTATCAGGTGCACCCAGCCACTCCCCAGACGAAGCATGGGGCTGCTGGTGCATGGCAAACCTGAGAGGGAGGAACAGAAGTCACACAATTAAATCCTGGGCATTTGCTAAAACTGTTTTTATGTTTCCTGCCCTCACAGGCAGAAGATTGTGGACTTGAAGTTGGAATGCTCTTGAAATGTCACCAGAAAAGCTGTCAAATGTGTGCATGCAGAAATAGAGGCTTGGAAAATGCCTTTAATTGTGATTCTACTCTGCACAACACAGATTGTCATGCTTTGAACTCAGGTTTGTTTGTATGAGGGACAGACATTGATACCACAGCTCCTATTGGGGCATGAATATTTCAACAACTGAAACGATGCCTGCCTGCTCCAGAAAAGAGCTGCTTACATCCTCGTTTGATCTTTTTAGCGAGCTTATCCAGCTCAGGTTGGCATCCTGGTTATTTCTTACATATATGGTCTCTGTTAGCTGTGCTGTGCTATGACTCTTCTCTTCGTTCCAGAGGCTCTGGGAACTCAAGTTGGGAAGAGATGAGATTTCTAGCAAGAAAAAGAGACTAAAGCACCCAGAATTTGCTTCCTGGTTTTTTTTTTTTTTTTTTTTTTTTTTAATCGGGGGGGGGGGTTTTTTTTTTTGGGGGGGGGTGTTGTGTTTGTGTTTTTTTGTTTGTTTTGTTTTTTGGTTTTTTGAAGAGGCACTTTGTAGGGTGTATGGACCAGAAAGAGGTGGGATAATATTTGGAAGTATCTGGAGTGGCAGTCTGTGGGCACAGAGTTCTCCTTTCATTTCTGCCCCACATCCTATACCACACCTTCTCTCCATGCTCTTGTTCTCTCTTCACGTCTTCTTGCACTAGGGGAATGTGGAATCCTTCTCTCTAGTGGCATTAATGAGTAATATGAAGCACTTCAGAAGGAATAAGCTGAGAGTGGACCCTTAGTCTTTCCTGCAGTATGTTGACAGTTCATGCACAGAGAATGTGTACTGGACCCTTCTTTTTGAAAGCTATAGTGCTACTGAAACCCTGGAACTCCTGGTACCATTGTGTGTATCTGAAGTAAAAAGTCTCCAGAGTATCTAATTAGAGGGCACTTCCTACAGCCACGATTCATAATGCAGACAGAGAGAACTTTAGAGCAACTTGCTTTTCAGGGCATGCCCTGTCTTCTCCTATGGTCTGTAGAGCAAGCTGGACACTCAGGGTGAATGCCAGGCCTCTACAGGTGATGAGGAAAAGCAACAGGGTGCTGGGTATAAGGTAATTTTCTGGTTCTAAGGCCTTGGTGTGGTAAGATCTCTCTCCTCTTACTTAGCGAGCAGCAGCATGTGCATGAAGTTTCTGGGCTCACAGATGATGCAAGAGGTCAGTTCCCTGATTTCTTGAGTATTTTATTTTATGAGCTGTATTTTATGGTGTATGCATTGCTGATCTCAGCAGAATGGCAGAGCTTGGCCTCATGGGTACAGCAGGACGTGTGTGATTCTCTGTTTGAGGAATACGTCTGTTGGAGTGGTTATCCTGAATATAATTGCTTGTGTACCAGAACAGAAGTCATATATTGAGAGTTATAGCTGAGTATGGACCCCAGGAAGCAGACTGGTAAACACAATCTTAAAGTCAACCCACAGTAGGACTTACTTTTGGGCAAGGAGAGGGAAAAATTGTGCTCTTAGATATTCCAAGCAGCCTCTAAAGCATAAGTTTTCATTAGACTGATGGCTTTTGTTGGTGGAGTCCTGAAGCATTAGTGAGACACTATGCTGCGATCCCTGGCGCTGGCCGTGTCTGACCGCTGGCCCCCTCACCACAGGAAGGGTGGCTCAGGCTGGCCCAGGCTTCCTCCCCTGAGTGCTCCCCTGAGTTTGGGGCGTTGCTGCCAGAAGGCAGTGAGCAGCAGGTGCATGCTTCAAGAATTTTTCTTCACTCTGAGGATCTCAAAGCATATTTTCTGTAAAAACTGTTTTACAGGTTTACAGTAAATGGCTAGAAGTCAGGCCTGGAGAAAAACCAGAGATGTGTTAAGGTAGGGTCTGACTGCTCCAGGGGGGCAGGGTGCCAGGTTGACTCGTATGAGACACACTGGAAATGCAAGGGTGAAGTCAAATGTCCACAGTCATCAGTAGAGCGCTGGCAGAGTGATGCAAGGTATCAGTTAGACGCAAACAGGATTGAATTTTTGTGTCCTGAACTCGCTGTGGGGAACAGTAGTGTTGGTGTCACCAGGGACCTTGCAAACCTAGGCCAGTATGTGCCTAAACCATAGAATTTGGGTTCATGGTGACTCATGAGGACAATTTAAGGTGGAACATGACTTACTTCATGTGTCCTTTTTCAAAGCAGGCCTGTGGTGCTTCCATCCGGCGGTGCTAAGGAGAGAAGAGCCCTGGCACCCCAAGGCCGCGAGGCTCATTTGAAACACGTATCCTGAAGGAGGGACACGTTGGCTGAAGAATCTCTACTTGTCATATGTTAGGTGTTAAACGCATCTGATATAAGGAGCTTGTGGAAGGTTCTGGATTCAGGATGTGCTTGTGCATAGAGCGGAAATGTTCTGGTTTGTGACCATTTTAAAAGACAAGGCCCCCCACCCCTGCTTAGCCACCATTACAGGCTGGTTGCTGAGCCGAGGGTTGTAAGGTAGCCATTACATAGGTGGCCACGTAATGTAGTGGGGATTATGATGGAAGATGTAGGGACTCTCTGGGGACTGGGGATTTGAAGGCTTTTTAGACACTTTGCATTGCATTTCACTTGTATGTGTTTGGGAGGGGTGTCCTTGTATGCATATATATCATATGCAAATGTATTCTGAGTTGCTGTGTGTTTTGTCTGAATTTAGAAAAGGAGTGATCTGGAGAAAGAATCCTCCAGGAAGTGTTGTTTTTGCAAGCACGGGCCTCTTGGCTGTGATTTGGGGGGGAGGAAGGGGTGGGAATGAGGGGGAGGTTCACTGAGGTTTTCTTCTTTTCTTGTAGCATTTTGGGAAAACTCCAGCCAAGGCCCACATACAGTCAAATGAATCAGCCTCCCTTTTTGCCATAAGTAATTGGCAGCTCTAGCTGCAATGCAGTTTTGATGTATGGCTAGTACACTTTTTCTTGGTTAATTGAGAAGAAACACCGCAGTAGACGCATGATGTTGAGTTGGCCTTTGTATGGAGCCTTTGAGCTAGTAGGGAGACGTTGTCGGCTTCTTCTTGAGAGGCTGGAATTTGCTGCAAATTATGTTCCACACTCTAGTCTGAAGGCTGTCATTGCTGTTCATCTGCTGTAGAAAATACATTTCTTGTTGCATGCAAGTGTAGAGGGCACTGAAAGCTGGCACATGGCACTGTTGCTCAGTGCAGGGTTTCCTTGGAAGAGTCTCATTTTATAACAACTTCAACAGAATATTCATGTTCTTAGATGAGTGACTGTTCCTGTGCTGACAAATAAAGCATTTTGGCCTTCTCGTATTCCTGTAACAAAATGAAATTCACTTGTTTTCTAAAGCATTTGATGCCAATTCAGACTCAGAGCTTTCTGTGTCTGCTGTAGGATTTCCACTGGGCTCAGAAAACTTAGCAGACAAGCTCAGCATTCACCACTGGAAGTATCTGGGGTAACTGGAGGGCTTTCTTGTCCTGGAAACAGGACATGTAGCAGTTGCCCTTGGCAGGCTAAGACTTGCCAAATGCCTTTTATTTCCTGTTGGAAGCCTAGTTTTGCATGGAAGGACTGCATTACGTACACAGCTGTAGTATCTGTTGGTAAATATTGGCTTTAATAACATACGCTTCACCTTAGCAGAATAACAACAGTGAGAGATGAATATTGAGCAGGGAAGTAAGTATGCTGTACTGGGGCAGTATTACAATGTTTTAATGGTAAATACCGTACCTATTATTTTCATAGCATTTGAAAATTCATTAGAAACAAGTCCCTTTGAGGAACCTGTAGTCATAAATGTGATTAACTCAGCCTTGGAATTTTAGTCGTGGCCAAGGCTTCACTAAATGCTCTCTAAACAGAGAAAACAACCCTGGCCTCAAGTTATTCTTTCATGAGATTGCTTCATAGACAGGCGGCATGTGGCCTTCCTCCCTCCAGTTGTTCTGTGAGGGAAGAAAAGAGTCAAAGAAAGTATAGACGTAAAGTCTTCACAGGGGGCAAATAAAATGGTTGGCTCGGTAGCGTTTTGCACCTGAAATGAAACACAAAAGTAGCTATTTTTGTCCTGCACCTTTGTAGGGGGCAGAGGGGACTCTTGGATGTCTGAAGATGCAAACACATAGAAAGCAGAATGGCATCTCCTTCCGATGTATACTTAGCTGAACAACACTCCTGCTTGTTCGGTTCAATGTCTTGCGTGTGTCTGGAGAGATTATATCCAAGCCAGCTGGGCTGAAGTTCGCTTTTTCTCTCTCCAGTTCACTGGACAAGTATTTTACATTTTCTTCAGCATAACTTTAAATGGACATTGTTTTACCCTGCTCTGGAAAGGAACTGGTATCTCTACAACTCATGCTGTCATGTAAGTAACCTTTTTCTTTTCTGAACAAGGTCATTACATCATGATGCAGTAATCCTCTGCCTGTGGGATAAACCATCCTCTCTGTCTGTGTCTCTGTCTACTGCTCTTATCTGTGTTTGTTCTTTCTTAAAGTGTGCATGGGGGGAGGAGAAATGAGGGGAGAGCAAAAGTTTTGATTCTGGCCTGTTAAACTATGTTTAGAGAGAATAATGCATGGGTTGTCAGATGCAAAGGGCTGTTGTCTCGCAGAGATATTGCTTTGATACTTTATCCATAAAGAGAAGCTCCAGAGTCTCAAGTCAGAAGAGCCTGGGGATGAAATTACACCTTTGCCAGGCTCTGACAGGTTAAACTTTATGGAGATGCAGGTAGCAAATTATCCACAGACTGAATTGCAAAGGAGGTCTTTAAAATGGGCTTTAAAAACCTGCTGGGAAGACTGAGTGGATAAAAATAGTTAGTTCTTGTATCCCTCTTTTTGTCTGTAAAGCTAAAAGCAATCTGCAAATGAAGAACAACGTCATTATCTTGGTCTCAGCCCAGAGGAACCTGAGGGATGGAGCAATGCCACTGTGGGTGGAACGGGACAGCATGGGAGCCGGCAGCAGGACCCAACCATCTTGCTGCCTGTCCCAGTGCCTGGCCAGTAGACTAAGTTGCCTCCCTGCTTATTGCAGTTTCTAATTTGGCTTGGATGTGTCTGTGTACTTTTTCCCAGTCAGTTTACACCACAGTATATCATTCATGGCCAACCTGGGGTGTGCCCGATGAAGTATGGTTCATAACTATTTTTGATTCATTTATAAAGGGATTAGGTGACGTGGTTGCCTGGACAGCAGGGACTGTACTTGGTGACCCAGCGAGTGTCTCCCAGTCCTGTGTTCCTATGTAACATGAGGTGATGCCATCTAAGCTGCATCAAGATGCCAGTGATGTAATTTCAAACTGTCTGGCCTGAGTGCCAGTGAAGTCAGGGAGGCTGCGCATGTGCAAGATGAGATTGGCTTAGATTGTGTCTGTTTTGCCCAAATAATAGGTAGTAGATAGGCAGGGTTTGATTCAAAATGAAACCAGTTAACTGAGCAGGAAAAGTAGAGCAGATGTATTAGTGGTTGATTCCATCTTTCACCTGCTCCAAGAGGAAATCGCCCATCGTATTTTACTGTGCAGCTCTGAGTTCTGTGGCAGATTAAGATAAATAACTAAGTTGAGTCATCAGGTTGTAGTGTCTCAACAAACTACTTAAAAAGATGTCAGGCCCTCATTGTGGGTGGATGTTAAAGTGGCAGAGCTATCAAGGAAACACATCTAGAATCACATGAAGGCTTCACCGTTGCCGTCATGCCATACTTTATAGCTTCTCAGAGCATTGCAGTGATAGAGCACGTGTCCTCCAAGCTGGAAGTGATAGACTCCCGTAGCTGTCAGCAGGACAGGGCTATGATGGACACCTTTCAGGGTATGCTGGCGTGGGCACAGTTCTGCGCTCACGTGCCTTTACAGCTACCAAAACAGACACGTGCATCAAGTTGCTTGGAGCGCAAGCAGAGAAGCTCCGATGGAGCTGTGCCCATCTGTAGACTTAGCTGTGGCTGAGCAATCCCTGTTCCAGTCAAAAGGAACATCAGTAACAGCCACCTCATGACAATATTTCTGTGCTTTGCACTTCTCCCTCATTTATTACATCACAAAATCCAAGAGTCTTCTCATAGAGATTGCATTGCTGACAGCATCTTCATGTTTCAGCTGTGATGCCTCTGTTGATGAGAATAGGCTCTGTATAGTTTGGTCCAACATCACAGTGTTTTAATGGAGGAGGGGAGATTTCTAAATTAGATTAATTCATTATGCTCTTTTATCATTGCCTGTTACTAGAAAAATTCTAGCAAATGAGTTCGTACTACTTCATTTGCATTATTGGTTTGCTTCTGCTTAATTCTGGCAGAATCCTTGGACCCACATTACAAGGGGATGACCACATTGTAGGAAAAACATGGTCGTAGCAGAACTTCCCAGCCATTAGTTATGATAGCTTTGACTTTTCTACCAGGCTAAATTTCAGAGCAGCATTGATTTTTATTTCTTTGTGTAACTTGTGATTTGCTGAGTTGTAGCTGACAGCAGCTTTTCTGTGTCCTTAAGGGGTCATTCTGCATATGTGTGTGTGTGTTTGAAAACTGTGGAATCACATCTTAAAAAGAAAGTCCTCTAAACATGCTTAGCTGAGTGTAATACCTTTCCCTTTGCACTTAGTTTTAAAGCCAAATGTCACGAAAACAACTTTCAGTGCTTTGATGTGGGCTCATAATTTTCTCATTGATGCTATTAATATTGCATGCCCACTTGCTCCATGGTGGGTGTCAGCGCTTGCTAACAGCAGCCATCTGTGAGAAAGGAGCTGCTTCCTGGCGTGGAGTAAAATTTAGGCCAGCTGTGGATGCTGGAACCACATCTTAGAGACTGTCCCTCCGGGCTCTCCCTTCCCTGTGCTTTGCCTGAGACTCTGCACTGAGCAGAATTTCTGGTACCCAGGATCCCACAGCCTGCGGAGCTGCATTTCTGTATTGTCTGTGCCTCACACTCTGAAGGCATAAGGTAGGGCCTGAATTATTACTGCATTGGGCTTGTGCCATTGTCATTCCAGAAAGCTGATATCCCTCCACTCAAGGGACTCGCCCATTTCAATCCATTTAACTGTGTAGTAGTTACCAACAAATGATGCTGTTGTTCAGTTTGGGCAATACTTGAAACTTGACGTCTCCCCCTGCACCCGCTCAGCACATGTTTTATGCGTCTAGTGAAACAAGTGAAAATGAAATTGCAACTCTGGCCTGATAGTTTGGGGGAAGCCAGTTTTCTTGTATTTTTTCCTGTGATGTTGGAAAAATCTTGTTACTCTGCCCTCTAGCTTTAATTCCTGGAAGTATAAACAGGTTAGAATTGAGAGAGCAGGGGAAAAATACAAACAAACTCTAAGCAGCATCCCAGGTAAGTCTTATCTATAGAGGATGTGTATTTTGCCACATGTTGAATTGTGTTGCAGTCAAGCTTCTGGGATCTGAATGGATTTTCAAACCTGTGTCAGAGCTCAGTGGTGAGATTACTTTCAGCAAAAAATAATCTGTCAGTACTGTTCTTTTAGTCTGTGTTAACTATCTCACTAGGGGTTTCATGACACACCTGCTCTCCCAGAGGCCAGTCCTTATGAGAAATAAAGGCCTTTGGCCAAATCCTGCCTCCAGTTATGTGGTCTGACCTCAAGTTTTCATTTAATTTGCAGAACTGAGGTTTATAAAATAGCTGGGTTTAATAACTGCATCAGTTCTCATCTTGATGTGACACCTAAATAGCAATTGCAATAGTAACATGGTCTCGAGATTTCTGCTGTTTCCCAGCACACATTAATTCCTTCTGTAGCTCCCTTTCAAAGTCTGTTCCCTCTCACAAGATTTACTTTCTCGAACAGAGTTCTTGGGACAGGCATTTTGCAGATGGCTGCAGGCATAGGCCAGTCACTTAGAAAAGGGTTTCTACCCTGGAAGTGCTTCCTTATAGACAGGGAAAAGAACGGATGGTTCTGCTGTCCAAGCGGCCTTTAGAGGAATTGAAACGCGTTTCTTTGAGGGCAAGCAAACCTTCTGCAAAGACTTAGGAAGTGATTCATCTGCATTTACATGGTCTGTAGTATCAGCTGTCAGACTGGGATCATATGTTGCACTTTATGATATAATGCCTATGAACGTGAATCAGATCAAGACACTCTTACGGTTTGCAGCAGTCAAAGTTATATTAGTGCTGATGATAATTGCTAAAAGAGTATAACAATCCACCTGGATAATCATGACTGAGTTCTATCAGCAACACTGAACGCTCACCTTCTGATAAAAGCCCCAGCTTTCAACTGTTGTGAAACTTTGCTGGGCTGGGAATGGTTCAAGCCCAGAGAACTGGCACAAGAGTCTGCCTTGGTGGCTGGTCACATACTGGACACGTGTAAGTGTTGTGTGGGATCAGGAGACAGATTAAGTTAGAACTGAGTTTATGCTTTTCTTCCTCAAACATCTCTGTCATAGAAATCAGTGGAAGTACTCAAAGGCAAAGAGGCAGAGAAACTATTCTTCAGCTCACAGGTCGTCAGAGATTTGTATTATCTGATATGAATCCTAGTTTAGACTTAAAGGAGTGTAGTCCCAGATCCTTCAGCAGCTCCCAGTTTTTCTTTTGCAAATACCAGAACCACTGTTAGACCCCCACAGTGGTGATCTCTGGGGAGAGGCCGGGATTCGAATGGGCTGCAGAAGCACCAGTGGCTGTCTCGGTCATATAGGTGGGTTCTTGATAGTGAAGATGTTAACTTTGGCCAGGCCCTGAAGGTAATGTCCAGGAGTATGTGCTTGGTAAGTCTAAGTAACTGCTGCTTGACAGATGAGTAGAAGTTTTTGCTCTCTACAATGGATGGTGAGACACATGCAACCAGGGCTGGATTCTCATGAGGAGCTGAGCACTGCCTTCTGCGTGCAGTCATTTTTCTGCTGTATTACTGAATCCCATCATATTCTTTGAAAGCAAATGAATGAAGTTTGATTCATGGTTGGAAAGAAATTTATGGATAAGATGTTCAGCACAAGAATTCTGTTTCAAGGAAGTCCAGGGAGTCAATGCAGGAATGGTACAGATTCAGGTGGAGGCCTTGCATGAGGAGCAAATGGGCTGTGCAGTGAGGTCTGGTAGTGTTTTCTGCTCAGGCTGGCATTTCTTTCTGAAGGAAGATTGAGACAAGCTTTGTTTTGCTAAAGAGGAGGTGGAGATTCTCTGTTTCATTGCTGGATGCTGTTTGTTCTCTCCTTCATAAAATCCTTGACAGAAGAAAGAAATCTTCATGGCAAAAAGCGCTCATGTTGAGTAAAACAACAAGAGGTAGTGGCTTGAAATAGAGTTAAATATTTCTAGGAGAAGCACGAAGTGTATTCTGTTTTCAATACGTGCCTTAATGCCGTGTCTTAGATTTTCCTTGATAGCATTTCTAATCAGCAAGCCCTTATCCATTCTCTACCAGTATTAGTTGCAGCTTAATGACATATAATTATATTGGTTCTTTATCACCCAACTTGCCAAGTCGTTTATCTCTTGGAAGGAAGGATGGAGAGGAGAATTTATTGCCTCTCTGTCTCTTGATGTTCTGCAATGCGAATGCATATTTTGCCAAAGCTTTGGGGAAGGTGCATTATCTGAAATTGCAGGCAATTGCACACCTAGACATGGAGGTGTGGCACGCAGCCTGCACTGGTAATCTAGCTGAGTTCTTTTAATACCATGTTACCCCATATCCACAGAGTTTGGTAAAAAGGAGATCAGTTAAATAGTGGAATTATAAACAGTAATTTCTGATGTGTGCACATGCAGCACTCACATGCACAAAAATGGGCTTTTTGACAGCTGTTGCCAGCAAGTTATCAAAGCAGGTTTTTTACTGAGGATAGATAGGCAAAGAGCAGAAGTGTGTAATTCCTGGGGCACCAGAATAACTGCAGTGTTCTCTCCCGGGGCATAAGGTGACGCTGCAGCTGGAGGGGAGTTCATCTCCCTTCTGTTGTCCATGGAAGTCAGCATGGGGCAGCCACTCACCAAGGCACTTGCTGCTGGGAGGGGGCTGTGTCCTGTGCTGATGTGCAGGCTGGAAATGCGAACTTGGGTGCACCTTTAAGAACTGCAAGCGCAGCTTTGGCTGCAGAGTAGATGCTTCTTTGGTCTTCTAACTTACGAAGAAGGTAATCCATCCTGTCAGTCTGGGAGGAGGAAGTTCTGGGCTTGTCAGAAAAGTGACAGCAGCTCAATTTGATTCAGTTATAAATCACCTGCTTCAGGTGGTGTGGACACTCAGTGTAGACGTGCTTGTGCAAATTCTAGCCTTTGCTTTGATCTGTTTTGTGCAGTTGGATTGTCAAATTAAGTAATACTGGCTGCTAAAAGAGTTCAGCCCACTTTGGATGTGTTCACATTAAAGTTCAGATTGTAATAAATCATTTTCTAAGGAGAGTCTGGCCAGTGTCTTCTGTGTTGTCAGTTTGGGTGAAGAAGCTGAAGGGAAGGCTGATGAGTTCCAGTAGACCCAAGGCCTGGTGGTTCTCTCCTCTCCTCGGGTGGGAGTTACCGTTCTTAGAGCCAAGTTGCAAGAATGTGTGCCTCTGCCTTTGTCACTGTGGGGTTGGAAAGTTATCCCAAAGTGCCACTGAAGGGATTTGGGCTAAGTCAGCAGATGCTACATACAAATGGTTTAGTACAGACACATCTCTTCTGCCAGCTTTTCTGGGTGAACAGTAGCTTTTGGCAGAAGGGCTTCTTCAAATAGTCTCATGGGGCAGAGCAATGTCACAGGGCTACATTTGCATGTTAAGAGCGTGTGGCCCTGCGCCCTCCATCTCCAGAGCTCTCTTAAAAGGTTTTAGGCCAGGATCATCGCTCGCTTATTATAACTCACATGCTGTGCTTGGAAGAACTGGTTCGTGTTGAGCCCAGCATCACAGATTCATAGGACAGATCCAAGTTGCCTGTGGCATGTGTGTCAGAGAGCCACAGTAACAACGGGAAATGACAGCAATACCTCACCTTCTACCTTTTCCAAGCACTCTCTAGCCATTAACTAATTAATAATCTGCACAGAATTCCTGGGAGGTGGGCAGCGGCTGCCTCATTGTTGGAGGGAGGTTGAGTGCAGATTGTAGCATCCTTGGACTCTTGATGGCCTGGTCACTGTCTGTGCACAGCACCGCTTACAGGTAAGTGGAACCTGGGCTCTTTCCCTGTCGTAGGGCCAGCTCGTAAATGGTTTGCTCTTCTATATCTCCCTGCCACTAAGACCTTGAAAAGCTTTTCAGAAAAGATTGGGAGTGGAAGAAATGTTATTAAGAAGTTCTTACAAAGGAGTGGAAAAACTGTTCCTGGGCAATCTGGGTCCCCGGCCAGGATACTTGACAAGCTAGTGCCTGCTTTGGACCTGGGTTTCCAGCCCCAAGTCCACAGTTTCTTCAGCTGCTCTCTAAGGGAACAGAAATGCTATTCCCTCTGTTTCATCCACAGACACGTCCTTCTGATGAAGCCGTCCAGAACAGTGGCATATTCCCATGAAAAAATTCTCTTTCAAGCCACTGACATGTAACTTGCTGAAAAATTCATGACCAGCTCCAGTCAGAGACCTTGGCTGTCCCAGGAGCACGGCCTGTGCCTGTCGGATTGTGACGTGCCTGCAGGGAGGCAGAATCCTAACTACAGGATCAATCCCAGGTGACCAGGGATTCGTTACAGCATAATTGTAGGCACTGAGAAATGAGGGAATTGAGGCACTTTGTAATTATGCAATTGGCTGGAGTCCCCATGATAAGTCAGTTACAGAGCAGAAGAGAACAGCAGATTCCTGGCGTTTCCCCCTGTGCTCCTGCACACAGAGGCAGGATAGGAAAAGCCCTTCTGAGTTTTGGGTTTGATTCAGGTATTGAAGACTGTATTTTTAAAAGACCTTAGCTCCCCTTGAGAATGGCAGGAATTATGGTGATGTCAATAGCAGAATTAATCATTTTTTTGAAAGAAATCAGCTACTAAGTGGTGTAGCCGAAGGGGATCTGAGGCTGCAAACAAGCAGAGGGGATGTGGTCGGTGCATCTAGCAGAAGAGTATTCAGTAAGTGAAGTGATAGCTATAGGCAAGTGTTTGAATGTCAAAATACCAAGGTAAACATAGCAGAGGGTTTGCACCTTTACAAGGACAAGACAACTATGTGGCAGGTAAGACTTAGTGCTGCAAACCACCTGATGGCTCAGGGGGAGAGGGATGATAAAGCTGCCTTTCCATAGAGCTTTATCTGAATGGGACTGTTCTGGATGGTGGATAGCTAGCAAGTGCAGGAGCACACTAGGGCAAAAGATGGTTTGCTGTCGTTGTCTTTGACTGACAGTGAGTGATGTTCTCTGGAGTACAGGAGATGCTTTGTACAATTTCATTCGGAATATACATTTGATATATTAGATGCTGTGTGTACAGGGGGCAGAACCTAGGAACTCTGGTTGTATTTCTGTCCCTGGCTCTGCAGACAAGTGTGTGATTTGTCTAATAAGAATTCACTGATCACTCCAGAAGTGCTTTGAGATTATCGGAATTAGGGTTGGGTGGTACTGAAATTTACCTATATGGTGTCAAGGGGTTTAATTAATTGTAGCTGGTGAATGGCTTTGTAAACCTGAGATAAATGACTGTTCAGATGCCGCAAGTTGTTATCATTCTGATAGGTAATGGAAGAAAAATATTTTAAAATACAAAAAATAATACAGGAAAAAGATCTGTAAAGTGTTGCATTTATTTAGGAGCTGTTACAGCTGAATTGAATCTGAAGATGGTGAAATAGTAATAAACCATGATGTGATGGCCCACATTTTCCAGTGGAGGCTCATTCAAGTGTGCACACCATTCTGTGTCTGCCCAAATTAGACTCGCAGATCCCGGGATGAAATGGAGAAGCGTGCCCACTGGTACAGCAGGACTTCTATGTGCCTGGCATGCACGGAAAATGATACAGGGCTGCCCATTCTGAGCCATGGGCTTTGCCTTCACACTTTCTTTCTTCCCAGGGTTTGTGCGTTTACTAGCTGGCGCCTTGGCGTTTGGCCTCGGTGTGGCAGGCAGCCTGGCTTTCAGCATGCTGAGCCTTAGAGATGCCCTTGACTTCAGCGGGAGCAGAGGGAACGTAGTCCTTTGCAGGACTGGGCCAAGTGTGTCTGAGTCAGAGAAAGGGCAAACAGCCAGGGCATTTTCCTCACAAAGGCAAGGAAGCTGAATTCATTTAGTTCTTAAAGGAGTGTTTAGCTCCTCAGATTGGAAGGGCCCATAGAAACCTGATACAGCATTACTGGAGTCTATTTGGTGACTTCAGTGGGAATTGAATAAGACTCTAAATGTGTTAAAGTCTTTGCACTTTTAGCTGTAATGATGGTGCTGATAAGCAGAATTGAATTAAAGATAATAGAGGAAAGAGCTGTCTTCCCTGTACTGTTATCTGGTTTCTCTTGATAGAAGTGCCTGCATCTAGATTATTTCAGGTTTTGTTTTGTTTCCTCATGGTATCATTCTCTCTTTAATAAATAATTTGTGGTTCTTTGTGACAATTTTCTTTACTCCTGAAGAGAGGAGATCCAGTTTCATAGCCCGTCTGGCTTTGAGGTGTGTAGTTGCAAACAGCTTCTACCATCTCTTTTTAACATTTCCTCCTGTTTACAGTTGTGCCTGTATCTTGGGAAAAGTTTACTTAATGCAAGGTAAATATTTTCCTTCTCTGGTACACAAAGGTTTTATTGTCTTACTTTGTTTCTGTGGGCAAGTAAGACCTGCTTGAGCTGCAAGAAATGATTAATTTTGCAGAAGAACCTTCATATCTTAAAAATGGGAGGATGCTTTCATTCAGGTATAGAGACTGAACAAACAGGACAGGTCATCACTGCCCTTCGGTAGAGGCTGCTCTTAGGTTTCCCTCTGAAATTTACCACAAGGCGGGGAAAAACCCAAATGCTTACACTGATAGATCTTTGGCTAGTTTTCTACTGTAGCCTTCTCCTAGCCCAGGTCTGTGTGTCTCACTGGTGGGGCAGATCTCTGAGCTGCCAAGCAGTACTAGCAAAGATTGGGGCATAAGCAGGTATTTTTGGTTGCTGTAACTCGTTTTACTTGGGATGGTGGCACTCTAATGAGAATGGTTGGTGATGGTGCATGCTATCAACAGAAGTTCTGAGGACATTGCTGGCTGTATCATGACATGTAGTCTTGCAAAGAGAAGGCAGTGTTTTTTTCTTGTGATCTGGCCTGTCAAGGAGCCAGTATTGCATTACTGTCTGCAGCACTTTGAAATCACTTGGAGTCTTCCATTAGAGTTAGGTAATAATTTGGTGTGTTAATCTGCTGTCTTCTCTTCTACTGAGACATGCAGGTTGCGTCCTGTAAAGTTTCCCTTTCTGCGTGTGTTTATTGCCATTAGTGACCAACTGGGAAGTGCTGTACGCTGATGCTCTCTGAAGAACATGGGCAATTATCCCTTGGATGTGCTCCACGGTGTTGTTTTTGTGGTCCTTTCTCCTGGCTTGTGACCCAGACAGTGCTGGTGGCGAGTAAGGTGTGGATGGAAACTGCACATTCCAGGGAGCATAGGTGGTGGCTCCTTTTCTGTCTGAGCAAATGTACTGTGTGACCTGTTAGGCATCAGCTGGTGAATGGGATGGGTCACTGGCTTTCCATACTTGGCTGTTCTTAGGCTTGCTTCTGAGGCTTGCTTCTGAGGTGTTGCTCTCTGAGCCGCTGTGTAGGACTTTGGTACCTCAGGACTGGGCAGGGAAAAGCACACATCTGTCTAAGGCTGTAAATTAGGGAGGAGCTCACAAAATCATGCTAGTGGCAGAGCAACTTCCTGTGTACCAGCTTCTTTGAGTGGCTCAAGAGATAAGGATTGATCCAGGTCTCTAGCTCAGTAGCAGGCAGCCGGGGCTGCGCTACCTGTGTTCCCAGCTCCTGGCCATGACAGCCTCCGGCCTTGCCCTGCCTAGTGGAGACAGCAGGCTGATGAGCAGCCCTTCCAGCTGGGGTGGGACTGTCTGGCCAGGCTCCCTGAGGTGACTCTGACCCCACCCTCTGCTGCTGAGGTCCCTTGAGCCCTAGGATGGAGGTTCTTGGTCCCTTAGCTCTGCCTGTCACTGCAGTGTGTGCTGATGGCCTCAGGTGTTCCCAAACTTCAGAGTGGTGGTGCAGAGTCTGTAGAGCTTCTCCAGTCAGTACACTGCAAGGTGCCCATCGTGTCTTTTGCTCTAGAATATCTTTAAAGGCCTCAAGGGTAAATGCAGGGCCAGGAACTAGGTCTGTTCTCACTAGGAACGGGCTCACTCAGTAATGATTCTTAGATCATGGTTAGTCTTTGTGACCTGTTAGTGTGGCTTTTAATCGGTTTAGTGTGTTCTGTGGCCTTTTTTTTTTCCTGCTCTAGGTTTTTAACCAGAGACTTTTGTCTTCTCAGGCCTTCTAGGGACATCAGTTTCTAAGAAAATGATAATATTTCTTTATCAAATATGTTTATCATTTCATGTTTGTATGGTCCTGCTGCCAAGCAGTGAATGCTTCTGTCAGCTTCTGTTAAGTTGAAGTGATAATGCCTCTGGTTTAGTGAGGTTTTTTTATCAACGGCTTGTATTTGCCCACTGACCTCAGAACATTTTTTTTAATTCTACATTTCCAATGTTTGGTGGCATTTCTCCAGTCTAAGATTGCGTCTTATCATTGCAGCTGGCTCTACAGTCCAGCCGGAATCAAATTGGTCTTTGATTTAATGGCACAGCAGCAAACATAGCAATAGAACGGCTGGCAGAGCCTGACTGTTGAGTCTGTTCGTCTGCTGAGGTGGTACTGCAGAGATCCTCCTCTTCACAGGCACATCCTTAGTCACTGCATTCACTCTTGTTATTTACTTTCTGGAGAAACTGCATCATAAAGGTATTCTGTTTCCTGTATGTGTTTACCTCGTTGCTCTTAGCTGAGCATTTTTCTTTTGCATATATTTCTGTGCTGTGCTCTGGACCACAGAGCCTATATTTTCCAGTAGTCTGTCTCTCCTTGCTTCCTGGGTTCCTTTAATGGCATTCTTGGTGCAAATGCTCTTGCTCTTTGGGCCTGTCACTCTCTTCCACGCTCTCTGGATAGTTCAGATGCCTGTACTGTCTGGAGGCATTTCTCTAGAGCTAGCTCAGAAGCCTCACAGGCTCCCCTGAAAACCAAACGGTGCATGTCTCGGGCTGTTACCTGTTTCACATGGGGACCTCTGCTGTCTCTAGAGTTACACATAGACACAGTGACACACAGCTCTGTCACCAAAGCATTTATTCTTTTCTCTGCTTCGTGATTTTGCCAAAACAATAGTGCCTTTAGACAGGTTCATTTTGTCTGAGATCAGACAGTATATCAGCTGTTCCGGGTTTTTCTTTTTTAGACACTGACCTTGGCACCAGTGTCTTGCTCATTTCTTGTAGTTTTCTGCCACTTAGAAAATCATTTCACCTCCATTTTTCTCATCTTTTCCTCTTCAAGGACAGATCAGTGTACAGCCTCTGTTTTTACTTCTATTGACTTCTTTTTTCCTAGCAATCCAGTATTTCCAGAGATTTGATATCCCCCCCAGTACTCCCTGGGTTTTTTCAGTTCCTAGGGGGCATTTTGTCAGCCTCTTACTCTCTCTTCTTCACTTGCTATCGAGGTTGTTGATGCTCTATGGCATGTACTATGTGCTGGCTAACAACATGATTGCTGTCAGGTTTCTGAAACTAAACTGGCTCTTTGTTAGATTCTTTAAAGACTGATAGATTTGGCAAAATAGAAGCAGCCTCCCATCTACATCAACAACAAGGGTAAGAGCTGAGTTCCTCACAGAGCAAGAGCAGAGACACAAAGACAATGACTTGTCTGAGGTCATTTGTGAAGTCTGTGGCATGTTTCCTGTGCTCGTACCCTCAGCGTGTGACTCTGCCTCTCAGTATGTCCTACAAGGAGACAAAACAACAGGCAGAGCCCTGCTTCTGTCCCCTGATGAAGACCAGCTCTTGGGCATCTTGTAGCCAGGTACCCATTTGAGGTGGCCGTTGCTGCAAGCTGAGCCGAGGAGCAGCAGTTTGCTGCTGTCTGTCTACACGTGGAGATGCTCTTCACAGTTTCAGAAGTGAGCCAGAGTTTGTCAGTACCTGGAGTGGGGCACAGGCCCATTGGAGGCTGCTGGGAGGGAATTGCATGGCTCTGCAGCTTTATGCAGAGCAAGCACGGAGACATGCCATTCTCTGCCTGCTCTCCAAGTTGGCTGGTTGTGAGCCGTCTCTGTCTGGGTACTGTGCCTGTATCAGGTGCGTCTGCTCAGGCACAGTGCCGTGTCAATGCAGCTGATCTGCGTCCTCGCTGGCCATCTCAGTGCCCTCGCACGGGCTCTGAAGGCGGTGTCCCCAAGTGCCCATCTGTGGATGTACGCCTGGGGAGAGCAGTACATCTCCAAACCCTTGGCCCTTGTTTGTAATGACTGGAGGATAAAGACAGGCGGAGGAGTGGTTAAGATTTTCTTGGACGACTTCAGTCCTTGCATACTGCTTCTCTGTTGTCCTCCCCAGCTCTCAGCCTGCTTTGCTTTTTATAGAATATATAACAATGCAGCTGTCATTTTGTGCCTCAAAATCCTCAATTAATATACTTCAGTTTTCTTTTAAGGCCTGAAGTTGTTGTAAATAGAAAGTAGGGGGTGTCAAACAGTAGTAGGCTTCAGCCAGCAGCAGGGTAAATGTTGATGAGCTGTTTTAAGAACAAGTTTCTTTGCAAAGCTTTTATGCCATAAATCTGATGTATGCCTGGCACAAGGAATCTATTTTGGGTCCTGTTGTTGTCCTCTTTCCTCTTCCATTGCTTTTTTGTTTGTTTACTTGTTTCTGTGCTTTTTGATGGGTCCTTATTTTTGGTGCTTTCTTTGACCTGATACAAGACTGCATTAGTGTCGTCTGCTGCTCTGGGAATTTGTACTTTTGTAGGGATTTGCATTAGGACCTCAGGCTGCTTTAGAAACACTACTGAGCAGTGGAGGTGCTTCCCTTTTAAAGGAGCAAGTGCAGACAGCTCTGTACATTCTGGACAGAGACCTTCAGAGATGGGGGTAGCCTGATGTTTTGGGAACAGACATGGCTTGGCTATTGTCTGCTTGTATCAAAAGATTTGTGTCCTTTTGCATCAGTGACTTGCAAAGGTGCTCTCAGGTTCTTCAGACAAGGCATCCGTGGTTGTACGGAGAAGCAAAGTGTTTAGGGAAAATTTGCAGTGTTTGTTCATTAGGAAACAGGAATAAAACCCAGAAGTGTGAGATAGCTACCAGTTGCTCTAACTAGGATTTGTGGCACGGACACAGTGCCATTTCCAAAACTAAAATGGTCCCTGCTGGCTCAGCTCGCCCTTACAGTGACTGGGGCTGGGTTGTCCTTGCTCCTGGATGCCACCACCTTTTGGGGGGATCATTTCGTCCTGCACTGGGCCCAGTGTTTTTAGCCATGGTGGTTGCAGACTCTGTGCAGGAGGCTATGGACGAAGGCAGAGGAATTATGAGTAGGTCTCTGAACCCATTTATTTTTTTGTTTAGATGGAAAGAGGATGGTGAACTGTTTTCCTGTTTTAATGTGGAGTTGGGCAAGAAGGAGTAGTAGAGCACTACTCGGAAGAAGAAGATTATTTTTGAGCAATGAGGCGTTAATTGCCAAATCACTGTTTTAGCAGTTTAAAAATACGAAACCATTGTGGTAGCTGAGAAAACAACAGATTTAGTGTGTGGATCTTGTTTTGCTTTCTGCATATAGGTGTCATTTCTCCCTTGACCTATTTAAGAATAGCATTTGTATGTTTGCTTTCCTCATCTTCCCATCCTGCTGCTCTGAAGCCAGGGGCTAGCTGGCAACTGGAAATAAGTGCACGCAGCAACTGCTCCATTTCCCCCTCTGACTGCTCCAGATCCATAATACCCCCAAGGTAGATATGCCATTACGCACGATAAGATCACTAACGTAGCAGGTGATTATTAGATATATGAAGCTAGTCAGCTGTAAATAAAAGGCCTGGCAAAGAATAAAAGGCAAAACGTTGTCCCTGAGGAAGTAAATGGGGATATGAATGCCTTCCTGCCCTAGTGCCCTAAAGAGATGATGCAGAACCTGGAACGCATCCACCTCCCGGGTGAAAGGCATGTGGCAGCTGGGGCTTTGCCCTTTGCTTACCTGGAGGCAGGAGCTGTGTCCTTCCAAATATACCATAATGTCTTGGGAAGATCATTACAGCAAATCTTCTCTTGTGGTAGTGTTCTCTGCCTCTGCTTGTGGCATTTGGAGGCTTGAAGTCCTTCTCACGCTCCTGATTAGAGGTCTTTGTCTCCAGCCCCAGTAGCAGAGCTGGAGACATCCAGAGGACACCCTGTTCTTTATTTTTCCTTCTTGGAGTGGGGTTTGCCTCCCAACTCTGCCTGGCAATCCTGGGGTGGCCTTGAGTTAAGTCTTTTAAATGTCAGATTCATCCTTCTCTTCTGTCACAGGGGTTTAGTGTTGTTTACTACAGTGAGCTTCTCAGCTCTCAGAACAAGGATTGCAGAGGCAAAATGAGGTAAAACGTGAGTGGAGGGTGCTACAAAATGGCAACTGTCTATAGTTTTCAACTACTGGCATTGTATCGCTGCTTCCTCATCTCTTCCACACTTGAGTGAGTGGTGGTGGTTGGCTTGGCCTGCATGTGTCTAGTGGGGCATGGGCCAGTGCTTCAGCAGGATGGAGCTGTAGTCAGCACAGTATACCCTCCCTCTTGCTGCCTTCCTGGAGAGCTGCACGTGGGTCTTTTGAGGTAAAACCAGCTCTTGGTCTGCCCATGGAGCCCTTTGCAGGGTAAAGGGCCACAGCCATTTCTTTGGTGAATGTTGTTAGCGTGGGTTGGAACAGGGTTAGGCTGGGGGGGTTCAGCTGGTCGTGTTTATCATGGCACGTCTTCTGTGAGTATTTCAAGCAGAGAATAAACTGTGGAAGAACAGAGAAAGCACCAGCACCTGCAGAGAATACGGGGAGCAGGGAAACTGGTCTTTTTGTCTTTATTCCCTCTCTTTCTTCTTCCAAACCTTGTTTGATTATTATTTTTTTTATGTAAACAAAGCAAGAACAAGAAGCCGAGTGGTTTATTAAAAACAGTCTTACTGCACCAGCTGCAGTTCAGTAGGAGTTTAGGGTGCCCCAAAAATATGAACTCCAGAACTTTTTTGTATAGAAGAATTTTTCATATAATCATAAAATGGTTTAGGTTGGAAGGGACCTTAAAGATAAATCAGTTCTAACCTCCCTGCCATGGGGGGGACACCTCCCTCTAGACCAGGTTACTAGAAGTCCCATCCAGCCTGGTCATTTTTATTATGGAAGTCCAAGCAAGAAGAGACTTCCTTTGATATTGTTTACCTGGTAAGACAGAGAACAGCGATGAGAGCAAGCTTGCATCTGCCAGTCCCTGTGACTGGTTGAATGCTCGGCCCAGATCTCTGTTTTTTAGCCTGCATATAGCTGGGGATCAGAACTCTGCTTGAGAGTGGCCAAGCTCCTGTACTAGTGGTTTGTAGTGCTGTCAGCCTTTCGCTGGCTGCTCAGAGCAGACTCTGTGAAACAGACCTCAGGTCTCTGCCTTGGGATGCTCCAAGTCCATTTTAAGATGGTGCAGAGGGTGGTGTTGGTGGGCAAATGTGTGTTGCTCTGCTGAGGGTGTAGACACAGACCACTGTGTGGTGCTGTGCATGTAAGTTGGAGACAAACACTGCAGCCAAATGCATGCACGCTAGAGAGGTACAGGAAGTGAGGAAGAGAGGATAAAGGTAGGAAAACATGCTAAAGAGTCTCCCAAGCTGTCCAGGGCCAGTGGCAGAACTGGCAGTTCAACCTGCATGTCCTGAAGCTTCATTGATAGAAGAAAGTGGTGTCTTCCTGCTGGTATGAAGTGGTGACATTGCCCTTATGTGGTTCCAGATACATTGGCGTATGGCAGCTTTGCATCTTTTTCTGCAGAAAGGGACACATGTGATGTGTAAACTAAAAGACATTTGCATTGGTGCAGAACCACAGCATGATTTTTCCTGGGGTATTCCTCAGGTATAGGTGAAGTGTGTGTGATAGCCTGGTACCTTACTAGGCTAGTATAGATTCACCTTTAACACATCTTCACCAGAGAAGATGAGAGAAGGGGTGAAATTCTTGTGCTGAATTGCAACAGTTGTGATCTTTGAATGCAACACTAGTGTGCTCCCCACCATATAAATATGGGTATTGTTCAGATCCTGTTGGATCAACGTTTCAAGAGTCCAGGCAGGTGCTGTTGCAGCTTTAGCTGTTGATGTAAGGTGCAAGCCCATCTTTGGGCTCTCTGGATTGCTCTGGGGCCTTGCCTTTCTCCAGCTGAACTAATATAATCACAGCCCTTTGGTTAAGCCAGTGCTGAGACGCTGCTATAAGGCATCCCAGCATGAATGCTCTTTTGTACCAGAAAAAAACAATGTCTGAAGAGCATAGATCCTTTTACTCTCTACTCAGGTTGACTGGCCAACTAAGTGAGCCAACAGGTGTTCAGCTTGAACTGGCAAAAAATCCAGCAACATGGTTTACAGGGCCTTACTGCAGCCAAAGGATTACTGCCCTTGAGTTGGGGTCAGTGACTGGTCCGTTTTAATTGTCAGTTAGAAAGCATTTAAATCACTTTCGGGATGTAAGAAGGAAAGGGCATGGGCAGGTTTTGTTGCTACACTCAAAAGGACTTGCTAAGTCACAGCCAGTGGATTGCTTGTAACTGTCTCTTCAGATGTAGCTTGCAGTAGGGGCTGGCTTCTCATACTTGATCTTGGGCACTGCTTCAGGATTATCTTCAAGTTGCTAACTCAAACTAGAACTCAATTTGTCTTGGCTATTATAATCCAAGTTAAGGTAATGAATTTTTTATTGCTGCGGTTGTGATGTTGGTGTCTCCAATAAGTAGCTTTTCTTGGTTTACATTTGACTCCTTGTAGAGAACAAAAGTGAACCTGAGGCTTAAGCTCTGAACTAGGAATAATGAGGTCCATATGGAGAATTATTTCAGTCTACCTACAATGGTTTAAATGCACATTTAATTTCACAGAAATGCTTTCATGTGTAGACAAGGGCAAGGGATGCAATCCTGTGGAATGTGGGATATTTGATAGGCACAGTTGATTTTGAGACATCTTTTTCTGCTTTGTGGAACCCTTCAGCTGTGTAAATAAAAAGCAAAAGAGGGAGCAGTAAGACTTTTGGGTTTTCTTCTTCCATATGAATGCCTTTTCTAGGTACTTTTTCATTATTTCTTATCAATCCCAGAGGAGCTTTTCCCATTACATTAAAAGAGAAAAAAAGGGGAAAAAAATACTGTGGCCCCATAGAGAGAGATCTGTAAGCTTCCACCTTATTTTGGTGTCCTTCTTTTAGGTCCTTCTGGAGTGTCCATTGCTCTGGCAGTCTAAGCATGTCTCCACATTCAGTGGCTTAGAGCACAACCTTTTTGTTTCAAACCATGATTCAAAAAAACATGACAAAAGTCCCCATGTAGCTGTCTGGGATTTGGTATGAGTGGGTGGTGGTGCTGGTGGCTCTTCCCAAGGCAGCCAGGTGGGTGGAAGCTCTCTGCTAGCTCTTTCTGGTGGCAGAAGTGTCCTAGTGACCCAGCTAGCTTTTCTGCATCATCAGGGCATGATGAGTCCATACCTTTGTCATGTGATGTTGTCACTTTTCACATCAAAAATAGTTACCTAAAAGTGTGTTTCTTAGTGATTTAAAATCCACATACCATATACGTTTTTAAAACAATAATGACCAAGAGGCTGCCTGGCGTAGGGCTACCACAGGGGCTTCCCTGCAGCCAGGCTTTGGACATGCACTTACTGCCCCAACTCCCCCTTCCCGCTCTTCACGGGCTTGTTTCTGTTAGGTGACTGTGCGTTAGGTGATTTTATAACCACTTTGCAGGCCATCTTCTGATGCTGTGATGCTGCGAGGTGCTCACTTAATGTAACCCGTAGGAGTGTACTTCCTTCCCTTGCTGTGCTGCGAGGAGGTTTAATTACTGAATGCCTGGACGAGGTTTCATGTGGAAAGCTGTTTTGCTGCCCCACGCCTTCACTTCTTCCCCTCCCAGGTCATGTAACCATCCCGAAGCTGGAGTGGTTTAGTGAGCGGCCAGGATCCCGGCATGAGCGCAGTTTGAACGTATTGCTTTTGTTTTGATGTGATTAAAAAACACCCACAAAGAAAATAGGTTGTGCTAGGGGTGTGCTGTAGGGCTCAGCCCCGTCCTGGCAGGGTGGAGAAGGACTCTGACCCTCACCATTTTTTCTTTCACTGTGTCTTGCAGCTACACTGAAGCCTCAGTGCCTGTTCATGTTATCTCATATATTAAGCAGTGGTTAAGCACAGCCCTTAAATATACACCTAACTTTAAACATCGCTGGCTTGAGTGACGCAAAATAATCCCGTGTTTTGCTTTTCGGGACCACAGGCTGAAGAGCTATGGCTTTGTATGGAGAGGGGCAGTGAGAGGTGCTCTATTAAAACTTGTTGCACTTGGAAAAGTGATGTGAGGAGCCGTGAAGCTTTTGTAGTGGGAGTGGGTCCTGGGTGTTGGGAGCCTGTGGAGCAGCAGCGAGTTTCCACCACGTGGGAAGAAGCGCTTAAAGCGGGTGGGCTGGAGGGTGTTGTGAGATGGGAGTCAGGCGCGTTTTGTAGAGCGTTGCCTGTGGTTGCATTGGCAGTGTGCAGAGAAAGAGGTGAAAGGGTTGTGGAAAGAGATGTAGTTAGATAGATAGACCAAGCGTTTGAAGAGGAGAGATCCTTGAAAGCCATTTACTGAAAAATGCTATCAAATGTAAATTAAGCAAGGGGGGGGCGGGAAATACATTTGCAGGTTACTTTCATCAGTTGTGAGAAGCTCCATTGCTTCAGTCCATTCCCAGCTCATAGCAATTTAACTGGGTGACTCTAGAGGTCCGGACAAAGGACATACTAATTTAAATTTGAAGAAATATTTAGTCAAAACCATTAAATTCACAGCTACTGCATTCACATCCCTTCTCTATTCATTTCTGATGCTATCTCTGCAAGTGCGTGGTCAAGAGTGAATTTTAACCAGTATTAATAAGTCATTTAGTAAAACTCTTAATGCTGGAATTCCTAACAGAAGCTTGTTTATCCCATCTCAGAAAACAAACAGTTGTGACAGTCCTTGTGACCCGGGTAGTTTTGCTTGGATACAACCTGAATTCAAAATATCCCCTCCACACAGCGAGCGGCTTATGAACAGCCAGTTCAGAGGCCAGAAGTTACTTGTAGCAAGTTTCAGAGGATAACTTCTGAATAAATGAATGTATTGAAGGAAATTGTAAGCTGCTTACAGGGTGTTTGCAAACAGAAACAGAGAATACATTCATCAAAGAAATTAACTCAGTTTGAATAATTTGTTCAGCTCAGAACATGTTTACCTGCCTGTGAGGGGAATGGGGAGGCTTAATTGGTAAATGTTTGTATTGTGCTTTGAGACAGTTGTATGAAAGCGAAGCGTTATTGTTATGGTTTCTGGGGTTAGAATTCCTTCTGTAGTTTGTGTGAATGCTGCCTTTTTTTCAGGGTTGTATAAAGAAGGGATGCAATGGTGGTTTTGCAGCGTGCATTTTGTGGGGGTGGTCCCAGGAAGATGTCTTTACTCCCAAAGGCACCCAGGCTGCTCCTGCCCTGCCTGCAGAGCCGGGCAGGCACCCAGGGGTGGGAGCAGCTGAGCACAGACAGCCCTGGGGGCATTAAGGACCCTGAGTGTCCAGGCAGAGCTGGGTCTGCTTTGGCTGATGCTGAATATGGCCTTTTTTATCAAAAAGACATCAGTATTTTATTTTAACTTAAGTTTTGCAGAGAAGACAGTAAACATCTTTCACGTAAGTAGTGACACTGTCACTGCATCCATTCTGTACAGCTAACCTGGCTGCTCTTTCAAATGAAATTTAAGAAAACTGCAAGTAAACATGCAGATGTAGAAAAGCAGATACAGTTCTTCTGCAGCTGGGCTGGGAAGTACTGTATAAATACCTTCAGATAGTACTTAGCAAACAGTGTGTTTCAGTACTCAATATCTAGAGAGAATCCTTCTCAGTTACATCACCATTGATTTCTGGGCAATGGATGAGTATCACTGGGAGCAGAATTTGGCCCATATAACTGAGTAATAAAATATCTTTTTGGAGGAAGTATATTTATAAACAAAGAGCGAGCATTGCATCTTCAGATTACGGTTGCAAAATTACTGCCTGAAAATTGGCATGGCTTCTTCCAGTCAAGGGATCTTAGAAACTGTTTTGCTGCATCACGGGCTGCAATAGTATCTCTGAGGCTTTGAAAATGAACACCACTGTCTCTGCAAACAGGATACTCTTTGTGAGTTTTAATTGGAACCAGTCATGTCTGAATGCTGCAGGCTTTGAAATAACGTGACTAACCTAAGAAAGCTATTCAAGATCTATCTACAAACAGTATTACCCAGATGCACGGGGGTGAAGAGCTTACTGGGATAAAGGCCCAGCATGAGATTCTACTATGAACTTGAACCAAATTGAACCAATTTTTGTGTGTGTGTGTGTTTTTTTGAAGACGTTTGGGTGCTTCAGATATCTTTCTTCATCTCCTCTGCCTAGCTTGGCAAGAACTAGATGCAAAAATATTCTAAGACAGGCTTTTGCAAAGGGGATATTGAGTCATGGAGAAGCTGAATGCCATGTATTTAAAATCAGTGTTTGTCTTTACACCTAACAGAACTGGTGATTGGAAGAGGTGGGTGGGAAGGGAAGGGACATTGGATCGTCTCCTATAACCCTGTAATAGTTGTGTAGAAGCAACTGACCTGGCTGAAAATTTAATTTCAGCTTTTGCCACTTGGCTGGGAAGCCCTAGCTAACATACTCAAATACGCTTTTGTATTTTGGTACAACAGTCTGTTTCTTTAAATGCTTCCTTAAAGCCAATGGGCATTAAAAGGAATTTGCTCTGAAAGTAGGTAGTTATTGGGTATCTGTTTGTTGGACATCCGCTATCATCTTACGGATTTCTTTTAAACACATTACCAGCACTGCCTTGGTTGCGCTAATGGGGTCTTTGAGGACTGAGATAAGGAAAACCCTACTGATTGTGAACACCATCCTCTTGTTGAGCACAGGCTGGCCTCTTCCAAAAGCTGTGCCTGCTGACAGCCCGGGTGGCTCCCACAGCTCTGGTGGGGTATGGTACAGTGCTCTGGTAGCTGTGTTGTAGCAGTGCTCAGAAGCGGGCACAGCGTTTTGCAGGTCTGCGTGCAGGGGGTACCGGGGTCTCATCTCCATTGCAGAATTACTCTGCAATCTCAGTTCTGCTTTTTTAAAATTTACTAGCTACTGCTTAGTGCTGCAGGAAGAGTCTAAAAAATGTGATGGGAGCGTAAACCAATGCCATGCTGTCTCCTTGAGCTTGCAAGGGCTGTGGAATATTAGCTCAGAGACCCTGGAACTGCTCCCCACTCTTCAGTGAGAGTCCTGTAGATTTTGCGATCCTTTGGGCACGGAGTATGTTACTTCAGCATTGTTTTCCTAGAGGGAAATGGAAGGGATTTTGTCTTGTTAAGAGGTTTGCTTTTAATAGCTTCTTTGGGAGAAGCTCTTCAGTGGATTATGTGCTTCTTGAAGTACTGCATAGAAGCTCAGTCAGCACGAAGTCAGAGACTTGAGAATTCATCTTGCATCTAAGAAATAGGTGTTTTGCAACCATTTCTCTTCAGGGAAGAGTGCAACCATCACCATCTTGCACGTTGAGTTGAGACAGCGTTACAGGGAGCAAGGCTGCCTGGGAGCCCACCGGGAGGTTTAGCAAAAACCCATGAAACCAATGTTGTTTTGAGTGGAGAGACTTCTGTCTGTGTGATCAAGAGGTGTATGAAGGGGATGAGGTAGGGAGATTATTTCTGGAAGGCAAGAATTGCTGCTGCTGCAACACTTACAGATTCTTAATGAGGCAGTAGTTCCATTTCTGGGCATGGAAAAAAGGGTACAAACCCCGTCTTATAATCAGGAGGCTGAAGGCACTGTTTTGCTGAGAGTTTCCTAGAAGTGCTTCATTCCATATTTGCTGGTTTGTCAGATGATGAGAGTAATTAAAGCATTTTGTTTTGAACGATAATCTCCAAAGAATGAAATTCTCAGGGAACTCACATTTGCAAGACATCAAAATAATTAACTTTTAGAGTAGAATAGACTATTTCAGTTGGAAGGGACCTCCAACAAGCATCTCGTCCAACTGCCTGACCAATTCAGGACCGACCAAAAGTTAAAGCATGTTTTTAAGGACATTGTCCAAATGCCTCTTAAACACTGACAGGCTTTGGGCATCAACCACCTCTCCAAGAAGCTTGTTCCAGTGTTCCACCACTCCCTTGGTAAAGAAATGCTTCTAATGTTCAGTCTTCTGACCTTCCAATCTTATCAATATCCTTTTATTAAAAAAAAAAAACACAAACAAACCAAAAAACCCCAAAAAACCAAACAAACCAAAACCAGAGCAATGAAACTCTAAAAAGGAAAAAGAGAGAGAACACTAAAATTTGACTGTCTGACTATGTGCATATGTCATAATCATTTCTAATAGTCAGAAGGTGATTTTGGATGGGGCCATCCTATGCAGAGCAAGACTAGCAGGACCAACGACTTGTTCCTACGTCAGGAAAAACTGGCCCCAGGGTAGAGTTGAGCCTGGGCTGTCATGTTGTTAACAGTTCTCTGCAACGTAAACCTGAGAAGTTTCTGAGCTGAATATGTCTTGTTGGCCCTCTATTCTTTACAGGTTTTCTCTAAGTTAAGGTCTGAGTGAATCAGTACAAAACACTTAAAATCTGAAGTCTTATGTGGTAGTGAATGTTATTTTGTCGTGGTGCAGCGGTACGTGGAAACTCTCAAAATTAGAATAAATGGAAGAGCAGATGGGCTCTGATCAGGAAAACCATAAATTGTAAGTCTCTTGGTGTGTAGTGCCTTGTGGTTTGCTTTAGTTTTCATTTAGACCAGCTTTAGAAAGTTAGTATCAACCGTTAAACCTTTCAGGCTATCTCCCTCCCCCCCCCTTTTTTTTTTGTTTCCTGGTTTAGAAGTGAATAAAAGAGCTTTGTACAGTTCTTGAAACTGAGCCTGAAACAGCTCTGCACAAAATATAGTGTTCTTTTCAAAATCTTGGAAATAATTACATCATAGGCAAATTGGGCCAGAAACCGTTAATAGTAGTCTTTGTGGAATGAAATCCCATGGGAGGACCTATTTCAGCAAACTGGCATTGTTTACAAATAAATACAGTGACAGATACAGTTGTCCCTTTCTGAGGGACAGCTGAAACTGTGTGCACTGTAATGGACTTCACAGGATAACCGTCTTGCTTCTGATAACAAGCTGAAAACCTGCCTTGGTGCTTCTGTGGTGAGCCTCATGCCGATGATCTCCGGGAGCGAAGGCTGTCTTTGGCACTGCAGAAGTATTTGTAGGTGGGTTCAAGAGAAAATAAAGGCCTCTGTTGCCATAAGCTCCTAGTCTGTGAGAATTGCTGGAGGGACAGAGAACTATGTCCAGATGTCTTTGTTGGGCTTCATTCGCTGGGAAGTGCCTCACGCTTCCCTGTGCAGCAATACCCTGGCATTGTGCACTTTCCCTTTTCCAGGATAACACAGACAGCACGTATAGTTTTCTCTGTTACCTCACAGAAGTTTTCATCACTGCCCCCCGTTGCTGGAAAACCTGCATTTCAGGATAGAAATCACAAAAATTATTAATGTTAACTCTTTGACCTAAACCTACAAAAGCATTTAGTTCTGTAGGTAAGTAGGCTACTCCGTACTTGAAATCAGCACAAGCCCTAATCTGGGCACAATTACAGCTATTCCTTGGTGATCTAAAGCAAGTTATTGGCTACATATGTGCTTCCATAGGAGGGTGGGCCATGTTCCTCCATGGCTGAGCAGGTCTCCCAGCAGATCTCTCCCTGGACAGCTGGGCTGGGTCGGCAGAGCCCTCTTGTGGGGACAGGGGACATGCCGGGGACTGCGGTTTGCTGTGCAGGACCACTTCTTTACTTTCCCAGGTGGTGTGTTCCGAAGGACAAAACCATCTTTCTGTCTGACAGCAGCCTCCAATGCATGACTTTCAGTAGTTAAGGGTGCGGATCTTTTCCACCCTTCTAGACCCTATAGGGAACAGCACCTGGCCGGTGGCTGCCTGTGGTTCAGGATTACCTGTGCAGTATGTACAGGTGGAGATGAGCAACTCCATGGTGTAGGGGAGGTCTAGCAGCTCACGTAGGGCTTGAGCCTATGAGTAGGCATCCTCTTTGGCTGGTGAACACCATATTGATCTATCAGCAGAGCAATTGTTTGAGTTCTCTCTAATTTGCTGCAGGCAAAATATGCCACAATAGCTCAGATTGCTTATTTAACACAAGCCAGTTGATGAAGTCAGCTGGGAAGGGTGGCTCATGTGGGCTGTTCCCCTGATGGAGGTGAGCAGCTGGGGTCAGTAAGGTCTTTCAGTGCATGTTTGTGAATCAAGACCTCCAGGATCCCCACTTTGTGCTGTATGTACTAGGGAGAGGACTGGGACCATTTGTTGTTGCTAGGGATTTCAACTGTGTGACCCC
>KZ505944.1:252895-286435 GCA_002844005.1 Limosa lapponica baueri | reverse complement strand
ATATCTTTTAACCTTTCAAAACAGTGGACATTATATGGCTGCTGTTTTACAGTTACACAATATTTCTACAATAATAGCTATTCCTAAAGCGTGGAAGCGCAGTGCTGCGATTGAGAAGGCTCTAACCAATTCAAAACAAACCAAAGGGACAGGTGACTTCCCCTGTGCAGCGCAGGACTTAACACTGCAGTCCCTAGTGCAGTAAAATGTCAGTCAAAGCACTAGCTATCAGCTCCCAACTAATCCCAGATGCAAGGATTATGTTACACACTACATTAGGCATATTTGATTTGTCCCAACCTGGATACAACCCGTGTATCAGCTGAGCAGTCCCATGGTAAGTATGTCCTGCTGAAGGGACTGCCACTAGCCATATCATGTAAAAATATTCCCACTGTCTAGTGATCACACTGTCTGTCTCTTTCAAAAGTTTGGAAGTGCCATGGGAATGTCCAGTAAATGTGCAAATATACGGGGGAGGGGGGTGTGTTTGGAATTACGACAGTTGTCATGCCAATAGTGTCTGCTCTACTGTTATGTGCAATGCATCGGGCCATTTTCTGACACCGAACAGTCACCCCCAGCTGCATTACCTGATTGCTGTTAGTTGCATCTCAAATCAAAGTTGCATGGGCTCCTGAGTTTTTGGCTTTCAGGCTTGAGCACCAAGCTGTATTGTTGCTCATGAACGTATGTTATATCTCCATTTCACTGTGCTTGGAGCAACCACATTTGCTAAGAAGTAGGGCTTTTAAAGCTCAAAATAAAATTGGTTGGAAACTGTTGGGCGGGAGCATGCTGCTAGAGCTTTCTGTTGATTTATTTTGAAGAAACAGTTGCATTTTCTGAATGGAGGAAGAAGTGTGGTTTGCAGGGCTTTGGGGAGTGCGTTTTGTAAGGCATGCATTTTTGAAACAGTGTCCTGATGCCCAATCTAGAATGAAATGTGGTCACCCACCAAACTTTTAAAGTTTCAAAGTTATGACATTAGCAAGTGGGAGAAAGTTGTGGCTATAGATCCAAAGAAGTTGCACGTTATTAATCTAATCAAGCATTTCTTTAGAATCGTCCTGATTTTCAGTCTGACACACATAAATTATTTATGTTATGACAATACACAACCTCCCAGTGTGAAATCTGATTTTGACCAGCTGCTTTCTCCACTGCAGTTTGTTGACTCATGCACTGGCCAATTGTGATCTTGGAGCTGGAGAACTGTTGGAAAAAAACTTGTGTAGAGCCATTCAAAAATGCTAACCTGGCTTTCAAAATTAGACAAACAGCAAAAGCCCAGATCTTTCTCTATTATTTTTATTTTTTAACTAAAAAAAGAAATTACAGGTAATTTTTCCAGTCACTTGCTGTTAATCCTCAGTAATGTATTTTTATGAAGGAGAGAAAAACTGGTTTAAAAAAAAGAGACGAGGGGAAATGTTGCTTCCAAACTTTGGAACAGTTGTGATTTTTCTGTTTTCCTAAGCCTGCCTTCCTGTAGCCTGTCCACCACCTACTCTCTTTGGTATCTACCTTGTAACTCCATTTTAGATGGGACTTCCCCATTTTGGCCCATTGGTTTCCTCCTACCACCTTCTAAGTTGTCCCACATTCTGTTTTAACTTTCTTTTCTTTCTTTATTTACGTCCATTACAGCCAGATCTCTATGGCTCACAGATGTGCACAGGGAAGCTCCCAGAGGTGCGTCACAGGCCCAAAAGAATCTTGCATCAAAATGCTTCTTTGAGATGTCATAGCACTGCAGCAGCAGGTTGATGTGTTTGCAGTAGATTTGTTGCTTGGCTTATCCCACTTTTTTCCATTAATCCTAAACTTTGGAGGCCCATGTCACACATTGTTTTGTGGAGAACTTCCTAGGAAGAAGCTATGTTAAAGTGTTTACCTAGATTGGGGTGGCAACAAGGCTAAGTTTAAATGTACTTCAGGTATAGTTTTTCATCAATAAGCCTTACAATTCGCTGGTAGATGTTGGCTGTGAAGTAAATGGGAAAAATTGCAGGCTTTCAAGTTTAGGAAATTATACTGGATATTTAAAGCAATTTTCATCAATATAAGTTCAATGCAGAGCTGCGGCTTTCAGCAATTGGGTCAATTTTCAAATGCCACCCTCACTTGTAAGATGTCCGAGAATTCATGCGAGGCTTTGGCACTCTCAGCCTGTTTTCTGAGTCCCTGGTTTCTGTATATTTACAGTAGAAAACCTACAGAGCTACAGGAGCTCAAAAAAGAGACATCCTTAGCAGCAGTGGTACAATCCAGTGTGGCAATTTTGAGAATTGAAGTGCAGATTCTTAACCCCGCAGTGTTCCCTGGCATGCTGAAAATTAATAGCATCAGGGTGGGGGTTTCCTTTTAATCAGATAGCAGGGATCATTTCAGCAAAATGTGTTTGTGTTGTTAAGCATTAAAAATCCAGTGTAAAGCTCCTAAAATACACTGTGTTGTCCACGAATATAGAATAGTCTTGCTATGTCTGCACTGAATCACCAGGATAACAAGCTAAGCCTTAAATCATTATTCCATGGAAGAGCAGAGTTGATTTAAAGATGAGTTTCATGCACTTTTTTTCCTATCACAGTCATAACTTTCTTTTCTTTTTAAAGTTGGATCCTGGTTTTAGCTCTATATTTTGATAGAGAAGAAAATGATTGCATCTAATGTATAAGCCACTAATTTTAATTGTAAGGTGTCAATCAAAATTTCTGAAAGTAATCTTACAGGTAGCATGGGATCTTGGTAAAGATCTGTGAGGCTGCGGCTGTTAAATGTTCTAAATCCACATTCTTTCCACTTGACATCTGCAGGGCATTCCAGAGCAGTGGGCCAGGCTGCTACAGACCTCCAACATAACAAAACTGGAGCAGAAGAAGAACCCACAAGCTGTTCTAGATGTTCTCAAATTTTATGATTCCAAAGAAACAGTTAACAACCAGAAATATATGAGCTTTACGTCAGGAGGTAAGTTGACGCCTCACTGCGAAAAAGGGAGTGTCAGACCCCAAAATGAGTCAGACCAAAATTCAACGTTCAAGTGTTCAAGAAGCAATCTTAAAAAATTCCACATTGTGGAATATTTCTGAAATGAATTATATTTCTCCTTTTGTCCCCTAAATGTCATTGAAATTGTGACTTTTGCTTGTTCCTTGCTTTTAGAACTAAATAAGATACTAGATGGAACAATCTTTACCATTTTTATTCAGAAGCGTTATGGCCAAAGATCATGTTTACTTTTGTTTCTTCACATCCTTGTTCCTTCACAATGTTCAGATTAGGGTACAGGGTATACTTCTTTTGTTCATTTTATGAGTTACTCTTGCATCCTGTGAGCAATAGGTTAGGGACTATGAGGATTTTTTGCGATACTTTGTGGTAGAGGAGAATTTTTGGTGATTTCTTTTGCGTTATCTGTAGGGCAGATTAGGTTGCTAGGCATAAATCACAAACAAACCTAGAATGGCTGCTATTGTGATGGAAGAGGAATGTTGTCACCAAGGATGAGAAGGCATCAGTGTCCAGAGCAACCTCTGTAGCATGTTCGTTCCTGGAAGATACTTGTGTTTTAGATGTTACTGTCTGAAAGCCTGCAAATGTGATGGGGGTGTCATTTTTTCCCTTGGTTATGTACAGTCTGCAGAATTGTAGTGTAACCTTGCAAAAACGAGAGAGCCAGTCTGTGCTGCAGTTGGCTTTTTTTTTCCTTTGGCCCATTCTTTCTTTTTGCCAGACACTCTGGCTGGTGACACATCTAGCATGTAAGCAGAAGTTTTTACTAGGCGTGTCGTGTCTGGGTTTTGTATTGATGTGTTCTTTTGCTATTCCTTAATAAGTGAGTTAATTTTTAAACAAAAATGCCATTGAGATACCACTAGTTTGGCAAAGCTTATGTCAACAGCTTCAGCTAATAAGGAGGTATCTCTATCCAACAGGGTGTGGATAGCATCTGTAATTTAACCTGGTGGTTCAGTTCCCTACACACAATGGTCTGTGGCAGTGGAGTCTGCAATTTCATCAGTTTACTGGTTCAACCAATACAACTTCCAAAATGCAGACTGGGAGAGCTTCTCAGAAGTCCTTCTAAAAACTGCGGTTATCTCCAGAATTTACGAGCATTTCTCTTCTTTTGAGGGAAAGCATCTTTTTTTCTAAATCCGTAATTAAAAGATTTGACTGTCTAACTTGACACTTAATGTCTGCTAAAATAGCAATTGCTTTTGTGTCAAAATGCAAAATTCAAAACAGTTAGTGTACACTCCTGAACTTAGGAGCTGTTACTCTGCTATGTCAGAATAGAACTGCCACAGCAAAGGGGGATTTTGCAGAAGCTTTTATGGGGAAACATTTCCACAAACTAAAGAGAATCAATACATGCAATTTATTTAAAAATAAAATAATAAAGGTGCTTTAGCTCTTGGGTGGAACAGAGGCATTGACTGTTAAAAGAACAATCTGCATTTTCTTGACCAAGTTTCTATGTATTTTATTTACTGGCAATAAATAGACACAAGAAACTAGAAAAAGAATAACCCAGAATTTCGTCCTGTTATCTTGCTTGCTAGGTGAAATAACCATTGCTACTGGAAGGGTGTTGTGAAAGAAAAATGCTATCTGTTTGGATTTACTTGTTCTGTGGGACTCCCCACAACAGGCAGTTTTATAACAGCATCTGGTTAATTTTCCCCTTGCCCCTTGCAGATAAAAGCGCCCATGGATACATAGAAGCCCATCCTTCGGTGAGTGTGAAAGTAACCGTTGACTTTCATGGCGTTTAGGAATTGTGGAGCAAGCTGTGAGCTTTGCCTGTTGTGATAGAGTGCCAGCCTTGGAGGCTGAAAGAAACTACATTTTAGTGTCTTTGCTGCAGCCGAAAAGGGAGCACTGGCTGTTTTCTAATTTTCTGTTTAAAAACTTTTAAACAGATGAAAGTCTGGTTTTGCAGACAGAAGATTGCTTGCTGTTCTTAGCCATTGTGGAATATATAATGCCCAACAATATGCAGTGCTGTCTAATTAGCCCATTTTAATTTAGTTTTAACAACTCAGATTCCATTTCTATTAAATTTTATGATTTATCCTTAGTACAGCTGGATATGTAGCTGAATATAAATAAGGTTATAATTGATATGTAACTCACTGGAACCATTGAAAGAAAGTTTTAAATAATCATCTGCTCTAATTAATACTGGATTGCCATAGCAATCCCAGAGATGCAGTCATGACATCCGCATTAATATTGTCCACATTTATTAGTGTTAATGTTAGTGCATTAAATAGCAAATGACTGAATGGGGATTTGGCCTTTATTTTCAAGTGTTAAGCAACTTAATTTTAGGTTTGTGATTACACAGAAGAGAGTGTGTATAATGAAATGAAAATCATCTTTGAATATTCACACTTCAGATTTTCAATTGATGCCACTTTCTTTGTCTTTAATAAAACACACTTTTAAAAGGAAGTTTGGGGTTCACCAGAGCATAGGAAGCCTTCCAGGGGGAAGGTTTTCCAGTGGGTATGGACACATTGGCAGATGCTGTGGTATTTTGTTCTAGCAGATGCAGACAGGGGTGAGCCAAGATGTCAGCTTTCAAAAGTTACTGACTCAGAGAATGTTGGTTGAATGTTATAGTTCAGGGAAAACAACTCCCTGACAGGATGGAGCAGTCATTGAAATTACTTTAATTTCATTTCACTCATTAATGGGAGTCTGGCGTTAAATAATATGACATTGTATATGTTCTAGCTGCACAATTTAGGGCTGTCAAACCAAGCATGGAGCCCAGTGGAAAAAATAGTTATAAGAATTTGACATAACAGAAATGTGATTATTCCTTTCTTTGTTTTTCCATTAATCATCTGCTATCCCCATGTATGCTAATGTTGCATAGAAAGCTATACACTGATCTAATGTATGATAAGTAACATTCACCTTTCCATTAGGGCACCCCTTGCTTGACAGTGTTGGCCCTTAAACCAGTGTTCGGAATGACTGATGTATCATTCCCTACTTTGGCCAGATTAACAGCCTGTTTCACCATTTGCCTTTAAAAGTAGGGTAATGGAACTGAGTCTCACAGAAAATACAGTACTCCGTGTGTATCTATATGACAGTGTGTTAGAGTACAGGTGACTTAAGGCAATGATACAGTCATTATTCGGTAAAACATGAAGATTAGCTCTTGCCATTACCTGCTTGCCATCCTTTGCTGGTATTTATACTGGACCAAATTGATGCCATTTTAAAGATAACGTAAATGGGATGTGAATATTTAGAACAGTGCCTTTGATGTGCTTCAGTTCTCCCAGTGGCCTGTTGTAGCCAGCTTTAAAGCAGTTGGTAAATGCGTAACAAGGCACCTTTTCAGCTTTTGGTTCCACCAGCAAATTTGTGCTATAACCCCCTGCCTCTGAGTAGCGGCTGTGACTGGGCGGAGGGCGTTCAGCTCACCTAAATACCTGCACTGTGGGCTTCAGTCTACATGTAGACAGCTGCTCAGCCAGACCTCCCTTGCCTGCCCCATATTTGCAGTCTGCCTGAAGGTGGACTACACCCTGGCAGGGGCTTTTCTTCTTCGCCGCCTGTGACAGGAGGCCGGGGGAGCGGAGGGGACGCCTGCCTGCCAGCCCCGAGCAGGACTGCAGGAGGCACCTTGCTGCTGAGAGGGCAGCACCCGCCCTGGGTTACTGCTGCTCTGGGTAAGAAACAGGCAAATGGTGGAAGGATCAACGTGTTAACTTATGATTAGGTAAAGAGGAGGATGGTGCTGAAAAAGGAGCTACTAAACAGGGAAATTCAGCACACTGGAAACGGGCAATAGGATTACCCTATGGGTAAAATAGTAAAGAAACAAATAGCCTTTCTCTCCAAAATCAAATTCCCAGCAAGACGATGAAGGAGGCTTTGCACTTTGAAGTGTGTTAATTAACCTAGCCAGTAGACACCTGTTAGCTTAATTAACTGTTAGCATTTCTGTAGACACAATGCCAAAGCAATTAACCAGCAACTAGATGTGATTTCTAGTGATATATTCAAGCATTACATTTTGTGAAATTAGACTTTGACTAAGCATGGGAATGATTTAGTTGTTTTTAGCAAAAATTAAAAACACCAAGACAAATTAAGGAAACAGCACAGTAATTTGTAACCTTTAAATTGTATTGTGCTGTGTGTAACTTTGAACTGAGGCTTGTAGGACTATAGGCGTGTCTAGATAGGTTTCTGATGTCTAAGCAGACCAAAGTTGTGTGTAGTTATCAAACCTTCCAAGTGCCAAAATGGTGACTGTCACTCATGCTTCTGTCTGTCCATAGAGCACAAAAACAGCATCAGAACCCCCGCTAGCTCCCTCTGTTTCTGAAGAAGAGGATGAAGATGATGAAGAAGAGGAAGATGACAATGAACCTCCACCTGTTATTGCACCACGGCCAGAACATACAAAATCAGTAAGTCCCAGCTTTGGTTAGCTCTGTCTTTGGTGTAGTTCAGAGCTGGATGTTTCTGATCAGGCAGCACTTGCAAATGAAGACTCCTGAGGGCTGGAGTCCTACCATGACATAGTGCTTCACCCAAGCCATTGACACCAGGAAAATCTCATTTAGTCATGAGTTTCCTGTGATTCTGATAGGGTCCATGAATTTATATTAATATCAGATAAGTTTGTGTCTTTAATGCTACTGGTGTAAAAGCGAGCAACTTTGTCCAAAGTATCTGTGTGTAGGCTCTCTGCCATCAGCGGAGAGAGTGGTCATCAGATGCAGTTCACACCCTTGCAGGATACGTAGGAGAAACTGTCCCCTGGAGGTACCTGTCCCCCTCCACAGACTATGGAAGTAGCTAAATGAACAGCTTAGGCTACACCCTTAACTTTTATGCGACTGAAGTTTGGTGAGAAGAATCCTACGCGGCTATGCGTTGTAAAGAGAAGGTAGGTCTTTGTAGGACCAGAACGCAGTTCCTAATGGCCAGTCCCTACAGCTTGAAATACAGATGAGAAGTTAGTTTGACAGTTATGATCAGAAAAGGCAGATGCTCCCTGCTTCTGCTCAGACATGTACAAACTGAAGTAATTTTGTTACCCATGAAAACACAGGAGCATCAAGGAACAAGACTCTGGGGCCCCAGACAGATCTACTTCTGTGTCCTTGCAACACAGTAAATTCATTGTTTCAGTTGTCTTTCAAGAAAATTGAAAATGAAACTGGCCATGAAAAAGTGTAAAACTAGCCTTTCATTTTTGCCCATTCAGTCTGAGAAGCGGACAGCAAAACCAAACATTTTAAGAGTCCTGTATGTGGCAGACAGCATCTTCCTAAGGGTTTGCATTTGAAATATGATCTCAGGGGCATCTCTGCAAGCCACCTTTATGACACAAATAATTTCTTGTCACAGATCTACACACGCTCTGTAATTGAACCTGCCGCTGCACCAGCACCAGCTAAAGAAGCCACCACTCCCCAACCTGAAAACTCAAACACAAACACTTTGTACAGAAACACAGACCGGCAGCGAAAAAAATCCAAGATGACAGACGAGGAGATCCTAGAGAAACTGAGTACGTATTCTGTATTTTTTGTCTGATACAGCAGTGTACTGTATGCACGTCTCAGGATTATATGCACCAAATGTTCATCAGTTTGGTGTCACAGAGTCACTTACAAACTGTTACTGAGCTTAGAGGAAATGAGAGAGCACTGTGGGTATTCCTTCTGCCTCTGAGGGTCGCTGTGGCTGGGCTGGATTTGCCTGTGCTTCCTTCTATGCTAAAGGCAAAAGCTGAGATTGTTTCTGGTTGAGCAGAAGGCTGTGAGCTAGTGAATGACCTAGTGAACTCCTGTGCGCTGATGGCCAAATTGAACAGAATACTTGGGTTCCTAAATTCTCTTTAGACTCGTGACTTCTCAACAGTCATCAGAGCCAGAATACTTTGCAGAAATCTATTGGAGTTCTGTTGTGTGTAGGTTTTTTGGATTTTGTTCTTGGTTTTTTTTGTTGTATTTTTTTTTACCAGTAGACAACTAGAGCACTAAGCTGATTCCTTCAGCCTCAAGGGGCTCTCTTGCCGCAGATATTCTATTGGTGTCCTTTTTGCGATTGTTGTTACTACTACTACTTCTACTAATATATCAGAGTTCATTTTTATAAGAATTCTACATTTTTGTCAGAGAGAACTCCTTTAAAAGAACATCAATTGACACTGTGGATAGAGAGGAGGAGGTGATTTAAATGTGCCCCAAAAGAAAAAAAATACTTTTATAACAGTCCTTACTTTATTTCTTAGCTTTATGCTTATAAAGATTTATCAGAGAGACACATCAATGTGGCATGATCAGGTAAACCTGCACTGCAAGCGTTTCTCAGGAGCCAGCCTCCAGCACATCCACTGTGTATTCCTCAGTTACATGGCACTTTGTCATAGCTAATTCCCAGCCAGTTAATACTATTAGAATCCTAACCATTGGTCCCAAACCCGTGCACAGATCATACTCTGGGGAAACACATCAAGCCCTTTGTGATTCTGCAGTACAACCAATTTAATCTGCTTTTTGCACATAACAGCTGGCAGTGCTGTGTTCTCAGATAATAAGTTGTTGGGTTCATAACATAGCCCAGTTTACTCTGTGTCTACATTCCCTACTAGGACAGAAGGAAGATTGATCTACACCTCCTTGTGTTTGATCTTAAAGCCAATAACATTTTGTCTTTAATGGGGGCAACTGCTTGTAAAGGGGTGCAGTCTGGCTATGGCTTCTTCATAGTGATTGTGTCAATGCTGGTTCTTGTGCTATACCTACCTTTTTGTCGTACCTGCCCTGCTGCTGGTGGCTGGTGTGACTGGAGAGGCTGAAGCCTTCCTTAGCTGTGAGATTTCAGCTCCTTGTGTAGGGTTTTCTGCATCTGTAGCAGGTTGACAAGACTAAAAAGAACTGAATCTCTGTGTCATTAGGGAGTATTCAAGGGATAAGTTCAGTAGCTTTAGCTGAGGGCACAATGAAATAAATTCCAGAGCAGATAGTTACGTGCAGGTATGTCAACATACAAAGGGGAGGAATTACAGCTTCTTCAACTGAGGAGAAATGTTTGAGGCAGGCATCCACCATGAGATCTGCAGGTACCCTGCATACATGAATGTAAGTACACGGATCGTTTATTCAAGGTCCTGTGTATGCCATGTTAGGGCCGAGCCCTTGAGTTATTGTGGATTATATCTTTGAAATGTTACATGCTTTCATGCTTTTTTCTTTCTTAAGGATTTGATACCCAGTGAGCAAGGTCTGAAGGTCTGCCTTGGGCGAATTGAAATGTGGACAATGAAAATCTTTTTGTGCTTTCATGAAGCTATCTCAAGACAGGGGTGATGCTTTTGTGTTACAGGCTTGGGCTATTTCAGCGTGTGTGGTGGTTGCTTTTTTCTGGTTTTTTTTTTTTTTTTTGTTTTAACTTGTATGACTTCTCCACCTTGCCTGCTTCCCCCATAACTGATTTTATGCTAGTTTTAGGAAGATGCCCCCTGCCCTCTTTTATCTTAAATTTCTTTCATAATTCTTTTCTGCTTGAAATAACTTGGGTTTTTTCAGAGCCACTTTCATTACTAGGGAATAAAGCCTGTAATATTGAGATAAGATCAAACAAAATTTTGTCTGTAATGAAATCATTAATATGTTCTACTGTAATTAAAAAACAGAAGTGGCCCAATTCTGCTTTCTTATCCACTTAATTTAGGACCAAAGAAAGTGCTTAACTACATCAAAAGAGCTGATATATTTATATTTTGTCCAGAGCAGGGAATGCTTCTCTGAACTGGAGCTGTCTACCAGTCACTTTGTTGATTTAGTGCTGTCATATTTGATGTGCATTGGCTTAAGCACAGGAAACCAGCCACAAACAACTAACTTGTGAAAGCAGCTACTCAAGGTTTGAGGAAAAACTCCAGAACTCTGAACTGCAAAATGAGTGGCAAATTTGGAAAATTCTTTTTCAAAATATTTGTCCTGCAGTCTTTTTCTTTATTCTTTTCTAACGTGAACTTCCATGAGCTTCTGATATCTGTTCTGATAGATATACAGTTCCATTAACGAGCTGAAAATAGCACCTGGCCAGACTGACACTGACAGCACAGTGTTTTTCCTGTTGTCCAGCCCAGCCCGGGATGACGGCAGCGTTTGGTTTAGTACTGCAGAGTCTCACGGGGATCCCTGTCTGGGGGATGGTTAAGCTCGGCAGTGTGAGCTGGAGGGTGTGCTTTCTCATCTCACATCCCTTCTTACGGTCAGCTAAAAGGGGCTCCCAGAGTCCTCTGGTCATATTCTTCTTGACTGAAGGGCTATTTTGTTTTGGAGACCCACTGTAGAGAAGCAGAATGAAAGCTCTGTCTTACATTACACATTTCAGTGGGGTGAAACTACAAAAAGTTAACCAGGTCCTTAAAGCGTTATGTCCTTGGCTTGGACTCCAGACAGTCCAGTTGCTCTGACTCTTGCAGGCTGGCACAGCAGGGCAAGGCCCCTTCAGGTGACTCGAGACTATGTCGGCACCCTTGGCCAGCAGGCGGGTGCTCACACGGCCGTGGCACTGGCTGTGGTTCCTGGAGTGCTGGGTGAGGGGAGTGTGTACCGCGGGGCAAAGGAAACCTCTTCTCCTGCAGCTCACATTAGCGGTCTTGCCAAGGCCAGCAAAATTGTTTTAGCAGGGAGCGGACCAGATGGTGTTGATGCCCCGTCTTCTTGCGTGCTGGCAGGCAGGATTCCTGGCTGGGCATCCAGTCAGACGCCTGTTTGGATGCTAAAGCCCCCTGCTCCAGAGAAATGGCCTCAACAGGGGAGAGGGGTGTTTGCTGCTACTTCTAGTGAATTGCCTAGTTTTGCTTTGGATGCTCAGGTGAACAAATAAGTATGTGTTTGTATTTGTGATTCAGGAATATTGCCAGATCAGCCAAACAAAATATGCTGAGAAATGTTGGAAGTCTTTCCTCCTGAACTAATCTTCTTAAAGTATTTCAGTGATGTGTGTTCCAAGTTAAATCTTTAGAAGTCATTTGCACTGAGCCACCACCTTAGGCTTCATTGTTTGTATTTATCTAGGAAACTACCGGACCAGAAGAAACAATATTTTTTTTTAATTATTCCTTCAGATTTGTTTGAGTTTATCAGATTTTGGCTCTTTCATTTGACACAAACATAGCATCCTAATTACTGCCTCCTTTCCTTCCCATTCAGACTGCCTACACCTCTGAGTGGGCAGGAAGCTGTCAAGAAGTGCATGCTTTAGTTTGAGCTTTCGGCGGCACAAGAGCTCCGTGGTGGCTGATGGAGCCGGACTGTCCCAGCCCTGTGCCGGCCGGGCCGGCTCTGCCTTCCCACGGCTGCCGGGAGGCGGCAGCATCCCATCTGGCCTCAGCCAGCCTTCTGAAACCCATCCCCTGTACTCATGACATTATCAGCATCTCATTTGTGCAGCTGTCTGTGTAACACCAGTGCCTGAGGAATATTGCTGGCCTTGTTATCCATCACGGCAGTGCTTATTTGTGTGCAGCGTTGAGGCTGCGAGTCCAGTGCTAGTTACCCATCCGAGTCAGGCTGAAGGCAAGCAGTGGGCTTCTTAAAATGGCAAAAGCCAGGTCTTCTTCAGAACTTAGCCTGGCAATGAATTATGTGGATCATAGTTCCTGAAGCCCTATAATTATCGATTATAACATGAGATGCTGTTCTTTGAAAATATAAAGGCGTTCTTTTGGCAAACTGCTGAAAGGTTGGGAAGATTGCCTCCTGGAAACACTTTGCAGTATTCTTTCTGTTCTGAAAATGGCACCTGTTCATAAAAATTGATTCCAGAACCCAAGGTGCATTTAGTCTTCAGAAGTATTAAACCTTCTGTTGAATCACACAGAGTATTCATTCCTAAGAAAATAGTCTCTGTTGTTTCAGCTCTCATTAATGTTTATAGACATCAAACACTTGCATTGGTGGTGCTGCTTTTCTGATATCTGTGTCCTGTGAATGTTTCTCCATGTTCTTAGTTTCCTGTCAAGTTTACTCTCCAAAGGGCTGTAGAAAATCAGTCTTTGTGGAGGCCATCTGTGCTGTGAAGTTGCCTGAACTGTTGTTGTTGTTACCCAACTAACTACAAACAGCTGAACCCCAGACAATGGGGCTGCATTTCTGATCTGCTGGAAGATGGTGTCTCTGTTATTAAGTGAGCATCTTTAATTTTGTTTCTTTCAGGGAGCATTGTGAGCGTAGGAGATCCTAAGAAGAAATATACTCGATTTGAAAAAATTGGCCAAGGGTAAGTCCGGTAACAGTTATGTATACAAAAACATGGGCCAGGTATTTTACTGGTGTAATATCAAGCATGAAGTCAGGCAAGCTCCAGACATGTTCAAACACTGGGTTTAGATTCTCATGTCTGCCAGTACTGCTCAGAATTTTTAAGTGTGGTCAGAAGGTATTGTCAAAGGCAATTTGATGCTGGCAATGTCTTGACTGCAGCAAGGAGCAGGACCTGGAAGATCTACTGTCCCTCAAGCATGTGACAACTGTTTGCTTCTTTTCTTAGGAAAAATAATTTATGTGTGTCTCAAAATAATATAGCCATGCTAAAGAAAGGGAAGAAACTGTATTGCCTAGAAGAGCAACTTGCCACTGATAGTTGTCAGATAAATAACGATTCTTATTAACATCTCTTTCAAATATTTTGCTAAAAAAATATTCAGTGATCAGGATTATAACCACATAGTTTAGAAACTGAAACCAAAGATTACATAATAAGCTCTGTTGTCTAGCAGATGTAGTAAAATCCAAAAATTCAGTAATAAACACAGTGTCAATGCATCAAGTACATGATAAGAAAATGCATCACCTGTGTGTGAGGATCCTGCAGGTTTTAGGATTTTACCGAAAATAATCAACCAAGCTATTCCCTTTTGAAACTCAACTTTGCTTCCTGTAAGTAGGATTGATTGGAAATTTTTTCTATGTGAGAAGGTAAGAACAAAAGAAATTACATCAAAATTAAGTATCTGACTTGTATTTTAAATACAGAGACAGACTCCCTCTCAGTCAAAGTTCCCTTGGCTGTGTTGTAATGTCAGGAGGACTAGCACCATTTGTGTAACACCAGGATCATGCTGCTGTCAGTGCATGACAGGAACTGTTTACTGACATCAGGAGATAGTTTTCTGCTTTAACTCCTTATGAGGTTTGAACTCAGAGTAGCTTGTTGCTGACCTAGAACTGATAAGTACTGCAGAAAGCCAGATACACTCATGCTCTTTCTCTGGCAGGCTTTATCGTAGATATATCTTGTTTGGTAGGGCACTTGTAAGAAGGTGTTTCTGCTCCATTCATTGTATAAAAACCCTTTCTTAGATTCCAGATCACTTTCTTCCTGAAGCTTTGGTTTTTATTGTCATTTGTAAAATGTCAGTGGACACGTAGAGCTATGCCCGTCTCTCAAAAGATAAGTGTCAGCTGAAGAAGTGAGAGTCAGAATAAGCATGTGTGCGAAGCAGATTGTTGCTGTCACCGTGAGAATATGACCATCACCCTCACAGTCTTTTATTTTGACAGTCCTAGGAGTGAGCTTGTACAAAGGTGTCTCAACTGGTGGAAAGACAAGTAGCTAATATCTGGCCTAAAAGGGTACCTAAATTGATTTCCTCCAGCTTTTAGTACAGCCTGAAGATTGCATGCCCTTCTTACAGAGGAGTGAGTGTGCTGCCATAACCAGCTCGTGACTGTAGTGCTGCAGGTCAATTTACAGTGATGGGGAAAGATCCTAAAGAAAAAAAAATCATCACAAAGGTAATCAAACAGGATGATCAGGAGGAGCCAGACTGCTGCATGGCTGGGGTTAGCGAGTCTATCTGCAGCAGGGCTGGGCTGAGACACACTGCCTCGGATGGTGCTGATGTGCTTAGTTGATGCAGGTGCCAGTTCCTGAGCTGCCTGCCTTTGCAATGAGTTGGGTACAGTTATGCCAAAGGCACTGGGTACAGTTATGCCAAAGGTAGCGTTGGAAGTGGGTAGTTTTTTAGTAGCTGTTAATAAGTGCACTGCAAGGCAGCGAGAAACGTGGCTGCTCAGAGAACTGCAGGTAGAGAGCAACGTCTTACTTAAGGGAGAGCAACTTGACCAGCATGTAGCACTCCATGGCTTCCCATAGCTGGTAAGTTCATAAACAGTGTGATGGTTTTACAGCCACTTTGCAGGGCACGGCAGTCAGCAGCCTGTGCTGAAAAACAGGCCAGCTTTAGTGCTGAGTCTCTGATTTGTCATCTGTCTCCAGTTGAGGACTGAAAATGGTGCTGACACTAGAGGAAACTTCATTAACTAGTGCTTGATAAAGAAGCTGTGTTTGCTCAAGCAGTGTTAGCTCTTGCTAGAAAGACAGATTAGGATGGAGCCATGAGCAGCCTGGGTTCAGGTTGGTTTTTTTAACTTGCACTGCACTGCATCACAGTGACACAGATCTGATTGTGGGCCCTGGTACTTGCTTAACTGCATTAAAGCTAAAATATTACAGAGGCGTTTAAAAAGTTAGATACAGATCAGAAATTACAGTTGCTTAGAAGTAAAAGTTCATAATGCAGAATTGCAGAGCCCTTGCAATTAATTCACAGCTTTACTTAAATTACTCACCTTTATCTAAACTCCTCACAGATGGCCTAGAGCATACCAAAAGCATCCTAATTTAAATAAGCTGTTTTTAAATAAACCCTGGCAGGACTTTGCTCAGGAGGTACAGCACAGTGTTAGCAAGTCTGAATAAATGCTGTTGGCTTTTTATGAAAACAAATTGGATTAATCTCGACAATTAGTCATAGGAAAATGCATTTGCATTTATATTAAAAGAATACATAGCGTGCCCGATGAGAACATTGTTCTCAACACAGACATACAGTCTCTGGTGCCTGTTGAATTAAAATGCTTCAGAAATATTTCAGCCTGCAGGTAAACAAACAGGCCAGGGGATCATGTAAAAATGAACAAACTGATTGTGGTGTTTTCAGTCAGTGGGACACTTGCTGGATGCGTGTTCCTACATCTCAGAATTCCTGCCCTGACTCTCCCTGGCCTCACTGCCCATGCAGACAGGGCTTCTTAAACGCTGGCAGTGTAAACCTGTGGTTTAGCTCAGAAGGAAGCCCCATTAGGGTTTATGAGCCCACAGTTGCTTTTAAACCCAAAGGGATTTCCTCTGATTGTGGCCTTTCCGGCCCTTCACATCATTACACTGGAAGAACCTCTTTTAACAAGAGGCAGATGGCAGTCAGACCCCCACACTGTCTAGTTCTGCAGATGAACACGCCGTTTATTTCTGGTGACTCTGCAGCACAGCCTGTGTCTGCCACAGAAGCAAAACATACACGCCATGAAGAGTCCTTCTCATGTATGGCGCACCTAACAGAAGCGGCTGCTGATGGCTCTTGACACACAAAGAAGCTGTTTTGAGTAATTCTCCATTTGTGTGTGAAAAAATATATGCCTTAACCTGCTCTAGCTGTGGCCTTGCAGGATGGCTGGAGAATAGTTTCCTTGCATGAGCCTAGATCCTTTCCTCAAATGGCTGTCACGTGTATTCAGGGTTCTCCGAATGACTGCATGGTGTTGCCTGGATTTTGCAGACAGATCCAAAGAAGAGGTCTGAGAAGGCACAACTAGAGTGTATGTTACATTCTCTGGAAAAAAAAAAACCACCACACACCCCCTAAAAAATGGGAGAGGGGAAAAAAAAAGGCAAAACTGGAGAAAATGGAAAAAGAATTAAATATATTATTTTCCAGTTTTTGTAGACACACCCCCCCTTAAGTTTTGAACTAAAATAATTTAGTATGTACATTTGAGATTTGCAGCAGCCAATTTTTTTCATGTTGGACATAAGTTTTGTCTCAGATACCCTGCATGGCAGAGGGCTGGTGGGCAGCTGCACTGTGCGCTGCTGGCTGAAGGAGTGGGTGAACAAAGGTGTTTCATAAACACTACAGCCAGCAGAGATCTATCTGGGCTTGCTTTCACTCACAGGGACCGAACCCCTTCTCATTTCTTTGCTGCTGTTTTGTTTCTAGGGCGTCGGGAACTGTTTATACAGCAATCGATATTGCCACAGGACAAGAGGTAAGCGTCAGCAGTCCCAGCGGATTTTGCTTTCCCTCTGGCACAAACTGTGGATGGGGCTTTTGGGTCGCTAGTAGATCTTTACTGCAAAGGCTGTTCCTCTGGAGCACAGGCTGGTGTCAGCCTGCAAAATACCCCTCCTGCTAAGACTGTTCCTCCTAAGCATGGACTAGTGTCAGCTGGCAAAATACAACATCTGCAGCTTTTCAGTGAAAGCTCTTTAAGGGCAATGGGGTTCTGTGCCTCAGTAACTAAACACTTACTGTGGCCGTCCGTTTTCCAGCAACCATTAGACTGAGGTGTTGATTGATGCCTGAAAAGATGCCTGTGAATTCCTGGGGGGAGATCCTGTCCCCCCTGGGATCAGTAAGAGTCTTGGTGATCTCTGTGCTTGTGCTGATGCTTCACCTATAGCTTTTAAGGACAATTGTAAGAGAATTCTTTTTTTACTTACTCTGTCTTCAGAACAGGTCAATGCTCTCCACAGTATTGTTGGTCCCAGCCTGGTACCATGTTATATCATCCATGAATGGGTATTTTAATGGAGAGAAATCTGTAAAGAATTCCCAGCAAGCTTTTGGGCCTGATAAAAACAATATAATTTTTATTGCCAGCGTAAATGTATTGGTTTAGAAATTGTAATATCTCTGTTCCCCAGTGTGCATGAAGTTGTTCTATTACAGAGCATGTTGGTCTATATATACAATTTAACTCTGTACATTTACAGCATAAAATCTGCCTGTGGACCTGGCCATTGATTGGTTAGCAGTACAAACAAAGCAATACAAGAGCTAAAGATCTGTCATAATGAGAGGTCTCGGGAGAATCCTAGGGGTGGTCATAGATTCCCCTATGGCTATTAAGAATAAATAGCTTCATTATTTTGCTTAATTTTGGACAGACTTTGTCCTTATTAACTACAGAAGGAATGCAAGCTGGGAAACAGTATCTTTCAGAGAAGGACACACTAGCTCTGTCTTAATTACTAAATATATTAATGCATCAACTAGCTGATGGAGGCTGCCGTCATTCGGTCCCAATTTATCTTAATCACAGGTTCAGACAGTAATACTGTTTAGCATTTTTTCCATGATGTGTTTCATCTTCAAAATATAATGCAAGACCTAATTAAGGGGAGACCATGTTTAGGATGCAGTTTTGGTTTAGTCATACCGAAGCTGGTTGACACACACACTGACAAATGAGAAGACTTGTCTCAAGAGCAAAGATCTCTCCTAACAATACAGTTGTGTTTAGGTCCAGTTTCAGTGACAGCCCATTACAACCCGTGAACTGGTCGCAGGGAAGTAGGGGCCAGGGGGTGAGAGACACATCTTGAAGGAAAACAGTGTTAATGCTGAACGGTCCTTGTAGTGGCCGATTTAAAGTGGCATCTTAGCATTCCTTTCCTTTTCCAAGCCAGAGTTTTTAAGTAAGTACAAACCCTGCCTGAAAGTCTGGCTAGAAAACCAGGAATGAGAGTGGAATGGCGTTCTCTTTTGTGCCATGTCAAGAGCAGGACTAGACAGAGGGGGAGGCTGGCCAAATAGAGGATGGAGGCAACAAGAGGCAGGCTTTAAATAGCCACAAGACCACATCTCCCCACAGGTGCATGTTGTGTGGGAAGGCTCTTCTGGGACCGTGGGGAAAGGTGCATTTGCAGGAGTCCTTGGCCGGAGTGGAGCTGGATGGCAGGGAGGGGAGCAAGGCTGAGCCCAGGACAAAAAGCTCAAGCAGAGACCTGGTGGCTGGTGGCTGCCTGGGGAAAGATGGGACTGGGTGGAGGAGCCAGGGGGAGGCAGAGGCAGGATGGCTACAGCACTTCAGAGCAGAAGGGATCATATTAGTAAAAACAGACACAGTGGTGTCTTAGAGAATTCCGTTGCTCTCTGGAGCTACAGTGTAATATATCTGATTTATCACTTCTGGCTGTCGGCAAATACATCTGAATCTTGCTGGTAGTTTCTCATCTACCTGCAGTGCTGCACTATGTAACTGCTCTTAGATAGAGGTCTGCGAGGGATCTAGAAGCTCTAAGCCCTGCTTATAACCCTGGGTGTATCTGTAAGATACCATAAAATGGATTATTTTTTTTAAACCCAGAAAATAACTGCAAATTTAAACTGTATTAAAGAATATTGTTTCAAGTTGCAAAACCAAAATTCAAGAAGTTAACAAGTGCTAGGATTGTAATTTTTTTGTGTAACCTTAATGATCTTTTTAGTACCGCATTTTATACGTAATAAATGTGTATGTTTTCAGTTATGCAATCAAGTCAAGAATAGCAGTTGCTAAAATAATGCTAAAAAATCATATAATTGCTAAAGTATTACCAGCTGGTTTATATATTTTCACAGCAACAAAATCACTTCCTGCTTGCAAAACGTGCATCAATAATAACAGTGGTGATAAACTAAGGCTGTTTGAGAAGAATGTAGGTCCAGAGAATGTTGTTAGAGATTTGTGGTTCATCGTTTAAAGACCATTTTTACAGATTTTACAAGGCAAAATGTATATGGCCATGTGTCCTGTAATTAGCACCCAAGCTAGCAGAGAAATAGGGTGTTGTAATGTAAGATACTGAGCTCTTATGTCTAATAACAAGACAGTTTGGCACAGCTCTGCTACGTCATTCCAGAAACACTCACTGCATGTTCATGCTGATTTCATGCAACAGACTACTCAAGTTAATGGTTTTCAATGTCATTTTAGGTGGCCATAAAACAAATGAATCTCCAACAACAGCCCAAAAAGGAACTAATTATTAATGAAATCCTGGTCATGAGGGAAAATAAGAACCCCAATATTGTTAACTATTTAGACAGGTAAGTAGTTCTGTTATTATCATGTGAATGTTCATTTACATAGTGCAAGCCAAAGATTAAAAAACCCCTTTGGTTACTGGCAGAAAATTGACCTCTTTATCTACTCATATACGATGTATGGGAGGAGACTGCATTTTGTCCGCATTAATCTTTTCTGGCATATATAGTTTGAAGACTGTTTTCAAAAGCCTGGATCAGCCATATCTTACTAAAACAACAGCCTGTAAGTTCACTACCTCCGTGTTGCTTTGTTGTTGGTTTGGGGTTTTTTCAGTTGATGATATTTTCTGTGTCTTATGATAGTACTGATAAATCATCATAGAAATTATTTCCCTTGGGCTGTTCGCACTATTTTCCATTGCTGTGGATGCCAGAAAGACTAGGTTCTTGTTTTCAGAAACATGTAATTTGCCAGTTTTTAAGTTGTTTTTCCTGTTTCTCAATGTATTTTCTGTAAGGTTTTCCAATTTCTGTCCTCAGCGGTACACACCCTCCTGCCACGGACAACTATGAAAGTTGTGTTGCCTTGTTCCTGGAGTTAATCATGGAATTTATGTGTTAAGATGATGAACGATGATGTGATATGTCCTGGTTCAAGATGTGTCTTTGCTGTTACTAAACTGCGTTTTTCACTTGCTTGCCGTCTAAGATGTCCGATTTTTCACTTATGTGCCTTTCTCATTTAGACTGCACAGATTCTAAGTACTGTATAGCTTAGAGGAAATGTCTATTCATTTTATTCTGTCTTCATTTAAAAATGACCTGGAATCAAAAATCAGCTGTAGTCTTTCTCATTAGGTAATTCAGCTGTGCGCTTTCATCTGAATACCGTTGTTTCCTTCTTTCAGCTACCTAGTCGGTGATGAACTCTGGGTAGTTATGGAATACTTGGCTGGAGGCTCTTTAACTGATGTTGTTACAGAGACGTGTATGGATGAAGGACAGATAGCAGCTGTCTGTAGGGAGGTAAGGGATCCCACATGTGCTTCTGATTACTTGGACTGGAGGGTACTTCTAAACAGGTGGTAAGAATATGAATGATTTCATGTTCAGAGTTTTGTTTCTGTGTTGCTTTTTCAATATGGAGGAGAAAGAGCATCTTAAGTGAACTGCCTGCCAATATTGCTCTGTTTATTATACTCTGTTATTATACTATCTCTTTTTTTCTTTTTTTCCTTTTTTTTTTTCAGTTTCACTATTCTCAACTTTGCCTCTTTAAACATGTGCCTGGAGCATGTCTGTACTGCATTCCGTGCTTGTAAAAGCAAGCATGCGGGTGGCAGAATTTTAAAATAACAGCAGAGAAAAATTAGAGACTCATTTATCACAGTTCTCAGCTTAAAGGATAGTATTCCACCCAAAATGGTGTTTGTTTCTGGAAAATGACTTAACATGCTACTTCCAAATTGGCTGTAGAGCCTAACAATAAAATCTTCATCATGCAGCCTCCCACCTCTTCATACCAAAGGAAGGGACTTTTTCATTTTTGGCAAACAATAGTTTGTCGTATGGATGGGGATAGCACATTCATTGCAGCAGCAGTCATTCTGTCTGTGCTTCCAGGGGACAGTCTGTAACAATAATTGACATTTCTCTTTCAAAAGCTAATATGCCTTCATTTAGAAAGTTATTACTCTAATAGTGTTGAAGCAGCAGGCTATTGCTCTTGACAGCACAATATTCTGCCATTACTCACAATTAATCTAGAAATTAAATATTTTAGAGCCATTTCCTTTCTTGTGTGATGAAATCAGGTCATTAATTTTTACCCTCATGTTTCTTTTTTATCTATCAGTGCCTGCAAGCACTGGATTTCCTTCATTCAAACCAAGTGATTCACAGAGACATCAAAAGCGACAATATTCTTCTCGGGATGGACGGATCTGTCAAATTGAGTAGGTATTCTTGGTCAGGCACAGCGTTCCCAGGATGTGGTGTGGGGCTGCTTTTGACTTACTGCCAGTTACCCAAAAGTGATGGCTGTGATGGTGCACTGACCACTGCTGCAAGCGAAGAGCACAATTCCAACCTGCAGAGTGGTGTAAGAGGGAAAAGGGTGTAAAGAGTGGCTTTGGTTTGTGTATGTCCCTTCCAGAGGGAGGGAGTTATAATCTAAAGCTTCAGTTAAATAAAAGCCCCTGCATGAAACCTGAGGGATTTTTTTTAAGTGGCCAATTCAATATTTCCTTGGCTACAGCAGTGAGTAAAGAGCATGGCTGCTTTTCCAGGTAGATTCAACAGCGCATTCTCAGGCAGATAGTGGGGACTTGTCTTGGTTGGTTTCATAATTCGAGATGGCTTTAACAATACTTGTTTTTCTCCTCAGCTGATTTCGGCTTCTGTGCTCAGATCACCCCTGAGCAGAGTAAACGGAGCACAATGGTTGGGACTCCTTATTGGATGGCACCAGAAGTGGTGACAAGAAAAGCATACGGCCCCAAAGTGGACATCTGGTCACTGGGGATCATGGCAATAGAAATGGTGGAAGGAGAACCTCCTTACCTTAATGAAAATCCTCTCAGGGTAAGTGCAGATAAAATCAGATCCTACTGTCTTTCTAATTTGTTCCCTGTTTTGTCTCCCATGAGAGAAAATCGCAGTCACATCAGCTTGAACTAGTTCCACCAAGGCCCGCTTCTAAAAATGTCACTGGAGCATATCAGCATATACTGCAGCTTTGGTTACATCAGTGGGAGAACCTCAAAGGAGAAGTGACATGTAGCCAGTTCAGAAATGTGTCATTTTTGCCTTCAGTGATGCTTGGTTTTGAGCTTTCTTTGAGCTGTATCTCTGAATGACAAGGATTTTTCAGCAGCAAGTTTATCCAGTTGGGGAATTTTTATAAAAAGCATTTCAACTATATCTGCAGGCAGAGAAGTCTCCTCGAACTCAGAGCAGTGCCAGTTGCTTACCTGAGCCTTTCAGGAAGTGCCACTGGTTATAGTAATGCCATAATTATTTATTACCAAGTACGTTTATAAAAGTATGTTTTAGCACAGATGCTTGTAGTAAAGTGTTAATGTTTTGAAGTTTTCAGTTTTATCCTAATCTCTTAAAATGAAATGACCGGTTGTTACACCAAATGAGCGTGTCATAGTGGAGGAACGTATACAAAGGTAAAACGTCATGACTGATAGCTGAAACAAAGTTAAACGATGCACAGTTAATTCCAGATAGGATGGAATTTCTGAGGAAATTAATTTTGACCTGTGTGTATACATACATAATTTTTGTTAAGGATAGAATTAAAATAGAGCACAACCTCTAGCTTTTTTCGTAGCAGTAAGGCTGCGCTCTCTCTGGTCGGTGGCACCCAGACTGTGGGCTGCAGACTGAGAGAAGAAACAACAGAATGGTCGGGAGACAGCCCCAGCCATGCTATGTGAGAAAGGAGCACAACAATTATGCAAATTTCAGTCTTCCATTCTTTTTGAAAAAAGGTTGCTGAGTTTTCTTGGAATACTTCGTTTGGTTTGGTAGGTGCCCCGGGGTTTTCAGTTCCAGTGCACACATGTGGAGTGGTATGTGCTGTGCCACCTCGTGCTGGGGGATAAGAAAGAAACAGGTTTGGATTCAGACTGATGCTGAATAATCAGAGTGCACCACAGCTGGCAGAGTGGCAGTAGCCCTGTGTCACTGCAGCCCAGTTTTACCAGCAGAGACTTTTGCACGTGACCAGTTTTGCCTCAGTTTCCAACAAAAAGAGGACCCTGTGGAAGCGTATTCCACTCGCTTCCATGGAAGGACCCTTAAAAAATGCATTTGCCTTGTGTAAGGCAGCAGAATCAGATGCAGAGAATGAGCATTACTGGTCTGGATGCTGAAAATTTCCTCCTCCTTAACCTCAAATGTTGATTTAGGGCTCCTCAAGAAGCCTCAGGTCAACTGTTAGAAAGATAACTGGATTTTGTATCTCTGACCAGATTCGCATTCAGGCATTCCTGCCCTTGCCCAGATTATTTGAGGTGCTCTTTTTCTCCATACATGCCTCATCTCCTGCTGGAGTTAAGATCAACTGGAACACTTAGAGCTTCAAGGCACTTTCGGGTGTCTGAGTAAAATTGCAGTAGATTAAAATCAGGCATCCGAAGTTGGTACCATCTGTATTAGCTTCCTTGACTCTTTTGCAGAGGTTGTTTCCCCTGAGCTAGGAACAGTGAACAGCTTGTGATGGACTACCTGAAGTTCCCCAGTTATCAACTTGTTTTATTAAGGTAAATCAGCCCCAGTAGGGACAGGATCCATCTGCAATCAGATGCTTCAGTGTGAGGTCTCAGCTGCCTCCAAACAGGAGAGCTTATGAGCAAGACCCATTTTCACATGAAGTTTTGTAGCTGGTGACACACAATAGTTCTTGGGTTTAATAATCACATTTAGACCACATTCAGGGAATTCTGCAAAGCTTGGAAACAAAAGGATCCTCTTTCATTTTTCTTAATGATTGTTTTAATAATGGAAGGCATGCAGGAGCTTCAGTTACTGACACTAATTTAAATACATAAATAAATTATAAGGTTATGACAGGATCATTAGTTATAGAGTTAACAGTAGTCTTAATGTAGGTGCAGTTGTTGTTTCCCACATGTAGAGCAAACACATGCCATGTTGCTCAGGTTCTTTCCAGCCTATGCAGAACTCACAGGAATGAACCATTTTCCAGCTGTGAATGTCCTGGATATTTCTGTGATGGTACTTGTTTTCTCTCACAGTGACTTCCTTCCATCAGGCGTATGCCTAGGGCCTGAGGGACAAACACTGGTGCGATAAATATCCCTTGAAATACAGGTTGAACCTCCCCAGTTTCAATTTAAAGTAAAAACAACAAACAAACCCCTAAGCATTTCTGTTTGCTTTTTCATTTGTTAACCACAGTGCATCAATTTTGCTCAGAACTGTAGCATATTTTCCAAATGCTGTGGAACTTCTACAGTTTCAGGCTTCTAAATCATCTGTATATTGTTCTGTCATGTATCTGGGTGGCCTGGATAACTTTAGGATATCATTTTCAGAGACTGCAGTTATAATTGTATGCTGAATCCTTTCTTGTTTCTTGATATGTTAAACAAATTAATGAGCTTTGCAGCTACTGCAAGCACTAATTTCCTTTGTACTGTTCTTGTTTTTCTTTGCTGGCTGTATCATAGGAAACCAAAAGATAGATGATCAGAAGGTACTTCAGCTTCCCATAGACCTTCTTCTGTTGTAGAAATATTTAAAAGGTGCTGTTGTGGTTTAACCCCAGCCGGCAGCAAAGAACCATGTGGTCTTTTTGCTCACACACACACCCCCCCTGGCCAGAATGAGAGGGGAATTGGGATAAAAAGGCAAAACTCGTGGGTTGGATAGAGGCAGTTTAACAGAACAGCAGAGAAAACCCAACAACAATAACACTGATAAAGGAATATACAAAACATGATTAATGTACCTCTGCTCACTGACTGAACCCAGGAAGCGCCCAGCCCGCTCCAGTTGGGCTAGTTTGGGTCAGCCAACCTGGCTGTGTCCCCTCCCAGCTCCTGGTGAAAATTAACCCTATCGCTGCTGCAGCCAGGACAAGTACCTAGCTAAAGATGACTCTTCCTCATAATTCATGTTCTATGAACAAACGAGCAACTAAAAGAGCTCCATTTGTCCTGTCAGTCCTGTTTCACAGTAAGGTGGATGTAGCTGGAATAAAATTTCTGGTGTTGACATGGATGCTGTATTCCTTTATCGCAAAAGAAGTAACATCCCTTGGGTAGCAAATTTAAACATAGGACAGGTGCTCCAGCTCTCCACCGAGTGTGGTGGCTGAGGTCAGCTGCAGGTGGACAGGATAAGACTGATTTTGTGACACTTATGTTGTGGGAAAAGTAAAGAAACTTCTTTTTATTGTTTTTACTCTAGGATAGTTCATTTGCCTTTTTAGGCTTGGAAATTTTCCTCTGTATTTAAGAGGATAATAACAAAGTCAATTTCGTCACGGTCCATTTAAGTGCCAGTAGCACAGAGCTGTTACTATCATGGCAGACATTTTAATGGAAGACTTCTAGGCCTATTTCTATTATTATTACTGTGTATTTTAGACATATTTTGCAAGTTTAGGTTTGAATAGTTCAAAATGTTTGGCTTATGTTTCTAAATAACATCTTGCAAAAGCAGAACGAACTCATCTCTCTAGCTTCTCAGCATGTTAGACCTTGGCTGCAAGCGAACCACACTGGATAATGCTCACCGGTGTTTGCAAACTTACATTATAATTCCTCGGCCTGAGGAGTATCAGGAAGACTTGCCTGCATGGAATTGAGCGTCCTTGGCTTTGCTTAAGAAACTTAAGCTTAGCATAGGCTCCATGCTACTGAGGAGGAGAAAGGCTGGAATTTTCAAATGTTTGGATAGGCCTGTGTGCGCAGAGTGACTGCATTCAGCTGGGCAGCTGGATCTTTGCAGACATCATGGAAGGGAATTCACAGAGGGCTCAACCCTTAAAACAGGCAAATATTCCCAGTTCTCAAGTAACACTTTGCTTTGGGTTTTAAGCTGTTCCAGCTTTTCTGTCTGTGAAGATCACCCTGAAAACATGAAATGAGTGTAACAGATCTAATGTTACCTTTCCTAGAATAAAAAATAAATAAACTTTTCTAAAACAGTGGTTTTGAGAGACAAACTACCGTCCAATTCTTCTCACTGGGAAGCCTGCCTGAAACATAAAGATTATAGTTTAAAGGCAACATAGTCTATTCTTCTTCTTGGCCATTTTTGCTGAAATACTCAGTGACCATATTTCTTTCATAGTCCGAGCCACTTTCTCCATGCCACCAAGCCTGAACTCTCAATAACCCAACTGCCGAAACCTCCCATTTCTTCCCTGGCAATTTCTGGGATGGGGACATCATTAATGTATTTACTTGAGTAGCAAAACTAGCACAGGGTTACCATAGGGATGGAATTACTCATTTTTCTGATTAGACCATTAAAAATTTTTGGTTTACCACATAAGTGAAGATGATCTGGAATTCAGAAACTGCTGAAAAACACAGTTGCAGGTGCTCCTGTCTGCCCAGTTATGCCTTTTTTTTTGTAATATATTTGTGCATGCAACTTATGTGTCTGTGTTGAAAATGAGGTTCCAAATGTTTCTGTTTCTTTAGCCAAGAAATAAGCTGATGGATTCACTTTTTTTCATCCGGTTACCATTTTTATCAAGAACAGAGCAAAAAACTCGACTGCCTTTGTTTTATGGAAGCTGTACTTTAGGGACCGTTGAGCACTGCGGAGGTGCATTTTATATAAGAGTCCTTTGAAATAATATAGTTAGACCAAATTTGCACTTTAAAATAGCCTGTAAAGCTAGTTTCAATACTTGGTGAAGCAAAATATGCTTTTGCTGATGTAGTTCATGCTAACTAGGTCAGCCAATGAAATCAGCTGTTGAAGGCAAGATCATTTTGATGTTGGGAGAGCTGTGGTTGCATCAGGGTTTTTTGGGCGTTGGGTTTTTTTGGTACAGAAAAATCATCTCTAACCCTCTGCCAGGGAAGAAACTGCCATTGGAGACTGGACCTTAAAAAATGGAGTCTATATGACCAGTTATGGATATGAAAGAAACAGGTGGAGTCTTGTGTTTCCTTTTTCTCCAGGCGCTGTATCTGATAGCTACGAACGGGACACCAGAGCTGCAGAACCCCGAGCGACTCTCTGCTGTGTTTCGCGACTTTCTGAACTGCTGCCTGGAGATGGACGTGGACAGGCGAGGGTCTGCCAAGGAACTTCTGCAGGTAAAATCCCAACTGGCTGCAAGTGAAGCGGCTGTACTATGTAATGGGTTTCTTATCAGCTAAACTCAAAGGCACCAGATGGAACCCCCCATATGAGTCTCCAGTCTTGGTGCTTTTCAAATGAAAAAATAAGTAGAATCGTAGAATGGTTTGGATTGGAAGGAACCTTTAATGGTCATCTAGTCCAAGCCCCCTGCAATGAGCAGGGACATCTTCAACTAGACCAGGTTGCTCAGAGCCCCATTCAGCCTGGCCTTGAAAGTTTCCAGGGATGGAGCATCTACCACCTCTCTGGGCAATCTGGGTCAGTGTCTCACCGCCCTCATCATAAAAAATTTCTTCTTTATATCTAGTCTGAATCTTCCCTCTTCTAGTTTAAAACGATTACCCCATGTCCTGTTGCAACAGGCCCTGCTAAAAAGTTTGTCCCCATCCTTCTTGTAGGCCCCATTTAAGTATTGAAAGGCCACAATAAGGTCTCCCCAGAGCCTTCTCTTCTCCAGGCTGAACAACACCACCTCTCTCAGCCTGTCCTCATAGCAGAGGTGTTCTGTCCCTCTGGTCATTTTTGTGGCCCTATTTTGTATTTTGGTAGTATATTCAGTTTTACATGGTGGCAAAATGGCTGAAGTGGAATGATACCAGGTACAGAGGCCTGAAATGGTATTGGTGGCTACCACATACTGAGATATGACCAGGGAGGAACCCACTGAAATCAGTCACAGCCAAGCAGTCGGAGGTTTCGCCGTGGGAAGGAAGGGGCTGTGGGGTGCTTGCTGTGAGCATCAGAGGGGCCCCAGCTTGTCCATCCTCCCCCACTCTTAGAGGTTTCTGCTGCTGAGCCCCACTTTTAGAGGTTTTGCCACCAAAACAGGGACATCTGAACGGGACTTGTCACAGCTCCATTTGCTGCCTGGCACAGCCGAGTAGATGAGAACTGGTACAGGTTCACTGCCAGGTTCTGTGGCAGATAGGGAGCTGCCGCACGTGCCACTTGGCTGTCCCCGCTGTGGAGGTGCCAGCCAGCACAGGAGGGGCAGAGGGGGTGGCAGACACTGCTCTCACTGCAACCCAGAGCTGAGTCCGTCAGCGCTCTGTCACTTGGCTCCCTGCTTTTGTCTTGGTGCTGAAAACCTCTACCTCAGCAGCCTTCAGAACAACACATGGGCCTGAATACTACTGGGACAAACGTTTCCTAGAGGTATTGGGGTTCCTGAGGAATGGCTTATGCCCCTCATCTTTTTTGCCAACTAAAATAGCCCACATCTTTAGAAAACTGGAACTTAAGTAAGTATTTTGAGTTTCCTGAAAGGAACAAGGCCCTGGGACAGCGAGCAGCATTCCCAGAGTGCTGGCAGGGCAAAAATCCCAGCAAGCTGAAGACACCTTGATAGATGGATTAATAGGATTATGGGCCATGTTTGCCTGCGATAGCAAGGTACTGGACACAGACACAGGTGCAGATGGTCCCCTCAGCCCTATTTCTGCGTATTCCTGGTAGCCAGAGGAATCCTGCTTGGGCCTGTGAGTAACTGAGTTTGGAAAGTAATGGTTCATTTCTTTTTTTCCTTTGGGCAGCATCCATTTTTAAAATTAGCCAAGCCTCTCTCCAGTCTGACTCCTCTGATCATTGCAGCAAAGGAAGCGATTAAGAACAGCAGCCGCTAGTGCTTCAGGCCGGCTTTCTCCCGTGCTCAGAGCAGGACTGAGAACAAAAACTCTATAAAACCTCAACTCTTGTGCTGCAGGACAGATGGACGGATGAACAAACCAACAGTCACAGTCATGGCGGTAGGAGGGAGAACAACCCAGTCCCTCAAGGAGTAAAAAATTATCATTTGTCTTCTTCCTGCTTTCTGGCTCCTTAATTTATTTTTAAGATGAAACAGGGCTTAAGACAGAGAGGTAATGACCGAAAATGCTTTGCTGCCTCAGCCATTTCCAAGGTAAAGCAAATTCAGTTGGAAGATTCCCTTCCTTCTCACCCTGTGAATAAGCTGTACATTCACTTTTAAATTGTCAGTTGTTTCTTAAAGGCGGAAAGTCCCTTTTATTATTTTTTTTTTTGGTACAGTTTGGCATTGGAGACAGGTCTCCTTCATTCATAAACTCCAGACTGCACTGCCTTTTTAATACAGTCCACTCAGCTGGTATTTGCCCAGTCATGGTACTTCTAGATGAGGAAAAAAGTGCGTTTCTAAACAAAAAGGAATCAAGAATGGGGCAGACAAAACATCCTGTTGAGATACAGGTTTTCAACTGTGAATATATAGTGTTTCGGTTCTTGACAATTTGATTTGTATAACTAATTGTAATCTGTTTGCCTGGATGAGAGTCTTACTGAAATGAAAAAGCAGAAAGATCAGTCACTGCGCTCAGAAAGGGCTGATGCAGAGCTGTATGAGAAATGTGAGGTGAGAGCGGGCCCGGCCGTGCCTGGTGCTGAGCCCCGGCAGGGCCCTCGCAGAGCACGGAGCAGCCCCAGCAGCCGCACACCCGGGCTGGAAGAAGGCGCTTGTAGCAGCAAGAGGCAGCCGACCGGCACTGGGCCCTGGCCTCCTCCTGGGACTGGACTAATCATCCCCCGTCAGAGCCAGACTGGCGGCGGGCTGCTCCCGAGGTGAGTCGTGGCCGTGCTGGGAACTGGTGGGATGAGCCATCTTGAGTCTGTGCAGGAGCAGAGAAGGGCAAAACAGAGCTGAGTGGTGGTGTCACCTCTGAGGATGCCTACTCTCCTGGTCGTCTCGTAGGTCCCGGGAAAGGTCAGTAGTGTCTGTGCCACCCTCGGCAGAGCGGGAGGGAGCCGGGCTGCTCCGCAGGCTCAGGTGCAGGTGAGTGTCCTTTAGGCACACGAGTTCTGCCACAGAAACTGAGTCCGACACGAGAGAGTGACACCTTCCACGGCTCAGATCTGCACGCGCCGGTGCAGCAGACAGCTCTGGAGGAAAGCGCATTAGAAGCTGGAGTTGTGCACTGAGCGAGGGCAGAGCGAAACACAGAGCGGATGGCAGAAATATTGAGAGGCATCACACCAGCCTGCTTTCTGCCGTCCTGCCTACAGCAAGCACTGCTGAACGCAGCTCGGCGTTGCTGGGAGAGAGGGAACACGGGACGTGACTGAGGATGGGGTTTGGCTAGTCAACTGACTTGTAAGGGAGCAGAATAGGTTAAGTATGCAATTTGTGTTTTATTTATTCATTTCTGAAAAAAAGATGCAATGTGGCTTCACTCAGAAAAAGCGTTTGCATGGAGTATTTGTTGCTGTATTTTAGTAGTACAACTAATCGAAGACCTTCAAAACAGCAAGTGAAGCAACACCCACCCAGTGAGGAAAAAAAAAAAGTGAAACAGCTTTTTGCTGCAGATCTTCATGTTGAGGCCTGGTCCTGTGAAGGGCTAAGTAGCCTGTAAGGTACTGACCACCTTCATTTTTGCCAGTAGGAACAAAGGATGCTTGGGCTATTCTTGAATTAGGCCAGTAGCTTGTTTGGCTTGAGCTTCTTATTTAGTTACAGTCTTCATGTTCCAACTGTCATTAACACTGCCAGCTTAACCTTCCCTCGCTCGCCCTGTCCATCCCAGTGCCTTTGGCAGAGGCCACAGACAAAGGCAATGCTCAGCGAGTTACCACAGCTAGGTACGAATTAACCTTTCTCGATTCCCTGGGGAGGACAATAGGTCTGATTTCAGATGCCCAAATCACATGCTGATGTGAGCCATTTCAGTTTCCTGAACCGGGGGAGCCGAGAGCTGCTGGGAGCCAGCAGCTCCTGCCACAGTGGCTGATGAGACCGGGCAGGAGCCAGGAGCAACGGTGGTCAAGCCCTCTCCCTGTGTAAAAGAAGGCCTTGGGGAGCACTATCGACCAGGGTGGGCAAACAGGGACGGCACGACAGTTTGTGCAGGAAGGGTGCTGAAGCTCTGCACCCACCATGACTGATGGAGCTTCCCAGTCTGAGCTCCAGTGGGAACATGCTGCCACCCCGGTGTCAGGCTGTGCCCTGCTCTTAGGCCAGAGCACACCGGTGGGAGGTGCGCCCAGGTAGAGGGACTCCTCCGCTTGGTGATGGAGCTCCAGGAGGAGGTGAGCAAGTTGAGGAATATGAGGGAGTGTCTCCTCTGTCACTACCCCACCTTGCCAGGTGCCCTTGCACAATCGGTACGAGGCTCTGCAAGTGGAACTGAACAAGGTGGGGATGTCTGCTGGAAATGCACTGCAGCAGAGAGGAAGCAGTCCAGCAGGTTCTTGGAGTGTGTTGGGGATAACTTCCTGACCCAGCTGCTGAGGGAGTCGACTAGGGAGGGTGCCCCACAGGGCCTGTTGCTTGTGAACAGAGGAGGACTTGTGGGTGATGTGACGGTTGGAGGCCTCTTGGGCACAGCCACCACAAAATGGTAGAGTTTTTGATTCTGGGAGAAGCAAGGAGGCGAGTCAGCAGAACTGCCACCTTGGACTCCCTGAGGGCAGACCTTGGACTGTTTAGGAGACTGGTTGACGGAGTCCCTTGGGATGCAGTCCTGAAGGGCAAAGCAGTCCAGGAAGGCTGGACATTGTTCAAGAAGGAAATCTTGAAGGCGCAGGAGCTGGCTGTCCCCATGTGCTGAAAGACGAGCTGACGGGGAAGATGACACTGACCTGGCTGACCAGAGAGCTTTGGCTGGAATTCAGAAAAAAATGTAGAGTTTATAACCTCTGGAAGGAAAGGGCAGGCAACACAGGAGGACTACAAGGAGGTCTTGAGGTTGTACAGGGAGAAAATTGGAAGGCCCAAAGCCCAGCTAGAACTTAATGTAGCTACTGCCATAAAAGACACTAAAAAATGCCAAAAAGACCAATAAAAAAAGGAGGGCTAAGGAGAATCTCCATCCTTTTGGGTGTGGGGGGAAACATAGTGACCAAGGCTGAGGTACTTAATGCCTTCTTTGCCTCAGTCTTTAATAGTAAGACCAGTTGTTCTCCAGGTACCCACCCCCTGAGCTGGAAGACAGGGGTGGGGAGCAGAATGAAGCTCCTATAATCCAAGGAGAAATGGTTAGTGATGTGCTACACCCCTTAGACGCTCACAGTTCTGTGGGGCAGGATGGGATCCACCCAAGGGTACTGAGGGAGCTGGCGGTTGAAGCTAGATGGGGGTCATTCTCTTCTCCCATGTAACAGGCCATAGGACAAGAGGAAATGTCCTCAAGTTGGGCCAGGGGAGGTTTAAATTGCATATTAGGAAAAATTAACTTCACCGAAAGGGTTGTGAAGCATTGGAACAGGCTGCCTGGGGAGGTGGTGGAGTTGCCATCCCTGCAGGTATTTAAGACGTGTAGATGTGGTGCTGAGGAACATGGCTTAGTGGTGGTTTTGGCAGTGTTAGGTTAATGGTTGGGCTTGATGATCTTAAAGGCCTTTTCCAACCTAGATGATGCTGTTCTATTCAAAAGATTGTTTCTTTTGCGTGGTCCCAGTTTTCTCTGTCGGCTCAAGCTTATCTGTCTGGGGGAGACTTTCTTGAGAAAGAGTAATTTGGGCTCGAGATGGGCTGCCCTCACTCTCAGAAGCATTCAGCTGAATGAAACGTTTGTATTCCGTGTAAGAAGTGAAGAAACGAGTGACAGTTTCTGTTTCCAGCGTAGCTTTTATTTTTCCCTCTCCACACAGGAACAGACAGCCGTCCTTTAAAAGGAAAGCACTTTTTTATGGCACGTTTGCTGGACATACAATACAAATACTTACATTGACAGACTACACTACTCGATTGGGAGTTTTTCCTATTGATTTTTTTTACCTCTAAGTATTTCGGCATCTCTACTTTCAAAAAAACCCACCACCACAACTTCCTGGCAAACAAC
>KZ505944.1:100283-252410 GCA_002844005.1 Limosa lapponica baueri | reverse complement strand
CCGTCCTGAGAGGGGCAACTCTCATGCATTATTTACAGGCTGACATGGTGTGTTAGGACTGACAATGGCATTGACCTTGCAGAAAGGAAAGAGACAAATACTATAAAATCTGTGGAACCATCTTGGGTTTTCTGGCTGCTACCCTCAGATTATGCAATTACTTATATATATTTTTGGAAGTATTAGAAATAGGCTGTTTCTGTTGTGAAACGCATAGGTAAATAGGTTTCAAACACTTTCATTCCAAGGTTTTAAAGGATTGGTTGTTTTCATTTTTTAATTCGTTAAACAGTAAAAAAACCCTATCCAGAGCTTGACTGTGATTCCCAATGCAATGAAGATGTGTGAAAATGACCTAATAACTCACTGTGGTTTTAATGTGTTTTGGTACAGAAACATGACAGCAGTGAAGTTGTGGGAGTTTGAGAAGCACAGAAAAGTTTATTTATTTAAGAAAAAAGAAAATGAAAAAAAAAATAACCATAGCTATGTACAATTCCATACAGCTCCTGCACGCACTCCTGGGAGCCCGCACGGGATGGATCACAGCGCGCTCGGAGTTTGGTCACAACCTCGGGCTGGGGTTGCATTCTCATGTCTTGTGTCCAGCGCTTGTGTAAATACGTGTGTGTTTATTCTCCATCTTTGGCTACTGGTAGCCGATTCGCACTACACACAAATGAACTCAAGTATTTTTTTTAGCTGCTTGTGCTGAGTTTCTTTGAGGCCAACGGTGGCTGCACCTCGGCAGATCTTTTGGTCAGTCTCCCCCCGTGTCCTGCCACCGAAAATGAAGCACATTCCAGTCACCACGAGAAGGGAAGTAAGTACCTGTCCTCTCCTTGAGGAATTGTCACCACACCCAGTGTCTGTTTGGCAGTTATTTCCAATATATAGTCATTGGTGTGGCTGCTGAATATTCCTCACACTGAGCATGTAAATACTTGTATTTCTTAGTCCGGTCCTGAACAAATCTAGTGAGAAAGAGCCAGAGAGCTCCGTAGCCCCTACCATTAAGACAGGAGCCAGCGTTTATTTGCTGGCCATCCAGGCATGCACACTAATGCCAGCTTTGCCCTGCTAAACCTTGTCAAGTTAGTGGTCCACGCACCCTCCCACTGCACTGTTCTTCACTCTTGTGCAGACGTGCAGCAACTTAATGATGCACGATGGGGCAAGTTGATGAAGAACCTTAAATGTAAGTGTTCAACTTTTTTTATTATTTTTTTTCCTCTCCCCTGGCCAGGTAAATATGTTTAATTTTAGCCCCCAGTTTTCAGGAAGCAGGCAAAGGACAACTTTTGTGTTTCGACAGAAACCATCTGAGATTTCTTTCAGTGTGATTTGCAAATCAGGGATCTTTAACGCTTCTCTTTGCTCGTGTCTGTCCCCGAGCTGACAGGGTAATTTCTTTTTCTGACTGAAGCTTGCGGAATCTTGCTTGTACACCCTCTCTGTGGATGGGGTTTAGTGCCGATTGCTGTAATCCCAGGTATGCATCATGTGTATAAACCATCACTGGCCTGAGCCTACCAGTGGTTGAGTGCACCTTTGGGGACAAGAGCCATCTCAAAAGAAAAAATGGTATTACAGGCAAGAGAAGGCGAGATGCTCTTGCAGCTTAAGGCTTCTGCTGCTTTAGCGCCTACTGCTGGGCTGCTGATGCTGAGTGAGACTTCTTGGAGGGAAGAATACAGTCATCAAATTTCTTCTGTAACACTGAGGGAGGAAGTATATGAACTGGGAACACGTGTGTTGTTTGTGTGTCACCTCTGCTTTGTCCTTCACTCCTTTCAGGGGTTTGAAACAGTAGTTTTCCTAAAGAGAGAAAGCGTGTTACTTCTCACAGGTCTTGCTCTTTCCAGTCTCTGTGCTTGACTGATTTTGTCCTTTCCTATGCCCTCTGCTCTTCCTGTGCTCGGTGGCTGCTAACCAAGAGTGTAAGGGGCTCAGATTAAGTGCTTGAGATCCTCATTTCTCTGCCTGTTGAACTCCCTGTTTACTGCAGCCTTTTGACTCCCTAAACTTAGAGAGAGAGTTACCACCTCCACTTTGTGCAGGGGCCCAGGGCCTGTCATCTGCAGTCCATGCTTGCTGTGAAGGCTCCCAGATGCCTCAGGCCAGTGAGACACTGTTGCAAACAGGAGGGAATAGCGGCAGGCGGTTGAAAGTAGGTCCTTTTTCTCCTGCGTGTGGTGTGTGTCATTGTCCAGCCCAGCCACAGACTTGGGGCTCAGATACAGGCACTGCTGCTCCCGCTATGTCAGTGAGGGCTGGGTTGTTGGCTTCAGTGACAGCAGGAGGGTTGCTCCATAAGCGAGTGTTGATAATGCCCTGGGGGCCGGCGGTGTCCCTGGCAGAGCGGTTGAAGGGAGCACCCCATTGTTCTTGTTCTCCATCATGCAGAGCTCTCCAGGTCAGGAGCGGGCCAGTGTAGCGACCATGCAGCGTGCAGGTCTCCTACACCCACCTCTGCTGAGGGTTTTGACCTTGAGGTGCACAAAGGCAATTGCTCTCCCTGGCGCTGTTTGTGTTAGTGTTGAGCAACGCTGCTAAATCCGTCTGTAGCACAGCCACAGGGGAAGAACACCCCTCCGCTCCGCAGGTGCGGCTCCCACAGGCGGTGGGGGTGCAGGGGTGTCCCCCGGTGAGGAGCACAGCGCCTTGGGCAGAGCTGGGAGCTCCCCGGGTGCTCGGCTGCAGCCTCTGCCCCGGGGGTGCTGCGCCAGCAGGGACGGGGGCCAGAAGATCTGCAAAAGGATTCCGCAGCTCTTGGCTGGATCAGGATGTAACCAGTGCTCAGCCCCAGCTTAGGCCCAAGCAACCAGTTTACACCTACGCTGGTGCCTGCTAGAATTTTATTTTTTTTTTCTTCTTCAGGGTATCCAGATAAAAGTAAACAGAGGAGGAGCCTACATTTTCATTGTTTATCAGAAATGTATCTCATTTTGCTGTACATTCCTTTTTTAGGACGTGTTATCTGTTTAAAAAAAAAAGACAAATTAAAAAAGAAAAAACAGAAAAAAAGAAAAAGATAAAAACAAATGTGTAGTGAAAAATCTTCTGTAACTTTGGATTAAGAGGTAACTGATCTTTTTAAAGAGAGAACTAAGTTATTTACTTTGTAAATGTGCTGATGGCATGGATCCATCTGACTGACCTCAGCATCCTTTTTTTTAAGATTTTGGGTTTCGTTTCCAATATTAAGTTATTTTAAATTGTGGTTGAAGCAATAGAAAAATTGAAATATGGATTGTGCATGACTGTGTCTTGAGTGTAAAAATATTGCAGTTTGAAACTTGGACCTAAAGTATTGCAAATAAAAGTTATAAATACCAACGGATTGTGCGACTGCAGCTTTTCCTGTAGGATTTGCCGGTGCTGTTTGACAAAACAGCGTCAGGGCTGGCTGAAGAGCCACCAGCCTCCATCGTCTGCAGCATCAGGAAGATTTCAGCTGTGTGGCCATGTGCGCCTGTAGCTTTGTCCTGTGCCACTGGCGGCTGATGTCAGGAAACAGGACTTGGCTGCCACGGCCCCATTTTTAGCCTCTGCTGCTGGAGCTCCTGGTGTCTTGTGTGCGCAAAAGCAGAGGGATGGACTGCTGGCCTCTCCGCTGCTCCCCAGCTGGCACAAATCTGCAGACCCTTGTGATTGTTACCATGTGTCTGTCACTGTTCTTCCATATCTACAAAGAACCAACGTCCCCTCCCCGTGAGCGCGGTGAGTTACGCAGACAGTGATTTGCTGCATGTCCTGCCCCGAAATGTCTGACCCGCCTCCTGAACAGTCCCCTCAGCTCCATGCCGCAGCTCCTGCGCTGTGAGCAACTCCCCCGCCGCGAGGGGATGCCAGAGGCTGAGGTCTGGGGGATCTGGGACCCCAGTGTAGGCACTGTGAGTCCATCGTTGCTGGCTGCCGTGATGCACAGCCGTGGGGTTCTTTCGGAGATGCTCCAGCTCTGCGGGTTCCACAGATGTGCTGGTGGTGGGGCTCCAGCCCCCGTGTCGGTGCCCCCTGGCTCCATCATCCCTCAGCCTGGTTCCCCAGCACAGGTCCTCTCTCCCAGTGACACGTGGCTCCGTGTCCTGGGGTGAGCCCAACTGCTGCTGCCTGTCCTGAGCTCAGCCGAGGCCGCCCACACGCGTGTACACAGGGGGCTAAACACGTAACAGACTCTGGGTATCTACACATGCTACAGTACACTTAAGTATGTATTTTATTGCTGCACGAAAGTATGTATACACACACATATACACCCATATATTAAAAAATACATTTATTTCTTAGCAAGAGAGTGCTGTCATTATGTACTGGTATCTATAGTATGTGTATGTATAAATTCGATCTAATACTACTAATAAAAGTAGGTGGTGAGAGAGAGCATGTTAGAAGGCTCTCACAGGGAGAGAGCCTCATGAAATTAACACACTAGCCCTTCACATATACACTATACAGGTATAGTAAATAGATGTCTGTCTATATATTTACAGAGCAAGCACTTCATGCGATGATATAACTCACAGCAAGATCTTTATACAACTGAACAAAACAGTCTTGTGCTGCATCTAAAGTATAGGTTATATATAAAATATGATCAATAGACATACATACAGAGAAATATCTATACGTATGAGACCCCTATACTCTCTCCCTAGTGATCTAGAAAGACACCCTTCTATAACTATGTAACTTACATAGCTAGATAGAGAAGTTTAGATATGTATATGAAAATATTTTCATATATGTGTATATAGATATACTCAGTCCCTCATACAAATACATAACTCTCTATATTCTATGTATATATAAACATCCTTATAAACCAGTCTCTAGCCATCCATACATTTTAACATACATATCCTCTGTGTGTATGTACAATTTTTTTTGATTATAGGAAAGAGCATGCGAGCAACTTACATAACTATCTCTCACCATCCAGTCATGTTGTTATATATGTGTGTATATAAAGACATAAAAGAGATAGACCTTTATATAACTAGTATGCTCTAGCTACATGTATTACAGAATCTGTACATACATAGATATGGGTATACACATACAGACCCTTAAGTGTTCCCTCTTCTAGCCATCTATATTATATACTGTTTTTCGATATTTTATGCACACTGAGACCCTTCTATAAATCTAACAGACGCTATTTATATGATCCATATTTATATATGGAGAGGTTGCAGAAGAGCTAGCGATCACTCGGATCTGTGTGTGTGCATATGTGTTCTACATACACACGTACACGGGATACACAGGGGGTGTGTGGAGGCGGGGGAGAGTGTCACCCCGTTACAGGGCGGGCCTTCCCCTGCCCCGAGCCCCGCCATGTCCCTCCCGCCCCCAGCCGCCCCCCGCCGCCCGCAGGGGAAGATGGCGGCCGCCTCCCTCCCCTCAGCTCGGCGGGGCGCGGGCGCCCCCCAGCGGCGGCGGGCGGGCATGGCGCCGTGCCGGGTGGGGCTTGGTGGCGGGGGCAAAGGAGGGTGCTAAGGCCCGCTCCCCGAGTGGAAAGGCTCTTCATGACCGGTGCGAGCAGCACTGCCCCAGCACTACCCGCAGCGTCCTTGTGTTCCCCAGAGGGTGCAAGGAACAGTAATAACAGTCACAAATGCCGTCTGAAAGCTGCAGCTCTGGCTGCTCACCACTAACACAGAGTCACAGAGTGGTTCAGGTTGGAAGGGACCTTAAAAGATCATCGAGTTCCAACCCCCCTGCCATGGCCAGAGACACCAGACCAGGTTCCTCTAAGCCCCATCCAACCTGGCCTTGAACACCTCCAGGGATGGGGCACCCACAGCTTCTCTGGGCAACCTGGGCCAGTGTCTCACCACCCTCACAGTAAAGAATTTCTTCTTAATATCTAATCTAAATCTCCCCTCTTTCAGTTTAAAACTGTTCCCCCTCATCCTATCGCTCCACTCCCTGATCCAGAGTCCCTCCCCATCTCTCCTGTAGGCTCCCTTCAGGTACTGGAAGACCGCTCTAAGGTCTTCCCGGAGCCTTCTCTTCTCCAGGCTGAACACCCCCAACTCTCTCAGCCTGTCTTCATAGCAGAGGTGCTCCAGCCCTTGGATCATCTTCTTGGCCTCCTCTGGACTCTGGGACATCCTCTGCACCCCAGCCTGATGCTGCGGGAGTCAGGCTGTCTGTCTACCCTGCAGCCATCCTAGGGCGAGAATTAGAAACGGTGAAGATTTAGTTGAGGTACATTTTTGTTCTCGAGCGAGCTGAAAAATGTCATTTGGGGTCACCCCACAACGATTTCTTGTATCGGAAACCAACTGTTTCATTTCAGAAATTACTGAACACATTTATTTTTTTGTTAATCTTTTATTTAGATCACTTCATATTGAAAAGTAAAGAAAGGTTGAAATGAAGCATTTTCCAATATTTCCCTCTGTTTTAATTTTGAGGGCCAAAACTCTCTGTTGAAGGTGGCCCATGTGTGTACATACATGCAGTCCCTCATAAAAAACCCTTCATTTTCCCACAAGTTATCATTTATTGTTAAAAAATACTTACTGCACCCATCTCATATGGAACAGCCCCTGGAGAAAAGTCTGTCTGAGGCAGGGGTTATGCGACACAACCTGCTCTGCTCTGCCTCAGTGCTCTCTCCTGCACGCCTTGCTGCCCCACGAATTGCTTCAGCCGTGCTGGAACGCCAGGATGGTGCTCTCCACCCATATGGATAAGGTGAGCCAAGGGGCTGCGGTCACCCCTCCAGCCGCGCTGCTGAGAAGCAGCCACCACGGCATAAAGCAGGGTGTGAGGAAAAGTGCGGCAAACAGGTCTCAGCGCAGGGCCAGGGCAGCCCAGACTGAGCTGCAGCTCCCTGTGTGCCTGGCCCGAGCTCTGGTCTCTATCAGAAAGTTCATGCTTTTCTAAAAAATAAACGCAGTTCACAAACATATCTGAGAGTAAGCAACTCTGAAGCTATGAGTTTGCAGAGAAGAATGACACTTGCCTGTGGGGCTGTCAGCCGCCTGTAGCTCACATCTGACAAACGCTCTGCGTGCAAAATGGCTTGAGCCTAAGCTATTTAAAAAGAGAGCGGCATTTAGGTACTTGGTACGTGCAACTAAGCTGATGGCAGTATAATATCATTCATAGCCTTACACTCCATCTCCAGCACGTCAAGAGAGCATTTCCTACCATGGCAATGATCCTTTTGGAGCCCTGAGGAGATTTAAAAACCTTTTGTGAAAACATTACCTCTACTGAGGGCCATTTCATAAATTATAAAAATTGCACAAAATGGCTGAGGTGGTTACAAGGCACACAGAAATCCAAATTTCCTAGCTGTACAAAAGGCTCCTTTAGCTTCACTTTCAAGACCACAATTTGCAACCATATAAAATCCATTTCCCAGGGGTGTAACACAGTGAGCCTCTTACACCGCCAGAACCACTGCACAGCTTGACAACACAGAAGTGTCCGCAGTGAGGAAACCCTGCATCGCGCTATATGCAAAAGTTAGAAGAAAGTTTGTACCGGAACCCTGCCTTGAACAGAAATGTGAAACGATACCAGTCCCCCATTATACCCAAGTTAAACTTCACCAAAGATGTCAGCTCTGTCAGCAATAAACCGATGCAAAATTTCAAGAGCGAAATCTGCACAGCATCTTTGGTTTACAAACCCATCCTTGTCATGAGCTAATTTTGTCCTCTTTCAGTCTGGTGCTACCCATCACAGCTAATGAAGGAAAGGGACTGTTACTCTGTTTTTAGCATCGTGTGGATTAAACAAAGTCTCCTTAGCAAGGAGGCTCCCATTACTGAATTTGTCCTCTGAGCAAAACCACAGCTGAATTGTGAGGTGCCCTTCTCTTGGCCAGAGATACCAACCCGTGAGTCATCAGCTTGAGGTGGAGAATAGAAGAATAAGGAAGTCAATCTGAGAGTCTTTATGTAGGCAAAGCTCTTTTTTGCTCTGGTGTTCAAACAAGCGCTGGAAGACCTGCCCTTCTATTTCAATGTTGCCCTGGCGTGCCTGGTCTTAAGGCTATGACCTAGGACTGAACTCCTTGAGTAATGACATTTTCACCAAGGAACAGAAATATCTGATCTGTAGCAATAACAATGAAATTCATCAAGAATTGTATATGCCTATATGGGGACAAAAACTTCCAATCAAAGCTTAAAAAAATCCCCCTCCCAAATACAGCCTGGCAGTGAACAAGGACTGAGTCCTGCAAATCCACCTTGTGCTTGCCATCCCCCAACAGGCTGGTACGTGACCATGGTGGTGGAGCCGTTCCTGCCTGCATCCAGTCCCACTGCTGAGAACAGATGACAATGTGCTGAGAACCTGTGAGAACAGTCACGTGTGCTTCCCGCTTACGTGCCAAGAGCTCCTAAAAGATGCTGCTGGGGAAGATGGTTACATCTTCAACAGCTTATCTGCTAACATTTCGTTTGGCCTCTCTTCTACTGTATTTGCTGTATCATGAATGTATATATGTATAAATATGTATTATTTACCTCTCTAAAAGCCTCTCTCCCCATTATCCATGATAACGTGGAGAGTTAGAGGGCTTTTTCTTTTTAAAGCGATTATGATTATGTGCAACCTTTGCTCCCGAGTCATTCACACAGAAAGCACAGACAAGCCCCCCTGCTGCGAGGTGACAGCTCTGTCTGGCTCTGCGGGGCTTTGGTATTCATAGCTCCAGGAGGTCATCGCTGGAAAAAACCTTGACGGTGATGTGACCTGGCACCTCGGCTGCTTCTCGGCTGCCTCTCCCTCGGAGCTGCAGAGTCTGCTCTTCTCTGGGGTCACTGGGTGAAGCTGCCAGCACTGCCTGTCCGAGGAACTGGTCACACAAGATGTTGCTGTTCCAGACCTAGAGACAAGGGAACAGAAATAAACAGAAATAAAAAGCAGCTGAAGCAGCGCTTCTCTCTCACTCCACCTGAAAGGGTGGTGCTGGAGGAGGATCATCCCCATTAACCCCTCGAAAAAGCAGTGAGGAGGGGGCGTACTTCTAAATTTAGCTAATTGTCTAGAGAGCATGTGGGAGATTCCAGATTTGCATGCTCATTTACATACTCTATGCAAATAAGGAGCTAAATGCAGCTTTTTGCTTTCTAGGTCACAGCCTGCCTAGAAGAGGAATAAAAATTACCTATTTGAGCTCATCAGCAGTAAAAACCTACACGCAATCAGCCTGTCTGTGCCACTCCGCCTACTTGTGCTCACCTCTGCAGCATCTTCAGTGCTTTTCCTCTGACTGTGTTAGAGCCAGGTCCACACTGCTAAAGCAAGGGACAGCCATGGTTTTGAAGTCCTTGGACATGTCCTTTGTCCCTGCTCAGGATGGGGTTGGGCACACAGCAAGCAGCAACTGAAATAGTGTTCATAGTGGGGTTTGCTGCTCGTCTCACATGCCAGTCTTTGTTTGGTCTGTGAAGTACCTAACTTTCAGTTATCCTGGAAAAGTCAAAGTGTTTGACCTGCATACCGGAGACAGATGGGGTGAGGTCCCATGTGTAAATCAAGTCTTTACTAAGGATTAAACAATCCTGCACATGCCAAGAACACAGACCTTGTCCCATCAGCTATTGTATCAGTCCCCTGTAATCCATAACTACAGTCTGTGGTTTGGGGGACAACACTCCTATCATCCTCCTTTGATTTATAGTATTTGTTGAGTATACCTATTAGTTCATACTATGGCACAGGAGCACTACACACCAGTACTGCATCAGGCAGTGAAAAGTCAGAAATGTAACTCTTCTTGCAACACAGTGCTATAAAGCTATTTTGATTTCTGGCACTGATGTGCCACAGTGAATTGACTCACAGATGCATTGTAATATCTCCCTACGCTGATGAAGAAGACATAGTCCTTAGTGTTTATCTGATACTAAACAACTGTGTGTATCAAACTGATGTGCCATTCCACTCTCCCAAAGTTTTCCTGGACAGCCTCCTCTAAATACCAAGCTCTGTTTCTCCAGCTGGTGCTGAGGTAAACAGTGTGGTCTGGTTCCCACAGGACTAGAATTCAAGATAAAAAAAAAATTAGTAACAGCTTTAGCTTTGGTTTAACTTCAAACACTGACTCTGGACAACATTTGGTTTTTCTTTGTCTCCGTTTCATCAGGTATCAAATGGGGTAAAAGGTAGTTCTGTATATTCCTTCAAAGCCTTGGGATGAACTATGCCTTCTGATCTCTAAGTGTCATCAATTGCTGTTTTACAGAAGAGACCTGAACTAGAGAATCAGTAGAGCAGCTGAATAGCTCCAGGCATAGCCCAGGAAGGGGAGCAGAGGTTCTCAGACTTCTATCCTGGGTATCAGTCATATGAAGGAAGAGTTAGCATCACATCAAGCCCAGGGATGTTGTGCTCCCTTTAGCAGCCCACCCTGCGTGGCTTATCTCACCTGGACAATGATAGGACTGTCGATGTTCTTTCTGTAGAAAATCACTTGCATGTCGAAGATGGCACTGGTCGTATCGTGTTGCACAGAGGAGCGCATATTTTGCTTCTCACACTTGATAAGCACATAGGGATCTGCTCCTGAAACACAACCAGCAGCACAGCTCACAATGGCAGCTGAGACCTGACCAGAAACCCAGCAGAAGAAATCCCCTCCCTCTGCCTGGCAGCACCACTGCTACTGAGCACAGGAACAGGGTGCCAGCACTCATCACATCCACTGCTACCTGCCCATCACCAGCAGGGGTGAAATACCTCATTCTTCTAACAACCTGTCCTCAGAGCTGGAAACCACGTGCCATTTGCTGTGAAACCAGCTCACTCCTAGACTGGGATTGCGATTTTTCCACATTCCCTTGCTGTGCATCCTCCTGGCTCATCTAAGAGAAAGTCTTCAAAGTGACACTCCAAGTTCCCCAACACTGCTCTAGATGTGAGAGCCAAAATGCAGCTGTGCCTACGCAATCTGATACGTAGTTCTGGGTGCCTGGGCCAAAATGGAAGGTAAAAACTGTTAATCGTCCACAATTCCTACAGAGGGCGAGGACAGGAACTGCGCAGAACAGCTTTTAGATCACTGAATGCACATCTGAGTGCCCACCTTTAGACTGTCTAGCTTCAAAGTGTTGTCTACTGTATTCCAATATAAGTACTAGCGTTAGGAGGTAATTTTCAAGCAGCAGTTTCTTTTACAGAAAGTAAAATATTGCCAAATTGCAAAAACATTTTGTAGCAGCACACTGGTTTGAACAAAGTTTTCTGTGGGAAACTGTCAAAGCAAATCCTCCCCAGTTCCTCATTTCATTCCTATGAACCTGAGACAATTTCTTTGGTCCTATCATTTGCATTGATGTGATTTTAAAGTTTATATTATCACAACATGTTTGGATCTATTACAGGTCCTAGTTTATGTTTTAAATTACATTTAAATCATATGTAACCCACAGAGATTATCCAACATTCTAGAAATACATTGTTGTTTTTACACTGAACATTTTTACTTTGTTATAAATGTTAATATTTTCTTTCTATTCCAACAGGGAGCAAGAACTGATTTGGAAATACCTGTCTTTATGCTCAAATAGAACGGAACATTCCACTTTCTAATTAACTTTTAATTAAACACAGGCACTACCATTTTTTTGTATTTCAACACAACTATTTCTGTCCATTCCATATGCTGTTAATGACAGCATATCTGTTTTTCCACACCTTGCGACTTTTTAGACATGGATTTTAAATAAACCCACTGAATGTGTGTACATATGTCACTTGTGATAATTTCTTGCACACATTTTGTCACCATCTACTTGAAAAATGCCACCACTGGAGTAACAGCCATAAGGCAGCATAATTTAAAGGCAGCTTTTGCTTTTTAACAATTCATATCCAGGACGATTTTCCTCAAACACGTCACTCATTTACAGGAACGGATACCAACACCTCACGCAAACAAACCTCATAACAGCTACATCCAAAGCAGAAGGAGCTGCTTCCACTTACGAGACAGAAACAGGTTTTTCCATATGCTGCACTATGATTACACCTGGCCAGACGTGCGAGAGGCCTGTTACCCTGACAACATCTCACACTTTCTATAGCAGGTAGCAGTGTATTGGCTTTTCTGATAGGCAATTACTTTCTGTGTCACTGCGTGTGTGGATTTAGCTCTGGGGCATGGGGCGGCACCACGCTGTGTAATCAGCAATGGAAAAGCTCCCCCCTTTGCAAAGAGATTTGGAAAATGGATCTGAATAGAATGGGGTCTTGCATGAAATGGTGTCAAGTACTTTGGCCGAAGGCAAAGAGCAAAGCAACATCTGATCATTAACAGTAATTAAGAGATAAAGGGCATAAGAAGACGTGGGGAAAGGACACAGAGCTTAAAGAGGTAACAGGCATATCTGTGGGATATGAGGGAGCTCTTAATGAAGGGACTTGCTAAGTGAAAGGAAAAGGAAAGCTAACATTTGAAAGAAACAGATTCAAATTCTCAGAAAAAGCTAGAAAAAAAGGAGGCAGAAGAGGAACATGAAAGGTACCTGCACAGCTTATGAAGGCATTGGTGAGTGGTCACTGGTACTGGGAGGACTGGCTCCAGTTCCAGAACAAAAGAAAGAAATGGGAGAGCTGCACATGTGGGATGCGACAAGGGACATTCTCACTACGACTGGCCCAGTTCTTTGCAGCTCTGGGCCTGGTTTATTTACAGTACGAAGACAATGCAGAAAGCACTATGAACATGGAAAAGCAACATCCTAGTATTCATCATGAGCTGGGAATTAAAACAATGGGAGCTACTTGGGCAGTGCAAGGAGGACTGGGTTCAGTTCTCAGGCCCACATATGATTCAAGACATGCCTTGTACTATAGTGAGCATAAACAACTGTTTCACCTCAGTCCTACAGCCGTGCTGTTGCATTGGGAAGGTTTACGAAAGAACAGCACAGAGGAAAAAGTTGAAATCTGTAAAAGCCAGAAACACTTGAACAGTGATGATGTTTCTAAGGCTTAAAGAAATCTATGCACGGTAGTCTAAGGCTAACTTTTTTTTTATTTTGAGAATTGGACTGAGGAGCTAACATTCACATCCTTCAGCACTGTACCGAACACAAAAAATCACAGAAAAAGTTCTCAGAGACATTCCCACTCTTCTCCAGTTCAGCCACTTTTACATGAGAGTATATGGAGAGCTGTGACAAGCTCAGTCACTGGAAGAAGGCATGGATCAAACAGAGCACAGTGCTGAGACACAAGCACTGCCTTGGGAATTGCAACAGGTTGTTTTCCCTTTTGCAGTTGAGTCTTTTCTCATGTGATACCTCTTAGCTTCTCCTGCAATACATATAATAAAAGGGCGTCTTTCCACTGGCATCAGTAAATCCTCCCCCCACCTTTGCTCCATTTTCTGTCTGCTTCCCTTCTCTGCTTTGACTGGGTATCTACTGGCTGCTTTTTGCCTTCTCCTTCCTTCTATTTCTCACATTGTTCACAAGGCAACTGTCCTTAAAGGTACCAGATACTTTGCTTACCAAGTATGTCCCATACTGGGCATCACAATACCTAGTTCAGAAAAGAAGTGGTGAAAGGCAATTAAATATGCAAATTCAACATGGAATTTCAGTGAGAAGACTCAAAAATGCAAAAGGTGTTTCGTTCTCAAAGATAAACTCTTGGGAATAGAGTGACAGACAGTAGCGAGAGCGATTTTTAAAACAGACTTGGGAACAAGAGACAAAAATCTCCAAGCACACAGTGCTTCCTCATCTTCTTGCAAACCTGCCACTGCGCTTGGCTCACAGATGGTTGGATCAACTTCAGAACAAGCTAAGTCAAAAGAAGCAGCCTATATGCATTCAGAATTAAGTCTGTGCAGCTAGATTCATCCAATGTTCTTGACAACAGCAAACCATCCATTATTTTTTCCAGACAGGACAATGGATCGAAGACAGCAGCAAGGAGGAGCTCTCCAAGAAACATTTAAAATAGGGATTAAACAACCTCCGTCTGGCAGGGAACAGGGTTCTGATGACAACCAGCTCATGAACCAGGCCAGGTGTGCACTTGCTGTGCAATCTTAATTCTCTTCCAGTTTTGTTTAAGTAATTACTCAGAAATTTGTACTAAGCACAACTCTCAGATGACAGTGGTGGGCTTATGTGAAGAACAGTGCATTCAAGTCTAAAATCCCACTATCTAGGTAATATCAAAAAGAGCTATCTTTGTTCAGGCTGCTCTTACTGTCCACAACTGCTTACCCCAGTGTCAGAGAATAGAGACATCCTGATGTTTCCAGGTTTGTCACAGAGATGTAATCCTGTGTGTCAGTTCTCAGAAGCTTCAGAATGAATCACAACCACCTCCTTTATCACTAAGTTTTGTCTTTTCTCTATGCTAAGGGATGATAGTGACAAACGGGGCAGGTGGCTGGACAAGGGAGAATATAGATGACAGAGACTGAGCATAAGAAAAGAAGCAGCTTGAGAGCTTAGATGCTGCAGATCAGAAGGTGAAGAAGTGAGGAAACCCTTATGAAATGCAGTGGGGCTAATCAGATACAGCAGCTCACAGAGAAACAAGTTGCCATCAACCTTCACATCAGAAAATGCGTAACCTTTATGTGAGGTCCTCTTAGCAGCAGCAAAACACAACCACTTAATCTACCTATTTTCTACTTGAATAAACATATTGACTATGCCTAACCTGAAAGGAAACCTCTACTTGTCACTCCCAATGGCAATTGCTGTGTGGCCTCTTCCCTCATCTCACAGTATTGATTGGACAGGAGAATGCTGCTGACTTTTAAGTCGAGTTCACATCAGGAAATGCTCCAGGAGTGGCAGGTAAGGCTGGTTTTTCTGTAGCTGCCCATGTGACTCAAGGTCTAAACTCACTTCTGAGAAAGCTGGTCTTTTTCAAATGCCTGGCTGCTATTTCTCCTTGAGATAAGCTTGGGAGAGGGTCCAGGCATGGATCCAGAGAAGCCAGAAAGAAGACAAGATATGACAAGCAGTTGCATTCTTTTGTGGCAGTATTAGGAAGCAATCTTAGAATACAGAATATTTAATGTCCCTGGACACATTACTTTCTAGTGTACATTTACAATCCAGTCAGACAGTGTGCTTCAGGGAGTTTCTATATCCACTCTTTTAATCTACAAAAAAATAACCCAAATGTGAGAAACATGTACCATACCCAGCTTTTTATGTTACCAAAAATGGGCTCTGGTATCGATTTGGAGCTTTGCCAAATTTCCCAGCAAGGTGTCCTTAGAAGGCAGAGTGCCAGTTATGGGCATTATCCTCACCATCGCACAGCTTGATTTTATTGTGTAGCACAAATGTCAGCAGTGCACATTTGGCTTCACGGTTTTTTTATTTACACTCTTTCCCTGCTTCATTTGTCTGAATGTTGTGGCATTCTGCAAGACAATCTATGAATGCACTCTGTGAGCTGGAGATACTTATAGGAAAAAAAAAGGTTAATAAAGAAAGATTCAAACAGGGATGTCACAGCAGAATTCAAGATAATGGGGAAGGTACTGAAGTGAAGTAACTTAGCTCTCCTTCAGTGCCCCCTGAATAGATGAGATTTGGAACTATAGGCTGAAAAGAGACAAAGGCTTTTACTGAAAGTTTTATGGTGATACGAAAAAGGAAAATATTTTACCTTTTTTGGTGAATTTTTACTGAAAGTCAAACACTAAGATTAATTTAAGTTTTGTGTTCAAAACTCCTTATGTTTTTGATTAATTTAAAAATGGCACGTTCTTTCACACAGGAAAATGGAAACACTTCAGAAGAAAATTGACAATGGTAGACTGATTTTTTTTCATTATGGATTCAATACTAATTCACAAATAGTATCACTTGACCCAATTTTGCATTTTTTTTCAGCAGATAAAATAATCAAGCACAAGTTTTGCTAAGATTTAAACAGAAAATCTGTGAGTCCATTTCCTATAGACAGTTCTTCCCATGACAGATTACCTTTTCAATTCTGTCAGGGTAATCATCAGCCCAACTCTGGATGCTGAAATCAAAGTGGAAGAAGATGCTTCAACTCAACCTGACCATGTGTGGTAGTACTGGGTCCTAAAGGTATTTGGCCTATACTCTAGTTAGAATACCTGTTAGACACTGGTTGTAAGTCCTATTTGTGTATTCCTGAGGCTCTGTGTCACAATCCTACAATGGTCTCTGAGCTGAAGCCTGGTCTTTGGCTCTGCAGGCAATTGTTTTTAATGATCCTGTCAAGGCTGCTATTGTGCTAAGGATTGTGAAATGCTAAGGGTGGAGAATTGGCTTTTATTGCTTTACTGCAGGGAATGGTAGAGAAAAATGTCTAAGGAATTTTAAAAGTTAAAAAAAAAACAACAACCACCCTTAAAAATGAAAATGGCCTTCACAGAGCAAGAACAAGAACACACTGCCTCTTTTCAATGCACGGCTCCGCTATTCTTGTCTCATATAGTGACCTCAGTCTCACCCATCCATCCTGCCTTGCTGAGGACATGGAGCCATACCCACTTGTTTGACTGAGGTGTTTGTGGCTCCTGTTTTTCAAGAAAAGTACCAAGAAAAATTAAGGGAATCAATTTTCTATATCTCTTCCCTCCAACGGTCCCATCCCCTCAAGAGACAATCAGACTAAAAGTGGCTTTTGCAGTGAAAAGTACTTTCAGTCACCACGCAGTGGGTGCCAGGAATAACTATGAAAACAGGACTGGAATAAAATTGTAGCCAGCTGATAGGAGAAATTTTGCAGCTGCTTTGTGAGACTGAAGATGAACTGTACTACAGGTCTAAGCCTAATGCCTTCTCTACCACAAGAAGTTAATGCAACTGAGCTCCACATCTTAAAGTGAAGAGAGCTGAAGAGTTACCTGGAGCAAACACAGCAGATGTTCCAGGAACCTCTTCAGTTTCCTGTTCCAATTTCACCATTGTATCTCTGCTCCTTTACTTTCTCCCTACCAGCCACTCAGCGCTGGATGTGTCTACCTTTTTCTATTGCACTGGTCATGGAAAATGAAGGCTGACAGACGGAGAGTAGGAGTAGAAAATGATGAAGCAAATGGCAACTGGACAAGTCTCCTAATTAACTGTCAACATCAGGTGCCAGAAAGACATTTTAGAGTCCTTCAAGACACTTCCTTTCATGTATAGATACACAGTCCTGTACAAGTCATTTAACCTCCTCCTGTCCGAGTTTACCCAGCTGAAAACGGTTGTTTGAAAACCGTAATTTCCTCCCTGAAGTGTAATTAAGCTTGTGGCAATGAATAACAAAGTGCTCTGGACGCTATGAATGACGTTGCTGAGGTAAGTGTAATACACTTATATGAGTCTGTGTGATTCAGCTGTCTCCCTGGATATTTTCCTTTTAGAAAACACAGAACCTTGAAAGGTGAATTTCTTACTAATCCCCAAAAAAGCTTCTAAGAAGGGTCTGGCTACTACTGCCCATCTGGACCAGCACAGATGACACGTAACTCTTGCTGGTTTGCACCATCTTATTCATGTGATCTCTCCTTTTGAGCAGATTTTACAATGTGCTGAAAAAAATCCCAAAAATCTTCAGTTTGTTTGGATAATTTCTGACTGCTTACATATCAACTCAGATCATCTTTACAGGACTGAAGAAGCCCCTCCCACTCCTCCAGGCTTGCTTTGCACTTACCGCCTGATCTGTCTTGCTTCTGTAAACCCTCTGCAGAGTGAATTTTGATTTGGGTGACTCTGCGTGGATAGCCACAAAGAAGACTCCAACATGTCATTTTAGGCTTGTCTGCCTTCAGCTCCCTGAAAAATCAGAGGAAAAGCAACCGAAGTAACGAATATCAAGCAAACAATCAATGGCTGTGGAAATCTGGCATTTTCAGAACATGAGATTTGTACTCTTGCCTCATCTACCGTTTTGGAAATTTGTGGTACAGAAATGACAGACTTAAACAAAAACAGAGCAAAGAGAAGTAAACCAAATTTGTGTCATCTTTCACATGGCAGCAATAGCGGTGGAAAAAACCCTTTAATTAATGCAAAATAGAATCAAAGCAAGACAAAAATTCATCAGGTAAAACACTAGTTTTGCCCTCGCACACAACCTCTGGTTTCAAAGGAGACGGTCAAAGAAATAAACAGTATCAACTGTAACTGCAAGCACCAGTGCTCAGTGTTCTGATCTAGAACTGGAGGCAACTACAAAAGTCAAACTAAATTGTCCAATAGGTTCTGAAGTAAAAATGTCCTGATCGTGCAGGAATCTCAGCAAGCCATCTGGAGATTCTTGGAGGTGACCCCAACCATCTTAAGGACCTGCTTCTGGAGTGATATGAGCTAGTGAGTCAGGAATCTTTGAGGGTAACCAGACAACCATTTCTAAGGAGGTGAAGCCGATGTGGGCAAGGGAAGATCTCAAGTAGCTATGAGCGCAACCTACCTGAGTTTTGACGGCACATCTGTGAAGAGTCTCAGGATAAATTTTGCAATGATGCCAGGATGGTATGTCGTTGGGATAAGGATGTAACGGCCTTGCTTAAGGATCCTCTTCAAGAACACAGTGCGTGTGTTGATGTACAGAGATGTGGCCACTCTCTCCTGCACAGTCAACTTGTGTAGTCGATAGCGTCTGTTATCCTCCACCTACAGCCACAGAGCAGTACAGGGATTAATGCAAGGAGGGATATCAGAGCTAACAGGCAGTATTTTCCCTGCACATCACACAGCCGTTCACAAGCGAAAAAGAAGATAGGCAATAAACGCAAATGGTTTGGCGAATGTTTTTTCACCCACTGAAGCTGTGGCAGATAGTCCCAATGGGCAACCCAGTGGTCCAAGTGCTAGCCAACACAAGCTTCCAAGCAGTGCTGTTCTGCACTTCACTGCATTGGTATATAGCAGTATACCACTAAGTGGAGGTGAAAGTTTTGGACTGCCAAAGACATGCTTACACTAACAGAGACATAATGCTACTGCAGACTTTTGAATACTTTCAGACATACACACACACTCCAAGGACTCCAGCCGCTGAGCTACACTGCCATCTTAGATGAGTCTGAGATTTGTCTGCCTCCTTCCTCAAGCACATAGAGAGAGCATTCCAGTCTTACATAGCAGGCTCTCAATCCAGATGCACACAGCTGTATTTATATTGCCCTTTCCTGAATACAAAATCATAGAATCATAGAATAGTTTGGGTTGGAAGGGACCTTAAAGATCATTGAGTTCCAACCCCCTGCCCCGGGCAGGGACACCTCCCACTAGACCAGGTTGTTCAAAGCCCCATCCAACCTGGCCTTGAACACCTCCAGGGATGGGACATCCACAACTTCTCTGGGCCAGTGTCTCAGCACTCTCAGAGTGAAGACTTTCTTCCCAATATCTAATCTAAATCTCCCCTCTTTCAGTTTAAAACCAATACCCCTCATCCTGTTGCTGCACTCCCTAATAAAGAGTCCCTCCCCATCTTTCCTGTAGCCCCTTTAGGTACTGGAAGGCTGCTATAAGGTCTCCCCGGAGCCTTCTCTTCTCCAGGCTGAACAACCCCAACTCTCTCACCCTGTCTCCATAGAGAGGTGCTCCAGCCCTCTGATCATCTTCATGGCCTCCTCTGGACTCACTCCAATAGGGTCCATGTCTTTTTTATGTTGGGGGCCCTTAAGTTTTTTTCTAAGCCTTGAAGCTGTGCTTAAATATTAGCATCCTCTTCAGGGAACTAATATTTGCCACAGCACAGTTAAAATATAAACCTATTTCTTAAGCAGCTCCTGGAGGCAAAGACAGCCTTTTTGGTAGTTCTCATTTGTGTTCAGATAATTTAGGCTATGGTCTTCCAAAGGCCTTTAGTCATGATAATGAGCCTGGTGGGTTAGAATACTTATGAAATATAAAAATTATTCAACAAAAATGAAGATAGAGCACTGATACTTTTCTGAAGGTGTGATTTTCTTTTCCAAGCCTTTCCAAATGAGATATACAGGCATGAGCAAGGCAAGGTACATTATGCTACTTTCTGTAATGACACTTTTCAATATATGTGGTTAAGAGGTGATTGTCAAATGAATAGGTATAATGCAATGTCAGTAGCTCTCTAACTGAATGTTAAAAACTGACTATTTTTTAGGGTATAGACTAGGGGTATTTTAGGGTGTGGGGCCATAGACTCAGGGTAGTCCCACTAGCTATAGCAACAGATGATAAGCCAGATCCTCAGTGAAGAAGCAGATGCATAGCTGTTTCTGTTGCTTTCCTCCTCCTTTCAGTTCGTATGTTTTCATTTTATTTAATTTGCCCTGGGAGTGCAATTAAATTACTGTTTGGGATCCCTTTGGTTCCTTTTCAGATATGCTCATTTCCTACTCACTACTTTGGCTTTTGAAAACACTCTTGACTCTTTTCTAAGAGGCAAGAGAAAAACTGCAGACTTTTCAAACTCATTCACTTGGTTGTATTTGCTGATGAAATGAAGGCAGGAGCCTCCAGTGGGGAGGAGAAAAAACCCTCCATGTTTCAAGCATTAATATTTTTTTGACTTTCTCTGCAAAGCTTAAAATTCTTATGCAATATGGAAAAATGACTTATGCTCCTGTAGTTCAAACAGATACTGACTTGAACTAAATTCAATTTAATTCAAATAGTCTATTTAATGTCATTGCTGGTGACTGAGCGCAGTACACATGCGTACACACGCGAAGCTCATGTTGAGAGGAGAGCCAGGCTCCACCATGATAATCGTGCCAAAGATCTCAGTGACAGGATGAAGCAGAAGAAACTCTGAACCAGGAGTGCAGCTGGCTGCCTACCTTGAATATTTCAAAGCCAATTGGGATGCTGTCTCCTTTCCCTTCTTTCTTGTATTTGCGGCGATCCTCCTGTTGTAATGAGACCAACACTTTGTCCTCAGTCTTCTTAACATCAAAGACGTACTAGTAGTAAGAGAGAAGAGGGTAAGCTGTTAGAAATGCCTTAGGATACTGAGGATAAAGCCATTACCGAGGGAACACGTGCATACAAAGGAGGCAAATGAAAATACATTTGGGGTTGGTAGGACAATTCTCCGCATAAGAGACATTCCCAGCAATTCACAGCTGAAAATTAATGCTAATAATAAGGATCTTTAAACCGAAAGTATCAGAGACACTAAACCAGGTGATTCACATAGAATCATCCAGGTTGGAAAAGACCCTTGGGATCATTGAGTCCAACCATCAACCCTACTCTACAAAGTTCTCTCCTACACCATATCTCCCAACACCACATCTAAACGACTCTTAAACACATTCAGGGATGGTGACTCAACCACTTCCCTGGGCAGCCTATTCCAGTGTCTTACCACTCTTTCTGTAAAGAATTGTTTCCTAATGTCCAGTCTAAACCTACCCTGTTGCAGCTTGAAGCCATTCCCTCTTGTTCTATCGCTAATTACCTGTGAGAAGAGACCAACACCAACCTCTCTACAATGTCCTTTCAAGTAGTTATAGAAAGTGATGAGGTCTCCCCTCAGTCTCCTCTTCCTCAAACTAAACAGTCCCAGCAAAAGGACATAAAGGACATAATATAAAGGACAGCAAGAGACTATTATAAAATAGCTGCTGAGTCAGCAGAAAAGAACATCTCCTCTGAAAGGAAAAGACAAAAGATTTTATTTAGATATATATAAATCAGGAGTGAGATAAAAAAAGTAAACCAAGAGACTCCAGGTGGGGTCTTTGATTTTTTTTCAATACATCTTTTAACTTGAATATCTAAACAGGGCCTGTAAATTTCAAACATCTTCATATAGGACCTGCAAATGAAGGAATCCTCCAAACCGTAGTTAAAAAAAACCCATTTGTTCCACATCTACAATTTCTATTTAATGTAAGAATGACAGGAATGCTAATTTTGGACTTTCTCAGTTTTCCTGAAAGTCTTGGGAATACCCACTAGAAAAGGCTAAGGTCTCCTGCATCTTTAACTTGCAAATCTTTCATCCAAACTGTTTAAAGTAAACTTGAACCGATTTAGGTTTAAGACCAATCAAAAGAAATTATTTCAAGCTTAAGCAGCAGTTCCCATCTCAATAAATCAGACTTGAATTGCTTACATTATTAAGCATCACTACCAGACCAGTTCACAGGTAGGTATGTACCCTTTCAGTAGACCAGAAAGGGTCAGATAGGTGTTTCTTTATATGACAAAGAATTAAACACTCAAATTTGTTCACTATTAGAGATTCCTTTAAATTTTGTTTCTTTCTTGCATACAGAGGGCAAATCTGAGTTGTGAGAACCAGTGGAGGGGAAGAGGACACTATTTATGCCCCTCCTTGCTCCTCCAAGAGCTGCTAAAAAGCAAATCCTCATTGAGCTTTGCCATGAGGTAGGTACTGAGATTGCCTTGGTTACTGTAATGACTTCACATCTCTCTGTGGTTAGAGCTCTGCAGAATAAGGCAACATCCCATTTCTCCTCCCTGACCCTTGCTGTCTCAGGCAGTGTTACATCCACATGGAGGAAACACCAACCTCTAGCAGAGTTGGCTGAATCACAGCAGTATTGGAAAGAAAATCAATACCTTCCCAAGCCTCTGGGCTTCATTAGTTGTTCAGAGTATTTACAGTCCAGATTGGCCTCCTACAGAACTACTGCTTGGTATTCTGGGCTGGCTGGTTTTTGGTACAAATTCAATGCTTTGTACTCTTATTTGTGTGCTATATCAACATTGTGACAGAGAAAGCACAGGGACCTGAAGAGAGTCCTAGGGCTTTCTTGTAAAGAGCCTCTGCAGGGAGAATCTAAATAGCAAGATATAAAGATGCAGCAGCATCTAGTAAGGCACACTTTAATTCTTGTCCCTGTTGAACATATGAAGTATTATCTTGTCAGAGAGCCTAGAGTGTTCCAGGGCAACTGGAGGTGTGGAAGGGGAACTGTGAGAGTACAAAAGGAGCTCTCTTGGTCTGATGAGATGTATGAAACTCTGATGATCTTTGATCTGATGACATTTCAGCTGTTCTAATGGGTAACAATCTGGAAATCAGCAGGTGACCGCAGGAATACATTTATACTGGACTTAAATTCCCTTATTTTAAAGCGACTGGAAGTGTCACAATCCCTCTCTGTAAAGATAAACTTCACAGGAGGACTCGGTGTCAGGCATTTCACTCAGGGAGAACAGACAGAGATTATCTCTAGACTGTGGTAGTATGTGCCACACTAATTTATAACAGCCCTAAGCTAACATAAATGTGTTCCAGTGCTGCTATTAAGAGCCTTTTAATCAACTAGCCTAGAGATAACACTGGAATAAAAAGAACTTCCATTGCATCAGGCATTGCACTCAACCGTAACGTGTATATTTTGTTCTCTGTTGCAGCTAAACACTTACAAATGAGACCCAGACAAGCACTTGGAATACGTCCAGAATCATACAGGGGAATGTCTGAATAAAATCACCCTCTGGAAATGAGGCACTGAAAGAAGATGGAGCAGTGAAGAACTGCTTCTCCATCTACACCTATATGACAGGACAAGCTGGGAGCTGAGATTCACTCCCAATCTGAACAGCAAAGACTGCACTTCTCTAATATCCTGCTATGAAAATGGAGGGGTGCAGACAGAAACCTCCCATACAAGTGCAGAGAAGCAGACCTAAGAACATCTTGAATTAATCTAAAGTATGTGGTGAATTACAAAAGAACAGAAAGGTCAATTTTCAAAGTAATAACTAAAGCAGTAAGTGCCCAGATCTCATTGACAGTAATGGAAGTTTTATGCCTGAATTTGCATGCACTGGGGTGAAAACATACAACACCGAGAAGGGCAGGAAGGTGAGAAATGGAGTAAGAATGGATGAACAGATAAACTGAATAGCTTGCAAGTTACCAGGTAGGATGAGACAAGGAAAATTCTGTAATGCTGATGAGAGGGTGAGCTTGGAGAAGAGACTAGATACTTTCAGAATCTTAGATTAATGCAAAGGTATACTAACTAAACACAGTGGACAAATCCTCAGGCTGTTCATGGGTGTCACGTGAATTGAGTTCTGTCATTAGAAAATCAGACTTGCTGCCTTTCCACAACTGGGAAACTGAAAGAAGTCCAGGCAGGACTTCACTAATTCTGGTGTGTCTGACTCATCAGCCCCAAGCATGATCAGTCCTAACCAAATATCTAAACTCCTCTGAGATATTTCAGAGAAATCACTGAAACATGCAGCGAACCAGCGTACTCCCAGAGGACAGGCACTGGCAATGAGATTTCCGTCAAGTAGTCACTGCCAACTCCTAAATAGGGTTGATACTTCAGAAGCCCTAACTAAAGCAGATACACTTCAATACCTCAAAAAATACAGTGATTCCCACCTGGGGATTCTGCAGGAAGGTCTCTTTGTTATCAAAGCATCCACCTGAGCGATTTAGCAGGGGCTCTGAATTCTTTGCCCAAGCTCCATGCATCATTTTCTTCTCCCAGGTCTTGTGGATACTGAAGTAGGAGGTATTCACAATCCGGCAGATGTCCACATCAGTGAAATTCTTACACCAGTCCTCAAACGTCATCCTGTTCCATGGGACACCAGGAAAGTCATGGTTTATTTAAAAATAGACAGTGATACTCACGCAAAGAGCCAAAATAACACATGAAATCTTCCAGTAATTTAAGAGGAGGCATTGCTCAGCTATTCAGAGGACAAACTGATTCACTGGAAAGCTCTTCATGTGCAAATACTTGTGAAGCCACACTCACACTATCTTGGAACTTAGAGAAATATCACCTCAGTGTGTTTAGTCAGCTCTGGATTTGTTCAGTTGCAGCACCTAAGACTAAAGTATAAGCTGTAGCTATCAAGCTGGATTTGATAACATATATTTTGCAAAGATATTACTTGCAACCAAAGCACTATCCACTCCTTATCGTGATGATCCTTATTGTTACATCTGCCCCTGAGCACAACTCAATCCTCTGTACTCCGGACATAGCTTTTATTTAGCACCACCTCAATGCTATAACCTGTGCCTGCTAATGCGACAGACTGGATCGCAGAGCAGTTAAAAAACATTCACCTCCTCTAACAGCTGGGAATCTCTGAACTACCATCATGTCCTGGCTTATTAATGGCCCAGAACCAAACCCTACAGCTGGCTTCCGGTTGCCAGTTCTGACAAGGCCAAGCAAACATAAGACTTTTCATACTGAGCCCAACCAGCACACTTGATGCAATAGTGATAATCTACTGAAGAAGTTGCTGGACTGCCTTAGTGTACCTAAGCTAATTATTAGAGGTCTAGAGATTCTGTAGAGAATCAACACTTCTTCTGCCCATGCTGGAAAACACCAACAAATATCAAAATTCATTTGCTGCAATTGTACTTACAGATACCTCAGCCATGGTGGACCTAGAAATCCTACAGATGGGCACTGTAGTCAGTAAACAGGATTGACAGTGCATTGAACATTTGGCTTTCTGTCATGTAAACCAGCACATGTTGTCTTTGATTCTGAGCGAATGTCCTAAATATAGATAATGGATTTTGAAGGTGTCTGAAACTTATATTTACCAAGAGCTACTAATTTTGTTCTACTAGTTTTTTACCAATTTTTTCTGTTCTTCTCTGTTTCTGTCTGAAACAGACTTGTGCCAGGACTGGATAATCTTATCCATTTGGGGAAGTTGTTTTCAAAACTGTTAAATGGCAGAATTAAAAACAATTACATGGTGTAGCCAGTATCTCCAAACCCTTCACATGACTTCCACTCACCAGAACTCTCCATCATTCTCAAGAGTGAGTCCCAAGCTCTTACGTTCTGAATTGCTGACTTTCTTCCACTCCTCAGAACTAAAAGGAAAAAAAAAAAAAAGAGGAAAAGAACAACAAAGATGATTAATACATTAAATACTTGCTATAAAGGTAACATTGGAGTACTGAAAGGACAGATGGTATTGAGGAAAAAAGTGTGGGGCTTACAGCAGGAGTTTTAAAACATTAATTGATGTGAAAGCTACTAAAAAATAAAGAGATGAATGGGAAATTGGTACAACTAGAGCAGAACCTTATTGATTTCCTTTGTCACAACCTCCCTTAGGATGCTTAAACAGCTGGTTTGGAAGGTCATATGAGATTGATTCCATTCCCTGAAGGCCCTTCAAAAGAAACCTGGTTTTCCTCCTCAGGAGCTTATTGAACACTTCACTTAGACCAGAGTATTCTCTCTGTCTTTCAATCTTCTTAAATAAAACAGGCCTGAGGTCTGAGGTTTCCCAGGAGAGTCTTTGAGAATAAATTGTTGCAGCATGAGCCCAGTGCCCAGTTTCCAGAGTAACACTACAGTGCACAGACACTTCATTGCCTGCATTAGCATCTAACTTATGTGCTCTGCATTGTCCCCTGGAGGCACCCTGACTGCAGGGGAGCACAGGATCTTAAATGCAAGCAGTCTGATGCTTAAGTCAGGCAACATGATAGAAGACAGCACAAGACCCTTCCCTAATGTGTTCATCAGACAAACAGAGCCACAATTCCTCACTCCCTTTCCAGAAGTACTTGGAGGTTAAAGTTGAAGGTGGCTGGCAGGAGGGAAGGGAGGCTTCTTGCCATAACAGACATTTTTTTAACGTATTTGGAAATTCTCCTTTTAATTCTGTTAGGCCAAAAACTATGGGCCAACCTCGGAGTCCTTAGCGCTTCCACTGGAAAGAGTGGCAACTGTGCCAAGACAAGGGCTAGTGGGGAACTAAAAGGGATTAAGTTAAACAAGACACAGTAGCTCTTCTGCTCATTCTTTGCATTTCACCTGAACCAAACTCTTTGAATGTAATAGATTTTTGCTAGCTAAAGTATGGAAGACAAGAACTTAATATGCTGTTGTTAAGAACATTGCATTATTAAATGCTAACAGTGGCTGGTAAGCACAGTGTTGAACTGTAACATCCTAGTTAAATGTATTTCATGTGTAAATTACCAGTGATGGAATACATCCCCTCCAGCAATCATTTCCCTCTCTGTAGGGGTGCCTGCTAAGCTCATGGGCCACATTAAAATTCATTAGAAAATAATTCAAGAAATCACAAATGTGGCAATTTTATAGCATTTTTCACCAGTCACTTAGATTATCTGAGAATATAAGACTTATACCATCCACAGCAGCTAGCAATTACAGATGAGGAGCTGAGTCACAGACAAACCCAGTGGTGAAGCTGGGAAAAAACCTCATGTTCTTGACTCATCACCTTAATTGCAGACTATTTTTCTACTCATGCTCCAGTGTGACAGAACAATGATGTACACAGTAACCTAAAGCCCAGGAAGCCATAACCTCCTGGCACCTCCAGGATGTGTTCATTTGCTCAGAGAATGCTGTATCTGGGGAGAGATGGCACAAAGGTTCAGCCATCACTGAGTATTGCAGACTAACATTGCGTCTCAACAGTATTTAACAATGCATTTTATGTCCAGTGGCCCCAATTACAGTTTTATTCATTTGCACTGGATTTGCAGCACTTACTTGTCACTCCAGGGGCCGTTCCACTCTCTTTTTCCCCAGGGATTCCTTAGCCTGATCATGAACAGCTTTTCTGACTTAAAAGAGAATATGAGCCTTTCTCCAAGACGCAGCTTCCGAATTGCAGTCACTGCATAGGCATGGCCGACGACAAGACCCATCTCTGTCTTCGCTTCATTGGTACTGCCAGAGGAAGCCTTTAGCACCAAGAATGGCAATTAAAACAAAGAACTTGCATCATTGAGGACACCTGACAGCTATGTGTTCAAGGGGCAGGATGGGGAAGGGCTTGTTTTCTTTCACAGAGCGACACATTCCCTTCCCAAGTGATTTGACTATACAGGAAAACAGCAGCACTGGGGCTCACAACTAGCAGCTCACTAGTCTGATCTTCTGCATGATAGTGCCAGACAAGTCCTAGAACACAGAAGCCCAGAGCATAGGAGAGTGCTGCCTGCTACAGCCATTCTGTCTCCTCCTGACCTCGGAGAGTTAAAGACTGGGCTGATGGACAACCTTTATCAGCCCTTCCAAAATCTTGTCATCTTTACAAAATGGGTCTTCTGGTTATTGATGACTGTGCTCACACATAGGACTGTCTGGTGGTGTCCTCAACATGACACTTCCTAGGGCCTAGGGATTTAGCTGGTGAGTCCAATGCCTGTTTCTGTATTGGGGTAAATTTGATACCCAGGAAGAACTACTAGCAGTGGGTAAAAATAGAGGGCAGGAGGGCACAGGCAAGAAAACATGCTAGCCATTTGTCAAACCTGTCCTGTACCTCACTTGTGACCTGTCAGGCCTCTCTTACGTGGTATCTGGCAGATCTGCAGGCTTTCTTAGGAACTCAGTTTGCTCCTCATAGACTCCATGTAAGAAGCCTAGTTTTCAGCAGTTATCAGGCAGGAAACTGTCCTGCTGGATGATGTAGGCCTGATCAGATGCTGATCTAAGAACACATAAAAATTGTCAAGCTCTGAGAAAGACCACAATTTCATTTAATGCATCCAGCTCAAAATCTCCAAGGTACATCTAAAACCAGAAAAGCAGTGTCATATAAAGACACTGGAGTTGCTTTGAATGACTGGCTCTTTACAAAGCCAGTACAGTGCTGCTTCTGAGCAACACATCCCAGGCAGGACAGTGGAAAAAGTAAAGCTGAGTCAGTGCTATAACCCTTCTTCTGAGCCAGAAACAATCCAAATGGGTCGTGCCTCTGGATTCATTACACCCTGGCTGGAGCCAGCATGGGCATCTTTGCACGGAGCTATATCCAGTCTCTCTCACCTATATGGGGCTACAACCCACCAGGACTCAAGACACCCACTCCCTTGGACAGCAAGGATGGAAGATTTGACTCAGTACAGACCCCTGTGTGTAAACTTGTAATAACCTAATTAAGAGCTCAAAGATCAAGCAATCCTTTGCTCTGGTGGAGAGAGATGGACTTATGAAATGCACATAGTACTTTCTCAGATATTTTTACCCATTCCACAATTTCTCTGGTGTAAACAGACACGATCCTCCTCCTAAGACAGCTGTTGTGCTGATAAAACAGTGTTCAGTCCCCAAAGATAAGAAATCAGAAGGAAAAGAAATTATATCAAATTGGAACTGACAGATGATCTGGCAACTGTAAGACTTTCACCAAGACCTCTGCCTTTCACTGACAACAGCTCCTAAAGAATCAGCTCATGTGTTACACCAAGACTGGCTGACATTTCCAATGGGTTTAGGTTTTCTCCAATGTAACACTTTCACTTGCATTTTTCACAACTAAAAGCAAACAAGAGTCCATGACAGAACAGGAGCCTGTAACCTCTCCTGATGCCATTGTTATCCCCCAGGCTTTTCTTACTGCTGGGCTGCCTTTCCCACCTCATTCTGAAGAAATTTATTTTTTTATTTAAATGAGATATTTAAACATCTACTGTCTGTTCAAATTTCTAAATGATGAAGCTCAGGGCTATTTTGCAATCCAAAGAAAATGATGACATATTTGTAAATCAGCAATGAAGCCACTTGAGTATTAAATATTCTATATCTAGCAAGCTTCATTGTATGTATAATACATCTATCAAAAAGTGATAAATGCAGATGAATCAAGCCAAACCAATAGGAACAGCCTCTGTGTAATCAATGTTTAGAAGCATCCGTGTTTAATTTGACAGGCAGAAATACAATGCCAGGAAGAACTGAAAGCATTACAACTGTCTAATTTTTTAAAATACAACTCCCTGTACTTAGCCTATCTCCTCATGAGATCCATGCTAAGAAACTGAACTGCCTTAGTATTTGGGAGCAACCTATCATCCCAGAAACAATGTTTACAACAACAATTCACATCAGGAAGTCTGGTCTGCCAGCCTGGTCAGAGCAAACCAGATGGAATTCTTTCTAAATAAGAATTCAGACCTTGTGAAAAGGGTAAAATGAAGAACAAAGACCTAGAAGAATTTGTTTCTGAGCAGTTGCCTGGTGTTGCTGGGAGTGACAGTTCAGGACTCCTGTTCTATCCCAGCTGAGTTCTCAGGTTCAAACTCATCTCTCAGAAGGTACCACATGTTCCTCTTTGGTACCACAGCACTGGTGCAAAGCAGTGCATGGCCAGGGCCAGCTATACAGATAATGTTCTCAGGCATCTCCAAACATGACTGATTTTCTGTTGTTCTAGACAACTCCACAACTACCATGATACTTGCAAGACTTTCTGAATGAACCAACACTTGGGGGTCCATCAGTTTACCATGGATTTAGCACTTACACTACAGGCATGAAATAGTTAAGTGCTACAGTAATATGATCTTCATTTCACAGACTGGGAAATCAAAGCAAAGCATTTAAGTGATTTAACTAAGTCCACGTAAGATTAGCCTTAGCTAATATCTTGAATTGGAAGCAGAGGGCATGGGAATAAGATGCTGAAGTGCACCTAGGTGCCACCCCTGTAACTTCCAGAGAATGATCCCTTTCCTGCAGACTGCACTTTAAAAATAATTTAAAAGCAATCTTCCAGGAAATATTCAGGTGTCATGGCAGTTTGTTAGCCCTCCACATGCAGTAACAGTTTCAGACAAGATGAGAATTTCAGTGCTATGCAGTCATGGCCTGACATGGCAGACTGATAGAAGGCGAATTAAGCCTAGATGTCACTGGTTTCTCTCCTGTGACAAGGTGACAAGTGCAAGGCCCTTGTCTGCCTGAGGTCTGTGAAATATATAGCACCCCTTGGGAGCCGATACTCATCTGCCTTCCAGCATCTCAGGTGAACGGATAGAGGAAAATCTTCCACTGAAGGTAACCCTTTATCACCCTCGGGGAAGCCATCCCCTCTCTACTGACTAAGGGAACTTCAGGGTTATGGCCTCCTAATGTAGGCACCTGAGTTACTGCCTCCCATTAGCCAGCGTAGCCAAGCTTTGCTGGTTAATTCTAATGGGGAGTCTTATTAACAAACAGTACTACCTGAATAACCAAGCGAGCCAAACCTTTCAGCTCAGCTCCAGTGTTACACTGAAGAGACTGCATCATCACAACCAGAGTCAAGAAGTCTCAGCAGCTCAGTGCCAGCAGAACCGTTTTCTGTAAACAGATTTCCCTAAGAAATAAAGAAATGAAACGCTGCCATCTGGCCTGTAAATTTGGGCATTCTAGGTGGATTAACTTCGGGTCAATGCACAACTGTGACCATTCAGAAAGAACAGCATTTCAGATCCACAGTAAAGTGCCAGCACAAATGGCTTTGCAGTTTTGTGATCGTATTTAGTGGCTCATGGAGTTGTACTTGGCTGACAGCACTGCCAACTTGCTAGCTTTTTCCATACGTAGCTTTTCCAAAGCATACAAATGAAGGACATACCCAATATACTTATACTAATAATAGTATTTTTTCCAGATTTTTTCATTCAAATTAACTCTTAAAATCCAGCTCTCTATACATACCGCAATGTAACAGCTGATCAACCCGCCTCTTTTATGCACCTTCAGCAAGTCTTCAAACAGTTTCATCTGCTCAGAAATAATCTCACCATATTTGCCCTGTACCAAATCAATAGATTCTGCCACTGCTCCAGTGAAATCCACAATTGCATCTGCAGCACTGCCTCCATCTAGGGCTTCATAAGATCCAGCCAGCCTGGAGGTAACACAGAACATTCTCAGTTACCAAGTGACTGTTAGAAGTGCTCTAATTTGGCTTGAATGTAGGTCTCACCAAAGAAAAAACAAAGCAGAACTAAACAAAACAAAGCAGCAGATTGCAGTTAAACCTTTGCTGGTTTCTAGGAAAGGAGTCTAATGATGCTTAAGGCTTTGGGCTGCTGAAGTACAGTGCATTGCACTCTTTTATGATTCACATCCTCCATGCAGATTAAAGGAGTTTTCAATCTTCTTTAGGTTCTCTACTAGCATCAAACCTAAAACCTATGAAATGATAGATCTGAAAGACAAAAGAAACAGAGGGATAGAAGGGACAGCATTAAGGACTAAAAGGACAATGAACTAGCTCATACTTTGCATAAGCTTTCTCCAGTAATGCACTCCAGAATTCATTTTTCACTTTGGAATGGCAGTAGATCAACTTCCCGTCCATTGTTGGCAGCAGATCATCAACAACCACTTCTGTCCATTCTCCAAAGCACCAGAAACGGAAACGGAAAATCCCAGCATATTTCTCTGGGTTTTTAGGGTCCCATTCTTGTTCGTCAAAGTCTGGAATCACCTGAGAAACCATGCAAGGGAAAGTTCACCAAATGCTCTATGTTAAGATTTATTCAGAGGGCAGACTGCCCTGGAGCATGGACCATGCTGGTATTCACCTTCATGAGCACTTGACCTTACACAGATGAAGCAGTGAAAAAAGAAGGTGAATTTAGTACAAAGTCATATATAGTCCCACTTCAAATAATCTTTTAGGAAAGTAAAATTCAAATTGATCATCAGAGGAATTCAAACAGATCCTATTGCACTCTCTGGCTTTGCTATATCTCTTCTTTGTGCTCATTGGGACTGTGGGGTGGTGAGGTCTCGTAACATGAAAAATGAACTTCTAAAGAACGGGAAGATTTGAATCCACCAAAATTCACCACTCCTCAGAGGCACATTAGTCCTAGAGGGAAAAACATTGGCCGATAGGCAGAGAAACAACCAAGGTTTATTAGCTTTATTTCATGCACCAAGCACATTGATCACCTACCTGCTGCCAGAGGGTCTTCCTCAGAGCCAAGCAGGAGCATGCAGCCACAAACCAGCAATTGCCCAGCATGCCTTGGTGTAAGTCATGGGAGCTGATTCCATTCACAAATAGGTGGGGGTCTTCACAGAGGTCCTAACAAAACAAACCAGAGATTACTGGAGACTCCAGAAACGATCACAGCATCCTTCCAGCTATTCCTCTCCACACTTGTTCTGCATCACATTCACACTGAAGCATGGAGTGTCTATACCACAAAGTTCAAAAGCTCTCTGGCACTGACTATATTTGAAAGTCAGGGTATCCAGGATTATTTAAATTCTTACAAGTAGATCACGTTGCCTTATCTAAACACTAGGATTTGCCAATTTTTTTGCCAGAGTTCCTAGTTCTGTCCTCAGCTGAAGGTGATCTTTGAGGACTGGAATGAATTCAACGTTTGGAAGACTTATGTGGCAATGGGGCAGTTAAGGAATTGAAAGTAAGTGAAAGGTGAAGGAGGAAGCATTACAGGGAAGGGCTTTGACCCCCAAAAAACCCAAAACCCCAAAAAGCCCATAAAGAAAAGCAGCGGGAAATGATGCTACTGACACCAGAACTTTAAGTTCCTCTTCCTTCATTGCCACTCCCTTGGCTGACATACTGGAAACCCTCTTCCATCAATAGCATGAGTTACTGCAATGACCCCTGCCACATCTGTGAAATAGGCTTCTCATTCTCTAGATCTCATCTTTCTCATTTATCTGGCTCTTTTTATAACCACTCGTTCCTCCTCTCCCACTGCTTTCCTGGCTCCATCTCTATCTATACGCAGATTCTCACCAAAGCATAGATGGCTCTTCCTGTGATGTCTCCCTGCTCCTCTCTAGCTCGCCCCTTGTGGTTTCTTTCCCAAGGGGTACAGTAATAGCCTCCAGACCAAGGCACTAAAAGGACCACCTCTAAGTATCATTGAGCATTGGAAAGCCACAGGGGCATATTTTGCAGCAGTACTGCATTTGTTACCAAGAAATCCTTTGCACAGTCCCAGAGAGAACATCCCAAGCAACACTTCAGAAAACAGGTAATCTGACTGTCCCATAATTGATATGGAACCTACTGGTTTCAACCCAGTGGTTGCTCATGACAGTCTTGTGTGAATCATTGCTTTTCCTGACTGGTTGAGAGGATGGAAGAGTAGGCAGCAGTAACAAATTCTGCTCTTTCGTAGTATAAGAATACCCTAAATTTCAACATTGTGGGAAGGAAATGATCTTATATCCAGGCAGATACAAGATCAGAAATGCAGAATAACTAGCTCCCGCTCACCTCAAAATGGCAGGAGACTCCAAATTTCCTGCAGTCTTTCCAGTTTGTCATCAGCAGCAGTATAAGGAGCTGTGCTCCTTATCTCATGGATTCTCACCACCTTTGATAATTATAGATGATGATTCCAAAATACCAAGATTGCAATCCAAGCCTGGCTACACACCATGGGCAAGTCAAAACCTCTCAGTCTTCCCTTTGTTGGGATTGTGACAAATCAGTGCCAGCTGGACTTACTTTCAAAGAACCACCTCAGTGCTGAGCTGAAAGCCCGTTCTCCTGGGCTGGTTTGGCAGATGGCAGCCTGAAGTCAGCTCACCATATGTAATGCATGGAGCTACTGCTGTTTTCTTTAAGAAAATTATAGTTTTGGCATAAGACTTTTCTCATTAAATAACAATTGGTAGAAATTTTAAATGCCTCTTGGGAAACAAGTGACCAATCATTATGTGACAGTCTTCTGTCAGTATTTCTTACGTGTCTTCACTTTCAAGGACAAAGCTTATTAACAGACCTTAATAAAATTCTGAGTAACAAAATGGTGTCTATGAGGAAAACTCACTGTGTACACGATACTCATCTGCATCATGGACAGATTCATTCATTCTGCCTGGATGCTCTGATATGGAACAGTAACAGGAACTTCAGGCTAGTGCTTCAGCTGATGTAAACCAACCCAGTTGCCTGTTGCAGGGGCTGAAATCAGTTGGACTACTTGGCCCTTACTGCATAATGGTAGCACACGTTCCAGACGCAGCTTGGGTAGACTCAAGTTTCGTATCCCATTTCCATGCATCTCTGGCAGTAATAACTTCTAGATTGTTTTTCCTTTCAAAATGTTACTTTGTTAGTGTAATAAACAAGGGATAAATTGAGCCTTCAGTCTTAAAATTGTCCAAACTTTTGTGTCACTAGAGGAAGCCACAACTTTCATTGGTTTTGAAAGAAATTAAGCACTACAGTGTATTACAAATATCTTCTCTTCTTTGGTTTGCTTTGCTAAAAATAACCACATTAAACTGTCATTTTTTAATTGAAGTGTGTCTTGCATCTCACATAGTCCTCAGAGAAAAAAACAAGAGCAGCATGTGTCAACTGCCAAACATATGGATGAGATTAGCATTTGCTGACCAGTGGCGTCCAAAGCAAACATAGAAGAGCAGAACTTAGAAACAGCACCTCCCTCTTTCTACCACAGTCACTAAATTCTTCAGGATCCTGCTTGATAAACTCTTTCTTATTAAACTGCCTAGGAGATCTGGAATTCTGAGACTAAAGAAGAGTGCAAGAAAATGACATTAGCTCCGTTTCTCTTGTCATTAATTACAGCCATTATAACAGCTTCTATGGTGACTGTCACTGTGTGGCTCACATGAGATGCACAATAATACTCAGGTGCAAGCTGTAGCTATTTTCAGCTGTTTTCTCTCTTCTGGGCTTTTTTTGCTTTTCACCACTTATGCAGTATAGCAAATTCTAAGGAATACTTTTGAGATGGAATTACCTATCTAAGCCACAATTCCCCCAACACAATTAAAAATGTGCTATTTAAATTTACTATTCTGCACTCCTTGTGAGCATCTTTAGGCATTTTTGGTTGCCTCAAGCATGTAAAAAATATAAATAAAAAAATATTAGTATCACTTTTCCAATAATGCAGTAATAATTTAGGATAGTTAAGGACCAAGCCAACTACCATCAGAGGAATTACAAGGAAGAGAGAGACTGATATGAGGATATGGCCCAGGCATTCCAGACCTGATGCCTTCCCTCCCCTGCAACCTAAACACTTCGGTTCCAAGTTCCACTAGAAGTACCTCCTTTGCAAACATAGTGGTTTAACCATAATCCCTTTTCTCAGGGTCAGCCTGCATCATCTGCGCTGTAAAAAGAAGAAATATATTCACATTTCCAAGAAAAAGTTTAACGGAAGTTACCGGGCCTTATTATACTTCATTAATTCATAATAGCCACACTATTTCTGATACACCACCACTAATAAAAGCAGTTGTTGTATTATTTATGCCCACAGGGAGCGTTCCACCATCCAAGACACTGAGCTCTCCCCAGTTCTCCTCTTACGCATGTGCATAATAAAACAAACACCATCTGCAGAACTATAATTAGGCTGTACAGAGTCTGAAAGTGAGGTAAGAGGTTACAGGGGCTCATGGTTCTGATGAAAATTCTTATGCTCTTGTTTTCATACCAGACTTTCATTTGCATGACAGAAGTCTAGTTGTGTCACTTCCTATCCTTGCTGCACATGTGCACATGGCTCGAAATACCTGACATGTAGCGTTACTCAGCCACTGATGCTGTAAGAAATAAAGTAGCTCACAAACTCCCTTTTCTGATTTTAATTGGTTCATTTCTTTGTGACACAGCAAGTGAGTGAACTGGTTAATGAGCAGACTGGGAGAACACTGAGAAGTCTGGACAGGAGAAACTCAGTGTGAGATCACAGGAAATAACAGCGAGAGACCTTAACAGATTAGTCAGTCCCAATACTTCCCTAGTGTCCAAACTGGCTATCCCTAACCTACTTGTTACTGAAGCTTCTCCAACCTGCATTTAATACAGCCCATGAGGGAAAGTCCACATGCTTCCTCCACTGGTCAGCAAAGACACGCATTGCTGAGCTGCTTTACAAGCCCAAGACTTCACCGAATGGAGAGAATAGACAGTTACCATTCCTTTCTACAGCAACCCCTCATATAATCTACAAACCTCTAACAAGTTTCTCTTCTCTAGTCTTAATAACTGGTTCTTCATGTTTTGTATCACTGGTGAAGTGTGGTGCCCAAATCCAGACACTATACTCCAAATGAGGCTTTAGCAGTGCTGAGCACAGCTTGATGCTCTTGTTTACTGAAGCGGGGGTGCTATTTTTCTGTCTTTTTCACTTGAGCTTCACATAGTAACCTTGTGTTCAGACTGTGATCCACCCTCTGATCCTATTCTATGGGCTTGCTGTCCTAATCATCCTTTCTCCCTGAGCCACAGAGTCACTTAATACCAACACACTGTACTTCATTGCATTGATGAAGTGGTACTGAATTCCACGCTGTTTATTCCACACTATTTTCCCAAGACATCAAGATAAGTTTGAATTCTCAACCCTGTCAACTGGCTTGCAATCCTATCCCAGTCTGTGTCCCACAGCTTTCCCGTACATGCCTTTCTAGTCCCTCATCCAAGTAGTAATGAAAATATTGAAGAGTACCGGACTAAGGGAGATTTCTGTAGGACTCCATCAATACAGCGCCAGTTTAAGAGTTCTCCAAGTCACTTATTTCATCAGCTATGCATCCCCATTACAGAAGTTTGAATTAATCCAAATTTTCATAATTTGCAGAGACATATCAGATATTGTCAAAGTCTTATGAAAATCAAACTACATGAGATCTACTGCTCGTCTTTTAGTCACAAGGTCTGTCCCACCATATGCTGGAAGAAAATCAAGCTGATACATATTAGTGTATGTGACACTATATTTTTATAATACAATCTCTATCATGGGACTAAAAGTCATCTGCTGGAGATGCCTTGCAGTCAGGCATTTCAGTGAGATATAGAAATGGTTGGGCTGTAGTAAAGATATGAAAGGTGGCAACTTAACTTATCTTTGTCACAACTTACCTTCCTTGGAAAATTTTAAAACAATGTGAACAATGGGAGACAACAGAAACACATTTCACTGGAGCAATGAAATGGCTTGTATGTGGTTTTGTCATGATTCCTTCAAAAAAAAAAAAAGGGAAGAAGAAAAGCGTAGGAGACAACTGATGAACTGTTTGCATTAACTTCAGGCTGCTGTATCTACTTTAAATCTTAGAGTAATTTGGCTAAAGGAAAAAGTTCCCCGTAGCTCTGAAGATGCATCTATTGGCATAAGTATTACCAATATCCATGAACTAAAAAATATGTTATATTGGTTATAAATAGGGGGAAACACATTCAAAGGGTTAATTAATTCGCTATGTGTCTTCACAGACATAACTGAAGCTGCAATGTAAAACACTATGAGACTTCTCTGATGTCTGAGAAGGAAAGATTATTTTTTAATGGATTAGGGTCTCTCAGCTGGCTCAGACAGAAAAACAGATTCAAAGAATGAGAAGAAGAAAAGAAGCAATAATGATGTTTGCAACTAATTTTTTCAAAGGATTCAGTAGCATTTAGAGTTCACTTTCTTCAGCACCCTTTAAGGAACCCAGCCCTAAGATAAAAAATAATCTACCTTTGCTTGCATACAAGACCTATGGAGACAGGCACTTTCATTGATTCTATCAGACTGATCTACTTAAGCCCAGTACACCATTCCCTTAAATTTTTTCAAAGCAGTTTGAATTATGTCAAATCTGAGAATTCTTTCCATTTTCTTCTGTCCTTCCATTCTCATATCATACTGAGTCAATTCCTGTAGAGAGCGAGGTCAGTGCAGGGAAGCAGGGGAAAGGCAATTCTTTCTGAATTATGGATGCAAAAATTCAGCTTTGGCTACAGCTAACTATGAACCAACCTCATCTAAAGAAGGGTAGTAAAGACAGCACTTATGTTGAGGTTGTGTAGCTGAAGAGGTAGAAAAGACTATCTATCCTACAATAAATCCCAGTTGTGCTGGCATGTTTATAGAAACCTTCTCCAGAACAGGCTGTTTGCCAAGGCAATTGCAGTTAGCCCGAAAAAGAAAAATAACTGAGTCCAACTGTGCTAGATACTTCAATCCTTGTTATGCCTGAAAAAACTCTGCTTATGAAGTGAAAAAAAGAGAAGTCTTAAGTTATAATCATGCCCTGTGGCATAGCTCTAACCCCTCAGGGGACAGTTCTCAGAGAAACCTCCATCAAAAGAAAACCAGAGTCAGATACGACCCCCACTGAAAAGGCCCTTGCTGAGATCAGGAAGTGACTTTATCATCAGTGCTGTTAGGCCATGTAAATCAACAAAAGGAAGATTTAGCCCTCAGGTTTCTGTCTGTACACCCTGAGCTCAGGGTGTGTAATTGCTCTATAAACTTCATGCCCATTGTCCAGTTTCTGAGAGCAAGATAGTTCCCAATACTACTGAACACCCCCCCACACACACTCTACATACACAAGGGGCACAGCATGCCAGTTTGCTCTAGCCTTGTGTAAAAGAAAACTCAGTTATTTGGGGATTGAGAAATGCTTCTTCCACCGCCTCCCTCTCCAATAAATCCTGTTACAAAACCAAATGCATCACAGACTTTTTTATAATGTTCTTTTTTTTTCCATTTTCAGTTTGGGGCTACTGCTGACTAATACTCAGTGAAGGCCTTGGGTTTCAGCCCTGCCCTGCCTACAGGACACGTGTGTTTGGGGAGGATCTGAATCAACGTTTCGGAAGAAAAAAACCGCAAACATTGGGCAACATGATGTGTATCTTGGCTGCCTCTATATTTCACCTGACCCTTGGAGTGCTACAGCTGCTCTCATCCAGAATGCTGACACTTGCTGGAAAGGGTACAACTGATGTGTCCTAGGGCTGACCTTCTCCTGAACCTCAGTAACAAAGTGTTTACTGAAGCTCTTAAGAATCCTCTAGCATTTCATCCCAGAAATCATTCAAGACTACAATGAAAGACTTTCTGTTCTCCCAGGACCCTCTTAGAAGTATATTGTACCATCTCTTGCAGCACTCTCTTAGCTTGTGATGCTTTAGTTCTACAGAACTGCAGCACATTTGTAACATTTTGTTTTTACAGAAAAGCTGCCTTGTTTGAAGATAACATGTTTTCTCACTGAATTTACCAGGCAACAGCCTTTTTCTCCCACCTTCTTCCCCTAGTACCTATTTCCTCCCCTAAATTCAGTATTACAATTTGTGTTACTTTTCCCCATGAGCAGCAATCGGAGATGCCATTCTTAGAACTGGATTCACCTCAGGAAACAGTCATATTCTCTCAGCTGGGTGTCTAACCCCTCCTCTGTAACCAGAACTCAAGTTCTTTCAAAGGGCAATTTAGTCATTACCTTGCCACCTCTCTCATAGTGTGATAACACTGGAGAGAGGCCTATCTCTACTGGTCATATAAATCAAGGTAATAGTTCAGAATGGACCCAAACCTTTTAAACACTTGCTACACAAAATGTTATCCTTTGTGTCTTTGATGAGGATGTCATCAAATAAACCCAGTAATGCACATCACAAAAGCAGGCCCAGCCAGGTATAGGAAACGCATCCAAAGTAACACAGGTTAAAACGTAGAATATAACTATTTTAGAGGTTATTTTATCTGAAATTTAAAAAAAATTATTAACTGATGACCTGAAGTTAAAAATCTCCTGAAGATTATTGTTGGTTTAGTGAAGACAGACGCTGAGCAGCCTGAGACCACTTTTTATTAGTTCATGTTGCCACCTTTTTGGGAATATTCGTCTGTCTTCCATGTCTCACTCATTAGCTATTCCAACCTCTATGGAACTTCATTCTCTGCTATTCCAAAGCTACTACAAATGTGACATAATTTGTGGAGAATTAATTTAATCAAAGCATCATTTTAATTGGCAAAAAAAGTTCTATATCAATTTCTTAAAAAAATAATTGTTTTCCATCAGAAAAGACACTATTTTGGGGCCACTAACCCAAAGTTTTCTTGTAAAATGCTTTTACAAGAATTTACTGTGATTTTGTGATGGTGGTGCTCCATAAAAAACAGGTAGCTATAGAGATATTGAGGTTGGGCAATATTCCACACTTACTACCATGCGTGTAGACATAAAGAGAGCTTTTGTTGGATGAGCTGCCCATCTGCAGGAATAAGGACGTTACAAATTTCTTTCTTAGTATTTAGTAAAAGCAATCATAAATTAATTCAAAATCATTATTAGAGATTAAGGTGTATATAACAGCAAGGGGATACACAGTGTATGGGGAAGGGCCCCAGACAAGTCAGACTCGTTGCACATGAGCCATACAGTCAGTCTGCACGTGTGCTGTAAGCTTTTATTTAGGGGTGCTACTTAGCAATTTGCAACTGCTCCAAATGGGCTGTCACCAGTCCAGGAGTCTCGGACCAATTGGCCTTTATTCTCCAGTGGAAAGGAAAGAAGTTAAGGTCATTTTCAATAAAAACTGAATGTACAGTTGAGAAAAAGGTGATATAAGCCAGCTTAACTCCATTTCTGCAAAGAGCAACCTACCAAAGCAGTGGAGATGTCTCTGCATTAACTGCAAGTAACGGAGGGATGGCCAAGTTCGAAGACAGTCAGTTTAAAGCAACTCCCAGACACACACTAATGTGGCTGAGGTCAGACATGGGCTGTAAGTCCAATCACAGTTCATCACACTAAAAGGCCACCCTCTATCTAGCTATGTTTTTTTACTGCTTCTTCAAAACATGTTTTTCAATCAAGTTCTTGAACTAGTTTCCTAAGATGGGAAATAAAAACAGTAAGAAAAGGAGGTTGGAAAACTTCACACACAATTTTTCACAACACTGAAATATTCAGCACTGGACCAGTGTGGAATAAACAATTCCCAGGTCTGTATGCCTGACTGTTCATCTCTGGCTGGGGAGGCAGCTATTTTCTTTGCCTGATAATAAGCATCATTTTGGCTTAGTGTCCGTGACCTTTCTAGGCTTGTCCAGTCTGACCTTATGCTGTGTCTCAAGGGGCTGGTAACTGATGCAGACTGAATTCTTCATCACTGCTTTTTATAAGGAAGGGAATATGCTGTTTATGAAAGAGTATTAGGAAGATCTCAGCAAAGTCACTGGTTTTTTTTTTTGTTGTTATTACATTGTGTATTCTTTTGTTATTACATCGGCCATTGTATAGCAAAAAAAAAAAAAGTCAGGTCATCTGAGAAACATTGTCTGGAGTGAAAATTCAGATTAAGCTGGAGGTGATTTGTTGTACTTGAAAGGAGATATTCCTTGTCCAATAGCACTACATAGACTTTAAAGGTTAAAAAGCGTAAGTCTAAACCACCAAATTAAAAAGCATAAATCTCTTTAGCAACAAGTTCTTCCTTTCCCCATCCTTCTTCCAGCAGGATTAGGTTTCAGCCTAGATTTCAGTATCTACTAATTGTGGTGTTTATCTAAGACACTTTCTTGAAGATAAAAATCCTTTATCCTCTTTTCCCAGTCTCCTCATCTTTTTCAGACAGCACCTTTAGGTGTTCTCCCTCACTTACTTGCTTAAAGCAAAACAAATGTAATGCCTGGGATAAACAGTACATGGATTTGCCGTTGTAACCTCATGGATATACTTTTGGAATTGTGACACATGCCTCACCATTCTGGACTAGATGTTTGATCCAAAACATAAAAAGAGGAACTTGAAACTTTTAAACGAAATCCTGATCATAAGACACAAGCTTCTTCAACTGTTGGGTGACTTGAAATATATCAAATGTTGTATTTTGAAATTAATTTTTTTTAAAATAGAAATTTTATACTAGCCAGCACAACCCAACTTTTCTGAGCTGACATAAGTCAGAGTCAATGGAGTCTCTCAGTTCCAATAGGACGTGGACCAGAGTCTTTAATTCTAGTCTGGACACCCTTTCTGGCAAAGATGAGCCTAGGATCACATAAAATTGAGAGTATTTGTCTTTTAGTAATGCAGAGATATGCCCCATACCTTGCATATGGGACAAGCCCCTACCAGTGCTTTCACACCGTCAGAACTTTATCAGAACCCATCTGCAAGCTCCAGAAGAAAGACTTCCCATCAGGCTATTCCATGAGCCTTCTGGTATAGCTCACTCCTTCCATTGTGAACTGTAGCTGGGAGGGTGACACCAGCATCTGGTGCTGTCTAGATGCTAGCAAACGTCAGGGCAGGGAACTGTTACGAAGTGAGGATAAACACCAACATCCACCAGAGTGGTCAGAGTGGTCACCAGTGTTGCCATTTGTGGCCAAAGGGAGTAATACAGAAAATGTTGCTAAGGAACAAAACAAATGGACCCATGGAGAGAGAGATCTCAAAATACATGATGCCTGTTTGACAGTCTGAACAACTCATTTTAAGGAATCTTACTGCTTGCCTAAGAGTTCAAATTCTGAGCTATAAAAAAATGTTGCATCAAAAATGACACAGCGGCATTCGTTTTGCGTCTGAATACTAAAAGCACTTTTATGACTCAGCCAAATCAGTGGATCACCTCTCATAAATTCACAGAAACTACTAGAAAGAATTTTATTTACATGTCTTGAAAATAAACAGCAGCTTCTAAAACATCTTTTAAAACCTTATCTTGGAAAGATGTTCATTTAGCAATAACGTTATCAGCATATGAGATAAGATTCTTCAGTGTTGAGTGACGAAAGATTTCCCTTTAATTTACACTTTAACCAGGCACCCTCCTTTCTAGTTCTGCCTCTTTCATTATGTTCTCACATTTCTTTTCTTCCCCACATTCTGTTATCAACTCAACACGTTTCAGAAGGAATCAAGAACAAAACTACTTCCAAATCTCATAAATCTGTTTAGGAAGCTTGCTCTCTGGTAGTTCCCTCTTCTTGTGGACACTTTGATATCTAATAAAAGACCATAGAATAGTTTGAGTTGGAAGGGACCTTTAAAGGTCATCTAGATAAGCCTTTTCCCGAGGCATCCTGCTCCCACTCAACTGCCTGCTTTCATGCCACATGTAGTTTCACCAAGACATCTACCCATTTACCAAACTGGGTAGAAACTGGTCAATGGTAAATCATTGTTGGTGGAAGAGGGGAACAGACAGACACAGACTTGGAAATAAAGTCACTGTAATTGTGACATCTCTGAGGGAACCAAACAGAAGACAGAGCCTGCTGGCAAGTTGCTAACTGCCCAGTGTTCTCCATTGACCCAAGTCAGTCTTGCAGATCACAGAGCATCCCCTAAATATGACCAAAACTACTTGGCTACTTAACATCAAGGCCGGAGACACCCTTTCCTCCTGCCTCATTCAGTCTGGGAGGTACCTTTACTCACTTTGATGTCAAATATAAGTGACTCCAACCTCATGATCACTGTCAAGGTTTTCCCTGTCATGATCCACCATTTTCTTCTGCTTCAACCCAAAACGAAGACTAGAGCAGATTCAGTCAGAGAGATACATTGACAAAATCCTTTGGGCTCCTTGGGAGGAATCAGCCTGCCAGGGTTTAGTCAGACTGTTTAGCTGGTCATGATGAAACCAGTGTCCTGGTTTCAGCTGGGAAAGAGTTAATTTTTCTTTCTAGTGATTGCTGTGAAAGGAATGTCAATAATACGTATCGCTTTTGGTTGTTACTAGGTGATGTTTACACTATCCAAGGACTTCTTTATCAGCTTCCCATAGAAGCATAGACAGAACAATGCAATGGCTAATGAAATATTCCATACCACAGACATCATACTCAGTATATAAATGGGGGGTAGCTGGGAGAGCTGGAATCTGCAGTCACTGCTCCAGACAGTGCCAATTCATCAGGTGGTGAGAGTGACCCATGTTGTTATTATTATTTTTCCTTTTCTGTTATTGTTTCTCTTAAACTGTCTTTATCTCAACCCACGAGGGCTTTTTCCTCCCTTCCTCCCCTTTTTTTTCCCTCTCTTCCCCCACCCGTTGGGGGTGTGGGGTGGGGTGTGTGAGTGGCTGCGTGGTTCTAGTTGCCATCTGGGGTTAAACCACAACACCCAGTTGAAGTGCAGTCAGTTTAATCTCTGTGTTAAAATTGTTTAGACACTTAAGAGACCTCTTGCTTGGATAGATGTAATGAGAAACTTTTTTTTTTTCTTATTTATATCATGCTGTTTCTTTTCATAGCACTTTCACTGCATTTATCAAGCTTATTTTCTTTTTTCCCCAATGTGATACAGATATACTGATTTGAATGCACTACTTGATTTCATACAAATTCCTTTGCTAAAGACTAACATTACATCTCCCTGATGCCAGCCTAACACAAAGATGTTATTTAACTGTCAGAAAACAGAGAAAGCCAATATAGCAAACAGAAGACCCAGAATCATTTTATCACAAAATTCACTACTAATAGACCTGCATCTTCATTAATTCAAATAAAGTTAGTACAAAGATCAGGGTGCATATCAGAATGGATGGTAGTTCATTAAGAATCGCATGGGATTCCTTATCTTCAGGAAGAAGATCATATATAAGAAAAAACAAGCTGTGTAGAATTGTCTATTTAGAAAATCATCAAGTGAGTAGGAATTGAACAAAGGTCAGGGATGGCCAACAGATGAGTCAGTGCCATCACTGGGAAATTACTCTCCTGATTTACCAGTTTAGAAATCCTGGCAATCACAATAAGCTCCCACTTATCTTTTGCAATGACTACTACCAGCCATTTGCAGTTATGGATTTGAAATTACATTCTGGATAAAACAGAAGAAAACCAGTCCTCCAGTTCCTATTATGATGTGTTCAAAGCACCATAAATTCCCTTTAAAGACAGACATTCTCTATGAACATTTAGGAACTGCTGTGAGAACTTCAAGCCTCCCAAGGTCTCCTATTGTGAGAAACAGTCTGCTTGTCTCCCAGGAAGAGAGGTTTGAGAAGTTGAGAAGGTTGATAACTCAAACGTGAACTTGACTAGGCATCAAATTCCAGCTAGTCTTAGAGCACAGTGCTCCACCTCTAAGTGCTGGAGAACCACTCCCGTTTCAGCACTGCTCCTCTCCTGCCAGGTTTAATTTCTTTATGATGTACCAGGAAAACCATCTCAACCAGCTGGAGCTCTAAACCCCATCAGGGACAGTGAAATCATTCTGGCTCATTTGTGTCTCCAGTAACCTCTCTGCTAGTGCTCAACACAGACCACTTCCAAGAGAAAATCATGAGTCACCTTTTAACCCCACCCTCACACTATCAATCACATGAATTGTTTTATTCAATCGGGGTCTAATAGTCAAAATAAAGTTAGTGGAAAACCTAAGGAAACATATCTTAACTCTCAAAAGGCAAGGAGGAGAGCCTGTTTCTAATAATGCTGAGGTTTGCCAATGTCGCTTTTTCATGTCTTACAATTTAAGTATTTACAGTGCAGCCATTATGTTCACTAGAGGGGATTTTTATTTTTAATTTTTTTGCAGATTTTGGAATGTCTGCAGAAGTAACTTAGCATGGTGTTCGTGTCTCTTCCAAGCAGGCCATCCCCCTTATAGTCTAATAGTTTTCCCTCTATTCAAATGTAGAGATGCAGGCCAGATTCTCAGCTTTAGCTGAGCCAAGGGGGTGACGTTGCTTTATACAAGCAGAGGTACAAGGCCCCTCAATCCACCTCCATCCATAGTCAGATACTGCTTTGGTTTTGTTCCCGAGAAATTCATCATGCTTTTGGGAACAGAGAAAGCCCATTAAGACCAGGGATGAGAAACACCGCGGTTGGATTACATTTGAAATATTTGGATTAAATGTGAATTATTCCTCTTCTAGTCCAGACATTACCCATTTTACCCATTAGATCATGTGCCCACACATGAAAGCAGCTTTTAGACAAATATCATTTCTGAGAACTTTCATTTGTTGAGAGCAGAGTCAGTGAGTGAGAAAGAAGGAAGAAGCCAGAGAATGGTACTGGATTCATATCTCCATTTAGGGATGGAAATTAGATGTCCAAGGCTTAAATGCCCTTTATCCAAAGGGAGGAGAAAACAGACAACAGTGATGACACACAAAAACTATAGCAAGATGAGCTCTGCTCAAAGTTTTTGCAAATGGATCCAATTACCTATAGGGTTAACGTAGTGACCAGGGGAGAGCAAAGCCCTGCATTCATGTTCTGCATCAGTCCCACAAGTGCTTGTACCTGTGATAAAGCTGAAGCAGCAACAAAACTCTAAACTTGCAGACCAAAGTTCAGCCCATAGCTGGATCATTGCTAAGTGAGATTTAATTTTTTGTTCACTATCACAGTACTGAAGATTTGGTACAGTCTCAGGAAAAAACCCCACTATTTTGATTATTTATTCATTTTATCTGACTAGAAAATGCTGTCTCCAGGCAAAAAGCAGACCTCAATGTGCTTTATACAGCATAGACACTCTTTATCAGACAGGCCCAGTCCTGAAGGTCTTTGTAGTTAATGAGGCCACCTCTGCTCTTTTCAAGGGCCAGTTTTCCACCTAAAATGTTGCAGACAATTAAATAACTATCTGCATAAAGCTCTGTGTTTCATTATTTCTGGTGAAACAGATAGATATGGGAGTTAGGGAGTGAACTAGGGAGTTTGTGAGGATTTTGTGAGCCTCTAAAGAGGCTAATGGTATTCTGGTTTTGATGAGTGAAGAAAAGAAGTACGGGCTGCCTTCCCAACACAAAAAGCACATATAGATGTATTATATAAACACATGCACATGGATGACTGCACACAGGAAGCCAATTGGCCTCAACATGAAAAAACTGAGATGAAAGTAAGAGGACTGTATGGATACTCATTATCCAACCCAGTGAGGGAGTCCCAGACCCCATACTAACTACACACTCATTAGACCCTGCACTGAAATCCCCCATGACCCAACTCTCCTTTGCATGGTCACAGAATGGTTGGGGTTGGTAGGGATCTCTGTAAGTCACTTTGTCCAACCCCCCTGGTCAGACTGGGTGACCTTGACCAGGGTCACCTAGAGCCCAGGACAATGCCCAGACAAGCTTCTGAGTATCTGCAAGGACAGATATTCCATTTCCTGATGCACATGAATAGGTCAAGATGGCTTCTGACACCTACAACACTGGCCAAAGTTCAGATCCTGGCTCCTACACTACAACTTGTTTCAGTGAATTGAGTTTGAATCTTAAAATTTTGTCTTCGCATGTTTATTTCATGCATAAAAACCCAAAGATAATATTTGCTCTTACAGACAATGCATTTTCCCGAGAAAGAACATTTTATTTCCTGCAAACTTGAAAAGATGCAAATTCAAAATGTTTTAGCCTTTATGATTAAATTAGAAATGATGCCATGTACAGACAAAACAGCAGTTCTAAAAGGTTCTTTCAGCTGTGAAGGATTTTTAAAAGTTTCTTTTTAGCCAGGAAAACATACATCTTTACTTAATTTCTAAATAGAATTAATCTTGAAGGAAACATACATTTAAATCATAGAAAAACAGCATGATATTAAAATTATTTTGTAAATCTAAGATATAATGGCTTACAAAACCTCAAATTCCAGGAATTTATTCATCCCAAATACCCTTTTAAATTCGGAAATAAAAGGAGAAAAGCATAAAGCTCTTAACATACAAAGCATTTTTTGGATGTGGATGCTTTCCATTCTTGGGGAAGAGTGTTGACAGATCAGTACCTTAATTTCCTTGGAAACTGGCATGTTTGGGCTATAATTTTTCCTTCAGATAAGCCAGACGTTTAATTCTTTAGGAAGACTAAATCAATGAACTAACAATTACCGTAAGAAGACTTACACTAGCTGAGGATATGATCCTTGAGCTTTTTGTTTTACAGTCTCAAAATAAATTTTACCGTGTCATTCTTACCATCATCACATTGCCTCAGGACAAACAGAAGCTGACTCTCTGAGAAACCAATTTTCATCTAATGACGATTGAACCGACTAAATAAAACCTGACATTTTAAACTTTAAAGAAACATTCTGAACCTTGGAATTGTACTGTTTATGTTCTAGAAGTGACACTGAGGTCGCTTAGCATTTTTTCTTTAGAGGAAACAACCGCAACAACATAAGAAAGCCTCCATCCAGTCTGAAGGAGGGAAATATAAACTGGAAAAACTGCCAAGAGAGAAGATAACAAAATACTGGCATCTGGAGAGCTGTCTGCTTGGCAAGCATGCATGTCATTTACAAATGTTTGCTCATAATTATATCCCTGGAAGACTTGGGCAAATAATACTGTTGAGAAAGATGCCACTTCCAAAACACTGCCCCTCTATCACATTTAAATAAATGCAACAGTCATTGAAAGGTGAGTGTATCTAAGGATATCGCAACAAAAAAGGGGAACCCATGCCTCACACTGCCCCAGTACCTGTGAGACAAGGAGAAGGACGGACGGAGCTGTGCATTAGGACATCCACTGAACTCCCAGCTCTTTGACAACCTTTCTGGAGCAGGAAGGGCAGGAATGCTGGCAAGGTGCCACTGTGTTTTTTCCTTCCTGTCATGACACAGCCAACACAGAAGGGCACAACTAAGAATAAAGAATTTTCTGAAGTGACACCAGAAACAGGATTGAGCCATCAAGTTCACGTCATACAGGGTCCACTCAGTCACCAGACTGTAACAGAGAGGTTAGACATGCGGTATTTGCTGACGACTGAAGGCTTTATAGTTTCTTGCTCATCCCTTCGTCTGGGGAAGCTCCATCTTAACAAGATTTTCCAGGCAAAATAAAAATAAAGTTATGGAATTAATAAAATAAGGGTAAGAAACAGCTCTATTCTGGGAACATTTTGGCAATTCCAGAAGAAACATGTCACAACTTGCCCAGATGCAAAGATTAAGGACAAAATATTCTGGGAAGAATGGTTTATCCAGTCAGAAACCAAGATAGAAACTTGTCAAACAATGTTTTCACGATGCCTCCCACACTCAGCCCACGGGAGGACAGGCAAGGTGATAACCCAGATCACAGCAAAAATTCCAAGGCTTTGAAAGGGGCTGAGTTTTCATCCAAAAAAACATGTTCTCAATATTGAGGTGCAGTATTATCATTGAGGGGAATGAGAGTGAATTAAACTAAGTTCATAAATTCCTATTGTTTAGAAAAAGATGCTTTCAAAACAACACCCTTAGGAGAATAAAACAGTGTCTGCTTCAGTCCCAGTAGGACTTCTTAAACTAAACACCTACCTCAAAAAGTGAGAACCTCCCCTCCCAAGTTTTGGAGCACTAAGTTCTCCCATGTTTTCATTTTTCAAATTATTAACACCCAGAAGCACAATTAAGGTCTCTTCAGGGCTAAGAATGCTGCCAGAGTCAGGTGTTACCAGTCTGCTGCAGAAAGGTGAGGAGAAACACAAAAACCTAGAACAAAGCAGAGTTCCTGTTCCTATTTCTGATGAACCTTCCCAAACACAGAAGCAGAGCCCATCTAAATGAAATAACAACGTTTTCAGGGCTTCTTATTTAAAGCATGCTGAGCCACAGCATGCTGAACTCCTCAGTACACCTCAGCCTTGATTTGAACAACAGATTCTGGTCTAGGAAAATGGGACATGGACAAGGGTCACACAGCTGTACATAGCCCTCCGAGACTTGAGTCCCAGCTACTGCCAGCAATAACTGCCGGAATAGATTAAGGGAGTTAAGAGATCCCTACTTGTTTGTTTGGCTATGTGAGAGAAGTCCTCAGGGCACCGCACACAGCTCGGCTCACTTCCTCCCTACAGGAACAAAACAATCGGGAAAGAAAGCGCCCAACAACACATCTGCAACAGCCCTTTGCATTTGAAGCATTGCTCTGTCAAATAACTTCTCCATGCTTCTTGGACCCATCTTCTAGAAAAGCAGATGGCTGTGCTGTCCATCTGGAATATCACTATTTTCCCATCATTATCTATCATATATCTATTACTATTATCCCCATCATTACTCTTAGCACATGCAAATACTGACTCACCTCAATGAGGAAAAAAAAATTTGTTTAAATCCTCCTTATAAAGCTAACACCACTCAAATTTTATAGCACAGATTCTGTGTCTCTGTCTGCCTTCAAAATGCCACAGATTTGCCCTGGTGTGACAACGCAAGTCCAAAGCACTGCTTCATCCTTCCTCCCACTGCACCATTCTTCTTCCCAAGTCCCTGTCAGACATCCATATAGGTACATCCATGCCTGCCTGCTCCAGGTGGGGACCTCTGAGCATGAAGCACTTGCAATTATTAACAGTCATTGGGACCAGACACAAAACTTCTTAGTGCATAGTGACTCTGGCACCCTCAGCCCATCATATAGGCTTCGTATTTAAGTAGAAATTGCGTTGGCGTTGTCACAGCTAGAAATGCTGTTGCAAGTGAACCAAGATTTCAGGTTGCTGAGAGCTTATATTGGTGAAATTTATAGTTGTATATGAAGTTTATATGGTTTTAAAATTCTCTCTCTGTAAAATGCAATCAAAAGCAAAATATTTGCTGTTAACAAGACTCTTGTGGGGTCCAGTGCACAGCAAACTTCTAGAGACAAGCCTGTTAATTATTACTTTGATGCTTTGGTGACAGAGGTTACTTTAGAATAATAACAGGTCAAATCCACAGACAAAGCCCACACACATTTTCCAACCCAAACCTCTGACAATAAACCCCAATCAGAACACCTGCTGGAAGACAGGGGAGGACTTGTAGCAGGGTATGTCACAGCCACTGTGAAAGAATCAGTGTCATGTGGAACATGAACTAGCACAGTGGCCACAGCATGGCCACTTCCACCCAGGGTGGTCTCCCATCCAGGCTACTCCACTTTTACTATGATCAACATAACATGCCCTCAGGTGCTTGAGGAGGGATATCTCGTGGCAGCTGTCTCTTCTGCTCTGGCAATAAAGGCCCTTCCCTTCGCTCTACAGGAGTTGACTCCATACAAGATTAAGAAGAACAGATGAATAATAATGTTAATCCTAAACACATGAGACTAAATTGTATGCTCTTCGGTGCCTCCTTTGGAGTCACCCCATTTCCCCAGGCTGCTTTCAGATGTTGTGAGCTGTCAAGCATGTTTTACATGGCTAACATAACAAAAATGTTCCTGTTCGATTCTTCCTTTTCTAGCCAAATGGGAAAAAACCCTCTTCCCAGTTGTGAAACACACAAGCACACTCCCCCCCAAAAACACCTTACACCTTTGCCATTTCTCGGCCAAGTAGACGAAAGCAGATTCTGAATCCAGCTGAACCAGAATTACAGCCATACAGTAAGGATAAGATTTGTTTTGACCTGGATTTGAAAGACCTTGCCCTCTACTTTTGGACACCACCTCCTACACGACCAATTCTACAGGGAATTTGTAAACCCTAGTGTTCCAGTCTGTGGATCAGCAGGATGCAAGAACAGTGATAGCCGAGATGTATGGAAGATTGCTAACTCCACTAATAAACAAATAAAGCTCTTGAGGGAGATTTTTTTAATCTCTCCAACAAAAAAACCAAGGTTCCGAAGCCAAGTACCAGCACTAATTTTACCCTTAAAGAAACACACGGCATGATGGAATCTTGCCTATACCGGATCTCAAATGGGTGGCAGTTCATTGTTAATATCACTAACATTCACCCATCACCCCACCCCTTCCCTCATAGCTCAAAATTAAGTCTAACAACCTGAAGACAATTCCACTTAATTGCAACTGCATCATCTTCTGTGAGATCTGACTGCCAATCTCTGCCATTTGAATGTGCAGTTGCTAGGGCAACGGGTGTGAAGAGCATGCTTTTTTGTTGCCACATGCATCTTTGGGAGCTGTGCCAACATCTGAGCTCCCACAGCTGGGATGGATTTAACACCTTCCTCCCCAGGAGCAGCCTGTCCTTACTTCCAGTGTGGGGGCTACGGCAGCGAGCCCTTGGCAAGCAGCTCCTTCTCCTCTGCAGATTGACACCTGCAGGAGAATGACAGATGGCTCCAGTCAAGCTCAGTATAATCAAGCACAGAGGATGCTGTAACACTTTATCAAATCAAATGTTCAGCAGTGCTAGACTTCATTTGCAGGAGGTTATGGGGTACACACTTCATCGTGTACATAGCTGATGAGGTGGAAAAAAGACAATTTACCAACACTTAAAAATCATTTTCTTCTGGTTGTTTCCTGTCTACCCGTTGTTATCCCCTCACCCACCCCCTCCATACGAACAGAAGGCTGCATCATATCTAGAGGACTACACAGTCTTCACTCCGCCTCCACAATTTTAACCTAGAAAACATGATTGATGTGTACAGAAACCTTTCCATCGAGCTCTCTGCTTATCTTCCAGGGCAGACTGCTTCCCAGAGTTTAGCTCTTAATTTCTTTCCTCTCTCCTTAGGATGCAGGGCTTAAACTTAGGTCAGAGTCTACTATGACCTTTGTACCTCTTTTGAGTCTGCTCTTCTATAAAAATTAAGGTGCACTCCAACCCTTCCCTTTATATATGCACGCATGTACGTTTAGCAAAGAAACATCTGACTTAATCTTTTCAATAGCTGAGAACAAGCTGGAGCTCAAGATCGCAAGCTAAATCTGCTTCTAATGGCAAGTAAAACTACTCGTAACAATGGCAAATAGCCTCCCTGCTTCTACACTTGTGTAATCACAGCTAATTGCTGCATACGAAAGTGCCCGTTAAAATGATAAACAGTGTAATCTAGGAAGTCTAGGAAGTCCTATAATTCTCTAAGAGACCTATACAGCACCAGTAATGGAGTGCAATGTCTGAAAGTCACCCACTGAAGGTTACAGTTAGTACCTCAGACTCAGTTGGTCTCTCTGTGGAGGACAACATCCATGGAGTTACAATCTTTGTGACAAACACAAAAGGAAAAAGAAGCCAGCTAAGATTTATTTCATGTTAGTGCAAGGCTGAGTTTTTCACAGTCCTCTTCCCCTACAAACGTGTTCCAGAGAAGCACAACAAATAAGCAAGCTGCAAGACGCTGGCACATGGCTCACACAACCTATAACTTGAAACCACCCTTGTATTCCCATCAATGCCTCCATATGTTTGAGGCACATAAAGGGATTTGTGAGTTCCCTCAAAGCTCAGCAGAGGCTCACCACCACACTTGGAAACAGATTTCCTCACCTCTCAGATTCAGGCACATTCCACACGTGCCAGTATCTCCAGTACAAAAACAAGCGTCACAGCACACAGGGCTTTGCAACTTGTGTTCATCTGCACTTCAACAAGAGTCAATGACCACCAATAATAGAGAAACATGGACAATTCTGGGCATAGACAGAGAAACAAAACCCAAAACTTTGGCTGTTTCGGGACGTGTCAGTAGTCTTTGCAGAATAAGTCTTATTTTCACAGAAAAACAATAATCAGATCCTGCAAAGCTTGAGGGGTGAGGAGGGTGGTGGCGAGGGACCTCTATTCTGATTAAGCAAGAACACGGGCGTTGCCCTGTAGTTTTAACTGGAAAGAAGAGGCTGAAGGGAGAAAAAAGCATATTCAGTTCTGAGAAAGTGATCATTAAATCAAGAGCTATGCTCCAGAAGGGAGCTGGAGGCGTGGGGAGAGAATCTGGCAAACCAAAGAAGTGTCACTATTCACAGGGGCTGCTACAATCAAATCAGTTTGTCACACAGAAGGCAGCAATGTAACTACACTGTGCTGCTAAGAGTTCACATCACTTTGTCATGCCAGTTTACGGAATTCCCCTTTAACCTTCACTCTCCTCCAGCTCTGGATTATCCTCAGGCCCCATCCTGGCAGATGTCCCAGGGTGCAATGAGCTGTCACTCCGCTCCATGTCCTGAAACTGTTCTTGCTCAAATCCAGATGCAGTGCCAGGACACCTCCCTCTCCAGTGCCTCTCCTGCATGCATTACTGGACTCTGACACATAGTCCCAAACTTAAGCAGATGTCTCTGGTCTTGTTCACAGTTAAACTGGAAAATAGGGTTAGACTGCAGCAATGCAGTTACAGAAGAGACAGAGGAATCAAATGATGAAGCCATGCATTATCTCTGAGGGGCATTTAACCCAGATGTGCTTACACCTGACAGCCAAGTCTTTTATGACACTCATTCCACAAAATGTATGAGGACTGGGATACTGTTAAGCGTTCTGGAGGACTGCTTGCTGCGACCACAAATCTTGTCATTGAGAATATATGTGGAATAAAGAACAGGAATGCAAAATATGTAAAGCTAACCCAGACTAAGTGCCCAGGCAGGCATGCCCCAATCCTCCTCTGCCTTCCAAAGGAGGGCAACATCTTCTAAGACAGGTGGCGGGGGCGGGGGGGGGGGGGGGGGGGGGGGGGGGGGGGGGGGGGGGGGGGGGACACGGGGGGGGAAGGGAGGAAAGAAAGGGGAGAGGTTTCCAAGGTTCAAATCAGCACTTGCAAATACGAAGATGTTTTAGCTGCGGAGACAACTGATCATTTTCCAACAGTTAGAAGCAAACAAAATCTGGTGCCACCTTTAAGAAACACATGCAGGTGCAGAAGTTGGAGCTCCTGAGTTCTCTGGCACCTCAGTCCCTCACACTGCCCTGGATAACTCACCAACCAGCTCATCCCACATTGCCCGATTTGGGAACTGGGGAGACACTAGTTCTGTTTATTCCCATGGCTGTCTCATTCCAGAACACAGTGCCTTATTTCCTGATCCTTTCCATTTGCATGGCGATAACCACCACTGAAAGCGTTGGAAAACTGGCAAGAAGAGTGGGGCCCATGGCACACAGTGTTTCTAGGAATGCAGGGCAGGCAGTGGGCCATGAGTATGCAATTCTCCACTTTGTCAGATATCTGACCTTTGGTATCTGTGAGTTAATGGGGATTTAATCAAACACAGCGGCAGTCCCTCCCAGGACACAAAAGTGGTTTCTTGGGAAGCGGTTCAGCAGTACTGTCACACAGTATCCTTCTGTGCTGTCTTACTGAAAAAGAACCAGCTCTGTCTTTCTGCAACATAAGGGGACAATCACAGCCCTTTCAGAAAGAGAAGATGCAGATGAAAGCAAAACCAGGGCTTATAAAACAGAGGGTCAAGCGGGGAAACCAGGAAAGCACATGATAAGACTCTCATTCTGTAGGATCAGACTATTCTTTTCCTTTATGAATAACTAAAGGATGTTGCTTATCTCTGAAGCAAGCTTATCCACTCTTTCCCCACGTGGATGCCTGCCCCGGTTGGGGGATCACTGCTATTTGTTTAACTCTGACAAAGATGTCCTTGGGATTTAATACTTTTTGCAAGGTCAGTGCTCAGTGAAAAAGCTGAGACAAACCCAAGGTTTAGTTAAAAACAAAACAGACAAAAAATCCTTTCAGCAGATAGTTTGGGTTCCCAGGTATTCTCACACGAGCAGCTTGCTGCTAAAAGCTGATGCTGAGCACGACCACCACACAGAGGCAGTGTTTGCCCTTGGTAAGGGGTTAACCAGGACAGGTGGCCCAGGACACCCCAGGGCCAGCAGAAATGGCAGGGGGGCAAGCGGTTTCTCCTACTTCTCAGCAGGAGACAGCTGTCCCCAGCCCCACTTCAGCCTGGCAGAGGGGATGGAAACTCCAGGGAAATTGCAGGAAAAGAGCAGGATGGGCTTTGATACTAATATCAATGGGCAGAAAAAATGTCCACCAATAGTGGGGAGATTCTTTCTTCCTCTTTTTCTAGCAAATCAGCACATTTTCCCCTCAGAAAATCTCAGGTGTTTTGTGTCTTACATTATTGTTTTTGATCTACATGGTGGGGGCTAGTTCTAAAAAGGAGACTCCTTCAGCTCTGCATTAGGTTCTAAAAGCGCTTCCTGAAAATGGCTTTGCAAAATCAGCTATATAAAAACCCTTGCTCACAGACTGAGTCCTGCTGTCTGAGGACAGTTCTGATCAGCCCCTGCATGACTTCGCCCACAGCCAGCAGAGACATTGTCCTTCTGCAATGGTGTGGAGCAAACAGAAGAGGGAAGAACATACTTTGATTCTCATGGGATGCAAGGGGGTAAAGTGCAGGTGCTGCAATAGGAAAGTGGGGATATGCTGACCCAGCTCTCCCTCAGTGGCAGCACCTCCCTGCATGGTGTTGAGAACAAAGGAGGGAATAAGCTGCACCTCAAAGGCATGTTACAGCAAGGAAACTTCCTTGCTCTAAAGGGCTCTGGAAGATGCTGCACCTTTGAAATGGTCACGCTTAGCTCAGTTATTATTTTACAGGTGGACCGAGGAACTGAGATATTAGCAGAGCCCAACATCCTGGCAAAGGAGTCGTGTTTTTGGCATCAACACATGAATTCACCCTCTGGTCGGCAGGGACCAGGCACTTGTGGCATATGATTCATCTCAGCCTGAAGCCAACATCTCAGGTACATCAGTTGAATCACACCCTAAATACATCAATTCCTCTACTGCCTGTAATGGAAGCTGGTGGTGACTGCTCCACATCAGACATCCATTATGAGCATCTCACCTTTGGGCAAGGGCAGTCCCATAAACTGCCTTGGGCTGAGCAACCAAAGGGCTGGCCAGGACAGGCCCTCCCCTACCCGGGGGCTACAGCAGGCCAGAAGACACTGACTACCGGGGAAACCAGACAGCAGTCTGACACCAGTGTCATCTGTCATCAAATGTCACTCTGACTAAGATGATTTTTTTCTATGAAATCAAGTCCAAAATGTCCAGATTTTCTTTGCAGAAGTGAAAAAGAATTTGGCATTTTTATACTAGTTTTACTTTTCATAACCCATCACTGGTATGGAGATAGAGAAGGTGATAGAGGTGACAGAGAAACAAAGTAAAATAAGGTCCAAGCTTATTTTTCAGCAAATCTTCTGGCACTCTCAGACTTTTCTTTTTCCTACCTAGAATAAAATATGGAATTTCAGAGTACTACAACTTGCCAATTCCATGTTTCAGCCAGCTCTATCAGATATCCCAGGTGAGATCAGACCTTTTGAGCTCATTTACTACCCAGCAGTAAAATGCAGTATTATCAGCAAACACGCACCTAAGCTCCTGTGTACAATCAGAACCTTCTAGCCTGGCCTGCCAACTTCATTCCATGCCACACTGCTCCAAATAAACCAAGACCCAGTACTGCATATAAGCAGCGTGCAACCCTCTTATTTGTTGGATGATCTTTCCATAACAACATTTCTCCTTGGAAAGTCACGCCATCCTAGGGAGACTGCATGGTAATTGCACAGTGTCTTTTGTGTTCACCAGTTTCTTAATACTGGGGTGCCACAGAAGTAACACTACCCTGTCTTTGTTCTCTTTCCCAAAGAGACTTTAAAAGTACAAAACAAGTAATTAGTGTCAGATTGTTAATGACCTATCTCATTGTGTCTGACTGGAATGAGCAAACAGAACACACTTAACATTGCAGGTGCAGATCCAAGGACAAAAGCAAAGTGGAAGAAACCCTTTACCCCTCCCTCCTCTTTTCTCTCTCTCACTTATACTCCTTTTTCCGTTAGAGTAGAATAAAACCCTTTTGACTATACAGATGCTCTTCCTAAGCATTTGCACTGTCTGGCCGCCACCAACCACTTGGGGTAACTGAACAAAACATGAGCATATTTGTGAGCTGAAACTAGAAGACCAGCTTTCACCTCTCCTCAGCAACGCTTTAGATTCACAGATCCCAAACGTACTTGTTTGGACATCAGCAACAGCAATTGCAACAGCATTCCCCAGCTCTGTGTACACTGGGCAACACTCCCCAGCTGCTCAGACAGCTACACAGGCTTTCTAAAGCAAAAAGCCATTTGCTCGTACTAGTGGACAAGTACCAGCATCTGGAAAGTCCATCCACTGCATATGGAGATGGCACGAGGACAGGAAACAGGGTATCACCATTTAGGTCCTTCACAGTCAAAATGCTGAACAAACATTGGGGGGTGGCTGGGGGAGACAAAGCTGTAGTTTCTGGGTGAGTTGGTGTAAGTGGCCTGCTTCTGGCCTTCGCCTTATATTTATACTGCAAGGCCATTTCCCTCTCTGGAAAGCTCATCACTCCGAAAGGACAATTAAGCATTCAGCCAGTTAACCTATGAGTACAATATAGTTCCATATGGCAGAAAGGAGATAACCCATGAACAAACGTTGGAAAGCAGATCCTTACCTCTGTTCTGCTGCAGAGACAAGGCCCTCTCCACCACCTCCTAGGCATCAACTCCCTCTCCCACCCAAGAAGGGCAAGACTGGAATACTTCAGCTATTCTCCACAAATCTGTAGGAGTAGCCCTACATGGGCCCCAAGAGCTGCTCTAATTTGGAGCAAGGAAGGCACAGCTTTAGAATAGCACACAGAATCACAGTATGATTGAGCCTGAAAGGGACCTTTGGAGGTCAACCAGCCTAATGCCCCTATATCGTCATCCAGATCACTAATGAAGATGTTGAACAGGACTGGACTCAGTATTAACCCCTGGAGTACAGTGCTAGTTACTGGTCTTCAACTAGACTTCATACCAGTGTTCACCACCTTGAATGAACATGCACACAAAAGAATGGCCTAAAATGGCATCCATGTCTAGAGTTTAGCTCTTGCTTCACATTTCTTAGGAAGCAGTAAGGCTTTCCCTGACCTCACTGTAACTGATTGCGTGGTATTTGCCACTTCTAAGAGGGGATGAAAGACTCCAATAAACAGGAAAGCACTACATAAATAAAAATAAACCCAAAGACTTTGGAATGCCTACATTTTTTTTTCCCCAAGTTCATTCTCCCTGTTCTTCAGTCTCATGTCTTACTTGGAAAACTAAAATGAGAAGCAGAAAAACAACCCTTGCTCTGCTCACTAAAATTTCATTATTAAAGCTGCTGTGAGAAATTAACACTATCAGGAAAATAAAGGAGAAAAAATCCAAACAGCCTAATACCACCCTAGCAAATACACAGCAACCTTGGTCAGCCTCATCTGTTAACCCCTGTCACAGAGGACCGGGAACAGTACCAGCTGCATATGGAGTAGATCACATTGTCATTAGCATCATGTTTTCTAAGAAAAGACACCCAAGTTTGTGCTTCCAGAAGATTAAACCTAATCCCAAGTATGGACATGAGTGGAGTAGAGGAAAAATTCATCATGCTTAAGGGTAAAACTACTGTATGGACCTGGCTAGAGGCTTCCACTGTCCTCTTCATTACACTTGTCAGAGTATACTCTCTGATGGAAAGCCCATTGTCAAAGTTGGAATGACTTTGTGTTCTTCTGAATTATTTCCTTATAGCCCTGAACTACTTTATAAATACAAGATATGGGAAGCATAAAACCTCAGAGCAAACCAATTAACAGATCCCAAATATAAGTAATATTAACAATTTGAAATGTCTAGTACATTAGTCGCAATTAGAAGCAAATTACATATTTGTTTTCCCGTTAAGACAGTAGAAAAAGTAGCAAATAGACATAAGCAAAGTCAGTTGTGTACAGATGATAGCTGCTCATTTTGAATATAAAATCACTGGTGCATAATTGAAGTTTTATAGAAGTCAAAGACAAAATCCACAGTAACTTCAGCATAGCCATGCAGAGAACAGAGACGATACCAATCAATAAAGGAAACCTCCATTCCCTTTGGGTAAAAATTGCTGCTAAGATTTCAGCAGAACCTCTCTGAAACACAGCCAAGGAAGAGGGTATCAAATTCACTAGAGAACAAAGGTTTGCTTACACACCTCTTGGGAACTCACCTCCTCTCTCCTCTGCATCAGCTACACGCCTCTGTAGTTGAGTATTCCCTGGGAGCAGCTTGTGAGCTCCTGCCTTATATTGCAGAAGTCATTCAAAGTTCTTTAGACCCGTATGTAGCTGGGCTTTGTGGTTCCAGTATAGTTAATACAAAAGGCAACCTGGCAGCCAAGTATACACACATGGTTTCCTTTTATCTTTGGCACTATATAGAGAGCGAACCAACTGATTCTGGAAGCACAAATTAGTTCCCTGTGAAACAGAAATTAATCCATTTGCTTTGACCAGAAAGTGGGTACGTACCGATAGTGAGGGCTATCAATTCATTCCATTGATGTCAGTTAGAAATATCCGAGCAGTTTTTTAGCATAACATTACCACTCTGCCTTGCAGTTTGCTGCCTCAGATAAACCCCTTGCTGGGCAGACTGTGGTTCTTCTCTTTTCTACTCTCTCCTCCAAGAAAAATTACAAATCATTTGTTTATACATATAAATGAACTACTCAGCTATCTGAGATTGGAGAAACTTCGCCTTGCTACTGTGAGATTTCCTTTCCCCATACATTTTAATAAGGCACAAGTTACTCTGAAAAAATGCAGAGAGCTGTAATAATGAACAATAATCCTACTTTATTATTTGAGTTGTTTCCAGTATTCCAGGCAGGAAGATACTAGCTATTCAGCTAGTAAAATCTAATTGTCTATAGTGTTTTTTTGCAAGGGTTATATTTAACTTAAAAAAAAAAAAAAAAGGAACAACATGGGGGAGGAGGGGGGCACTAGACTGGATAGCTAAAGCTCAGGTTTTATATTGCAATTACTGTGCGTAAACACCAGGCCCTCAGAAGTGCCAGGTATTGAAGAGAAACTTCAGTTAAGAATCTCAACACCTTGGTCAAATGCTTCTGTCAACGCAGCAACCTAGACAGGTACATATCCACAGACTGACCCAGCAAATGAAGAATTTATTAGCAGAATATATTCCTGTATTGACTGATCTATTACTGGTAGCCTTAATTAATTACTGGTATTCTTAATTAAATAGACGCCTGATCTAAACAGCACTATGGCTAGAGTCACCTCACACTGCTGCTTGCTATTAGAGAGCCATCAACTGTAAAAAGCATGATTAAGCTGCACAGAACGCTCGTTTTTTGTCTTTTTACAGTAAGGCATGACTTTCATCTCAGACAGCAGCATGACACAGAGGGGCTGCCATCTGAATCATACAGTGACAAAAAACGAATGGAAAAAGGGAGGTAGAATATACTCACATAATTGTGTGTTAGCACAGAGAAGATAGTAGGAGTGGCACAATACAAACAGCAGCTCCTCACAAGGAGAGTATCAATTACCTTTGGGCGTTTCCATTCAACTTTCCTTGGTGGCGCTGATTGGTAGAAAAGGGACTCATCTGAGGCTGGAAACTCAGGATCCTCGAAGAGCTGTCTCTGCTGGATACACTGCCCTTTCAGCTCATGGTACTTCTGATCTCTGAAGAGTTGCACTGATGAAGACATATCTTTCTGTCTAGATAAGATGAATATTGAGCTGTGCAAATTATGAAGGCTCTTTAAAGTTCATGGATGATACCACTCATTGGTCTTTAACAACAGAGCATGTAACTTGTTCTAAACAAGATTAATTACTCATTTCTGTTTAAGAAAACATATTATAAATTAAATTATGTCATGTAGCAGACTAGAAAACCATAAAAAAAAAGAAGATCTTCTATATTAGGATGGTATTTTTGGCTGAACAGAATTTTTATCAGGAAAGACATTGGAGTGACCAGACCAGACAAAAAAAACAGCATTTTGCTTTGTCTGATTGGAAAGGTAATAGAGTCGGTCTTGGCTCTCAGTCTGTACCATGTGTGAAGGGCTGGACCATCTTTTTGTTCTACATTCTTCTTCTGGCCACTAAAGCTGTAATTATCTACTCCAACTCTTATGCCTAAAGAAAACCAAAAACAGATTTCCACAGTTCTCCATCATAATTTGAGTGACAATACATTGGCTGGTATTACTGTCTTTGAACTTTATGTTATATTTCAGGGAACTAAATTACCAGAAGTAGCAAATATTTGCAAATAATGGATGAGAATTAAAAAAAAACAAACCAACAAACAAAACAAAAACTTCACAACAACAACAAACCCAAAACAACTTGCTCTCAGGCCTTAGTTCCTAGAATCATGACTATCTAATCTGGCAAGTTTACAGTCACAGCCATAGAGCCCAAATAAATTTCTCTGAAACACTCTACACGTCAGAAATCAACTACAGAAATTATTCAGGATAGTCTGAAGTCTGGAGGACATGAGGGATGCTACCTCTTTCAAGAGAGGGAGTGGAGAGAGTATCTGAACTTACTTTGTTTGGATTGCTCCTGTGTGACAGTTCCTCTGCTCCTCCTTCCTGCCACGGGTTAGGGACGTATCTGCCCTTCCTTGAGTTATCTACAGCAATAAAGACGAATTTAGGTTGTCTTAATGTCAGATCATAAGAACTAAACAACGTGCATAAAACTGAGCATGGCATCACATTGTCCTAGCGGCCTACTTGCTGTGTTCTGTTGCAGTCATCTCAACTCGTGCTCCTTAAGGCACAGCATGAATTGGATGAGATTCCACAAATCTGCAGAAAACTAAACCAAGCCTGGCACAAGCCTTTCCAGGCACACAAGTGAACACAACCAGAGAAGTACAGAAAAGTAATGAGGAACACTTGGAAATGTCAAATTTATCATGGTCTTTGTCCTTGTGAGTGAAAGCTACTGTGGCCAAAATAGTCCAGGGATAGTTTTAACACCCTCTCCCACCCCTCTCTCTCCCTCCCCTCCCCCTTGCCCCAAATTAAATTAAATGGTCCTTCAAGGATGACAAATGTTGCTCCAATACCTTCAGTAATGGGAGTAAGAAGAGTACTCAGGAGTGTTTTTCTACCTTGTTGCCATTCTTGCACCCATTCCAAAGCCTCCTAACCACAGAGTAATCTACCACCTGATTTCTACCAGTAGAATCTTACACCGCAAAACAATAGGACAAAGAAATGGTTTATTATTGATATTTTGACCAGCTAAATCTTCAAATGCCAGCTCATTCTCCGTCCTTTCTCAGGGCAAAAATCCAGCAATAAATTTTGCATATATCAGGACTGTAACAACTTTGAGTCAAATCCTGATGTTGCTGGAATTGATGGAAAATTTCCTATGCCTTCAGCCAGGCCAAAACTCCCTCCTCCAGAACTGGGCCATGAAACCCCTTAGTGACTGTGTTATCCAGCTTCAATAAAACACAACAACACTTGGATGAACTGTTCAAAGCCAAAATGGCTCACTGATACTATGCCATTTTTAGCAATTTCATTTGCCTTAAGGGTTTTTGTCTTGTTAATTATCTCCCTCCAAAAAAAAAAAAAGTCACAAGGCATCTCATGTGGCAGATGGCCTCCCAAGACAAGCCAAATAGACTTAATTCCCCCCACAAAGCAGTTCTTCAAATTCAAGTGCAGAACAACTTGTCAATTATACAAAGATAGCTCAGGGACCAAAAAAATTAAACAGTTTAGCTAATTTGGGTGGGATATTGATTACTTCATGATAACAGGCATTCTTTCTTACTAAAGAAAGAATTCCCCATGAGCTAACTAATACTCTAAACCAAGACTATTTGCAAGATATGCTTGTTTTTAAAATAGCCTGTGGTTGATAAGGTTTTCAGCTGTCACTGCCTAATTCACAGAGATAGGTCTTTAATGACCTCATTCCCCCACCCTTTCTCCCCTTCTATCTGCTGGACTGGAACGTGAGCCCTTCCAGGATTAACACCCCATTACACAACAGCCAGTCTCGCAGCAATGCACAGAATGCAGTCATAAAGCACAGCACATGAAATCAAGCTGCTGCCTGCCTCACCCTGGGCTCCACAGGGCAGTGCTCACCAAGGGGAACACTGATAAGGAGGAGGCTTCTCCTACCAGACTGTTAACCTGCCCCTCTCCATGCTCCCTCTGCCATCCTGAGCAAACAACTGAGTGTGTGTCTTCGAAAGGGGCTTGGGTGCCCAGGGCTGTCCAGCCTGGCTACTGGCTGCTTTTCTTCCTCCCACAAGACACTGAGCTCTGGAGCTTATCTGAAGTCCCATCACCATCTGGTGAACTAGTAGAAACCTACTTTCACAGGAATCCAAACCCACCCTTTTGAAAGACAACAGGAGTATCTTCTTCTTACTGGAAAGTTAACGGTAAAGAATGTAAATGCAGTTTCTATACAATAGCTTAATTGTTTGAGGGCTGAGGATGGAGGACCACAGCTGAGCACCACCTCTCCTGGGGTGCTCACCTACCAGGAGATGGCCTAACCTGGCTGAGGCAGACAGCAGGCATCCGGCTCCCATTCCAAGGTTTATTTTTGAAGCAGCTCCCAGTTTTTGACCCTCAGTTGAACATCAAAGCTCCCAAACTAAGAACGACACTCCTTCCTCCTTTCTCCAGTTCACAATAGCACAGCTTCCCCTGCTCAGCACCCAACAGATTTACCTCTGGTTCAGCTGACACCCACAGTGTGCAGCTGCGCTGAGGAAACACCAAGCATGGCTTGGCAGCCGCTGCTTCCAGGGCTCCCTGTGCTCTCATGTGATGCAGAGTGAGCTGCGCACAGTGTAACGGGAGCTAAGAAGCACCGTCCTAAAAATACCATACCAAAGTTCAGAGACCTTCTACTGCTTTGTAGAGAGAAAGGGACTACCCCAGGGGAGGGACAGAAGAGAGAGGAAGTAGGGAAAAAAAAAAACCAAACAGCTCTACAGGTCAGCCATTCTTACATTTGGTATATTTCCCTGACAATATGCAATTACAGTTTTGCTGTTTCTCTTCTCCAGTCTCTGAGCTGAGCTCCCCAGCACTTCATCTCTCTGAGCAGCACAACAACTCCACAGCTGACCCCAAAGTTTCTACAGCACCATGGCATGGCAATCCTCTTTGATATCAACAGGGGCATCAGAGGGCCCATGTCTCTCAGCTTTCAATCACTGAGCTTTAAAGTTTCTATCTCACCCTCTTTCCAGTGAGATTCCTATTTTGATCGGAAAAAGAATTTCAGCAGAACAGCAAAGACAAGCCAGTGCAGGTCTCCTTTTCAATCAGGCTCTGCTTACAGAGTCCCCTCCTCTGCCTGACAATAGGAGCACTTCATTTTTACTTACAGTTAATACTCAGAGATGTTTTTTTCCCCTGTCGGAGCCAGCAAGAGTACAGCTAAATCACATTCAACACAGTAGCAAATACCAGCTCCTGGCATTATTAGCAGCCTTAAATTAAACAGACATTCACTTGAAATGCAGTTCTTCACAAGAGCATTAAGATGAGCTTCAAGTATTATTTCCACCACCCAATAGAATTTCTTTACATTCACATTTTCCTGTCTTGAACTTTCTCTTCCCCAGCTGCAACATAGAAGCTCTACAACAAACAAGACTAACTGTCCAGACATGCAGGAGTGAAAATTGCACCCTTGCTACCATTAAATTCATGCAATGAGCAAAAAACTAACAGAAGTCATCTCTTCTCAGCCCCTTTTTGTTATTCTGTGTAACTAAGGAACACAAAGTGTACAAAGTCCAGGCGAGACGTTACTGCAGCTGTAAAGCCAACTGCAGCCCTCCGCAGCCAGCCAGCTTGCATGCGAAAGCATCCCGCCCACTCCCATCCCTGCAGGAGGGGCACAGGGATGGCACAGAGCTGGGGTTTGCCTTAACAAAAACCAGCGCTTTCAGTCCGAAGGCAAACAGTGCCAAGCAGCTGCAGTGAACCCTCTGTTCTAGATGAAACTCCTCTTCAGGGAAGAGGCTTGGCGCGTTGTAACACATAACTTTTATCATGCATCTCACTTTTCTGTTCCAGTTGCAGGACTCAAAGGAATTTCCAAGCACAGCACCAGGACTAAAAGGGCAAAGTGAATTTCTAGCCAGTATTTAAGGCCACAGTTGAACACAACTTTGAACATGAACCTGCTTCTTCCAGTAAGTGGATCCTGAGATGAAACTGCCCAAGTCCAGGCACACCCCAGCCTCAGGACCACATTCCTGCTGTTCCAGGAGCCCTGCTCTGGGAAAACCACAGAGGGATGCCAGAAAGGATATACACAGCATACGCCGTGCTCTGGGGTAGCATCCTGGCTTTAAAGGTTATTATCCATTTGCAGGTACCAAGCATGCTTTTGCTTCATGCAAACAGTAGCCTTACCAATAATAACAACCACCAACACCTGGTTCTGGGGGTTCTCTTTCATAACTGCAGTTGTGTGCCTGTCTTGACAATGCACAAACACCTCCCAACTCTAAACTCTGTTCTTTCAATACTCACTTATCACCAAACCTCAAAGCCACTGTTTGGACTGTCACAGCAAAACAGGGACTCAAATATTTAACTGTTTGCAAACATAGTTTAGTATTTTTCCAAACATCTCTTTCTCCAAACTCATAGTTTGCTTCAGAGCAATCAAATCAGTGAGTGCTTCCAAAAAAGCAGCCCTGCAGCCAAGAGCTTTAAATTACTCTGAACTGGTTTTCTGTAAAACTAATTAAAGGCACTTCCAGGGCTCCAGCTGGAAAAGGTTATTGCCTTCTCTTCCTGTGCAAAATGATCGCAGATCCTCACAAAGCAGTGACTTTGCAAATTTGTATTAAGAGTGCGGCGGGAATTTAAAGCAATTGAAAAGCTTCCACTTCACATAGGCTGTGATTTTGTGATCATGGCTGTTACGTGCATCTGAAGCATCACTACCCGTAACACAGAGCATCACTACTGGAGAAATTTACTCATTCAATTTCTTTAAACAGTTCAACACGCTGACTGCACTAGAGTCTTTATGCTGAGTTGGGTATCCTCTCTTCTTCTGCATAAGCCAATATAAAAGTACAAAGTCAGCATTAAATCTGTATTGTGTGGATATGCGATTGCATTAGTAAGAGCACATTCAATTTGGATCGAAGTGGCTGCATAGGATAATGTAATAGCACCCGGTCCAGAATTAATGATCATGGTCCCAGGGCTTATCAGTTGGTTTGGATGACAATGCTCTCCCTGTTTAGATGAAATACCAAGTATTATTTCGTGCTCTCAGCATACTACCGACTGTGCAGCATTAGCCCTTCTTTCATCCAACTTTCAGATTTTTCAACAAAGTAAGGTTGATTTGGCTATTTTATGGCCTCTGTAACTCAGCACTTTAATAGGCATATAAAGGTTTCTCTGTCGAGCTCAGCTCAAGAATTGGCTAAGGGAAGGAGACACAAGCATTTGTCTTCACACAGAAACAAGGAGGTGCCAACATTGCTCTGCTGTACAATTTTGCCATATTTAGCATTAACATTTAGAGAGGAAAACTCACATATTTTTGTCTGAGAATATCTGCCCATATCCTATCACTTCTGAGCAGGGGAGACTAACCGGACACCAGGAATAGACTGGCCACAACCCATTTGCTTTCATGGATGGCATCAAGGACTGGCAGAATCACCTGGCCACAAACCAAAGCTTTACTGCAATAAAATTAATCACAACACTTGTACTGTAACATCATGGTGCTTAACCAGGCTTTTCTTTCAAGTCTTACTGAGACAGAGAGACTTTCTATAGCACTTTAGCTGGGAGTTTGTACTGCAAAGCCTGTGTCCGGGCCAGAAGGCTCGGGATGGGGAGGCGTGTCAGCTCAGGACCAAGCCTGCCATTCCCATAAATCCAGGAGCTGAGCAGGAGCCCGCCAGGAACCCTGTCATTGATTTTTCACAGCTTGTTCTCTTTCCCACCTCTCTTCTAGTCGTTTTCTGGTGAGAAAAAAATGCAAGCCTGTTCTTACCCTTCAGGAAGGGAGTGCTGGAGTTGGGGCTCATGCCCAGCAAACACTCTGCAGCCCTTTGGGGCGTGAGGTGCTGGCTAACTGCATGCTGCAGCTCCCATCCCACAAGCACAACTGGTCCAGGTTTCAGGGCATGAACCGATGGTGCTCGGGCTGGACAGCTGAGAAAAAGTGCTGAGAAAAACTGCACTTACAGTTGATTATGCCTGAAGGGGAAGGATTTCATCTGGCACCAGCAGAAGGAAGCTGAATTTGTACAGCTTACGGTCAGGTGTGTGTGTGATCTTTTCAGCTTGAAAACTGAGTGAAATCAACACACACGTATGCATAGGATTACTCAGCAGTACAATGCTGATTTCACAAAGCCACTCAAAATCCTGGCAGAACACACCCAGAGAGGGTAAACTCTGTCTTTATTCCCTCTCTTCCCTCCTTGCCTTTTCTGTGAGAGTTTCTCCTGGTGTAGTTGCCTGTGCAATAGCTTTTAACCATTTTCTCTCTCCCCTTGGGCAAAGACAAAGATTTAAAAAGGAATGGAGTCAGCAGCAGAGCAGACTTTTGCCTCCAACTGATTGGTTTCCAGGTAAAACCTTCAATGGCTAAAATGCTCAAAGATCACTGTGAGCAGAAGCAAAAGCCCAGGACTCCTTTCCTGCAATTCAACGGAATGCTGTAAGAACCAGGCTAGGAGGGACTGAGCTCAGCCAAACTCCCAGCTCTCCTTCCCCTGCCATGCACCCCTGCTGCTGGAAGGGCTGTGGCTGGGTGCCAAGGGCAGTCTCCAGAGGGGAGCCCAGTGGCCTCACTGCTTCCACCGAACAGAAAATTACTTCTTGGCAAGCGCTCTCAGGCAGAGGCTACTGCTGTCAAAAAGCAGCACATGCTGCCCTGCTGCCTTCAACCAGACTAGAGCAGTGGGGTGTTTTGCCACTGTGTTTTGTGTGTGGCTTGATCCTGTCCACACCTAACAAGCAAATTGCTCAAGGGCCTCTTGCACCAAGACCCCAAGGGGCTCAGCCAGAGGCACAACCTGTTTTGCAGCCACAAGTGGAAATCCCTGGTGCACCCAGCAGCTCTCTTGTACCGAGCATATACTGAGTTACAGGCATGCACAGTCCACAAGCAATAGGCATATGTGGCACTTAACAGTTTAGGCATTAAGCAGAGGCTTGAGTCAAGTTTTTAGACTACATCTTAGCCTTAAGGCCCCAGCATTCTGCCTTTGTCCCCTGCTCAAGGGGATGCTACTTGATGCTCAAGTCCCCTGCTAGATCTCAGCCAGCATTCAGAAATTCAAAACTCACATCCAGACTCTGAGGGTCTCTGACTCCTGGAGCAGCCAGGGTGACGGTACAAGTATGAATATACAATGCTAGAGATCAACATGCACATGTTAGCCTGCAGTTGACACACGAGATTAAAATGCTTTTCTAAACAACCGTGCACCAGCACTGTGAGCACATGCTACCTCTTCACCAGGACTCAAAAGCAAGTTCTCAGGGTGGACATGTCTGTTTCAGAACAGTAATTGCCACTTGCTCATTTAATGCTGCCACTTTGTTTCTCTAGCAAAAGGAGTCGTATTCTGGCTGTGTATATTGCACGGGATCCAATCTTAGTACAGCTTGATCCTTTAGCTAAGCTAATATCACCTCTCTCTTTTTAGTGAGGACACAAAGTGGCTATGGGACATATTTTTGAAGAAACGCAGGCAGACAGGATTTTCCAAAGTGCACAGGTATCTGCACACTTCAAAAAACTTGACCTTCAGTGGCTTCCACTATAAACTCAAGACAAGACAGATTTGCAGCTAACTACAGGGAGGTACAATTCCAGTTTTGAATTTAAAAAAAAACTATTTTAGTACAGTAGATGTCAATTGCTACAATTAACATTAATCCAAGTCAAGATATCTATAACAAGCTCTAAAGAAAACGCTAACAGCAATTGTCAGTTGATTCGTTCAAGCTAAGCTTTCGTGCTGAAACCACAGGAAACAGCTTTCTTCAGAATCCCAGTATCTCTCCATTCTGCCTTTTCATAAAACTTAGTTTAAAAAAAAATACCATGATTGGAAACTAATGGATAACTCTCTATCAGGCCACTCCATTATTTTATGGATCCACTTATCTCTTATTTTAGAGACAGTTAAAAAAAAAATCTCCTTCACAAGAACAACAACAACAAAAAATGAAACACCCACTTGAATTTCACAATGAAAGAATCCACAGAGAGAACCGAAAGGATTTTGGAAGATCAGAGACAGTACGGAGAATGGAATTATATGAGCACTGAGATCAAATCACACTTTATCAGTCTGGCCCTTTTTTTTTGGTGTAACTGTTAATGATGCCTATAGAGAGAAGACTAGCTTTAGGGTGGTTATCCCAGAAGAAACGGGAGCAACCATGCTTTTGCAATAAATCACAATGACCGTGTGGCTCAGAGTTAGCCCACAGTCAAGATGTGACTTTCTGAAAGAAATGTCCATTACTGCAGAAGACAAAGGCATTTTCTCACTGTGCTGGCTGAAGTGCTCAGTACTAGTAATACAGAGAGTTTTCATCCTGGTGATAAGGGTGCAAATGAAGTAAATACCAGTTTACAGGCTGCTTCTGGCACTTACCTGGCTGAGGTCTGTCCCTGCTCTGAGGCACACCAAACTCCAGAATGACTCCTGGAAACAAAGATCCCCTCAGCTCCTCAACCTGAAACTCTTTGGACTGTACCAAGATCACATCACCAGGGGGGTGTGTTTCAGGATGACCCTTCCAGCCGTGAGTCACAGGGACAGCGGGAAACCTTCCCGAGCTGACCCAAAAGGCAGAGCCTTGTTTACTCCCGATAAACTGTTTGTCAGCTGTGGCTGTAACTGTGAATGAACTTTTAAAGAAGGAGATGAGGCGAGGCTGTTTGGCAAGAGTTGCAGGCATTTTTTTGCATGGAAAACAGGGCAGATTAATGTGCACCATGAAAAAAAAATATTCCTTATTAGGAATGTATTTAGGAATATTGAATAAAGCCGGTGTCAATGCCTCTGCCTCAGTGTGTCCCTTCTGATAAAGGTCCGTCCAGGCCATGGAGAAGAGTCGCCCAGGGTGTCTGTGGGACTCACAGCTGGATGGGGTAGTGCAGACCAGGAGATGCAACAAAATCCAATGGGTGGCTTTGTGCCCTTGACTCTGAGCACTATGGTGAGCCTGTAGCCACAGGAATGGTTCTCACACACTGCTGGGTACTTTCTCCTGACTTGATTGTTCATGGTCTAGAACTGCCTAATTTTGCTGTTCCCGTTTCACTTGTGGAGGGGGGGAAACAACCTGAGTGACAAGGAAGCCCCGTCTGGGAGAGGCACAGTGGACTCCAGAGGTCCCCAAGGAGGCTGAACTGCTTCTGGACCCCGCACTACTGCAAACCAGCTCTGTTGATCTCTGATCCATCACGAGTCTGCCCATCCTCACTCAAGCACTTGTCCCCTCTTGCTGTTCTACCTGCGCTAGTAAAGGAAGATACATTGTTTCATGGCGGTAACAACACAGTTTAGAACTCAGAAAATACTATGTTTCTCTGTGCTGTGGCAAAATTAAAAGGAGGACAAAAATAAATTCGCATTACGAAAGGGTTTTGGAGAAACAAACTTCTCTCCATGCTCTGCTCAGACCCAATTTCATTTTGGGTAAACCCTAAACCTTTGGATTAATTTTACATGATTTTTTTCTCATTTGAGGATTGTAATACCTTTATTTTACTGTTATGTTGCTTTTATTTTAGTAAGTGTAGTCCAATTTTTGAACAAGCACCATTTCAAAATTCGTTACAAAATTTCTTTTGTACCAGTAGTTTTAAATATTCTCCCCAATTTGCCTCCTCCATTTAGTCCTCCTTATTTTAACATAACTAGTCAAAGTTTACAAATAAGTCCAGTCCTTCTCCCAAACCTTGCTATTCAGCAAATCTCCTATTTGCCTAAAGGAGTTTGGATCTCAGGGGATGAGTTACATCCAGAAAACACTCTGAAGACAAAGTGTTAAGTAGTATCATAAATTTCTGTACTTCAAGGTTCGCTGCAGGACTGTTTGCTCTCCTATAAAGCACTTACCCAACTTCCTTTTGAAGGCATGCTGAAATTTGGACAGAAAGTCCCTGGAAACTGCCACTACAGCTTTAGCATTTAATGAGTAAAAAAGCCCTACATACTAAAGCCATGTGTTTTCAATTCATGATTGAGTAAACAGACCAGAGTTAAGTCATAATAAAAAGCTGACGTCTGCCTATATATACCACACATACTTGCGCAGTGCAGGGAAGAACATAAAAAATCCCTTGCAAGTACAACAAAATTCTACTTTTTGCAAGCTGATAATAAATATTGACAGCTTATATAGACATGTTCTCACAGTAGCTGCCTTTGATCCAATGTGGAACAAAATCATGAGAACTTTTTCATATGAGTATTAAATCTGGTGGCATAATCCAGGAATTGTATGCAATTTGTCTGAGCCAAGGAGTTGCTCTTGCTGGAAGTTTTGTCAGAAACAAGAATTCCTTTAGACGGGCAGCAAGATGAGCCACACAGGCAGGAACCAAGAAGCAATCAGACAGCTCTGATCCCACTGCAGAACCATGGCAAAAAAAGCTTGTAATTCAGTGGTACTACACCAAAGCATTCAGAGACATGCTCACATACACTGCTGCGATCTGGAAAAAGGTCTCATTCACTGTGGACAGTTTAACCTTCCAACCTGAAATCCTTGGATGTTCCAGCAGCCATTAGCCCCCGCATTGGAGATGTCCTGAGCACCACCATCACACACTCCTGTAGGCTGTTTTACATCAATGACTGTGTTCCATCTCCAGGTGTCCCTAGTTTCCCCATTGCTGACTTGCACAGGCTGCTAAGACCTCCCAGAGCAGCGACCCACCACACTCCTCTGCTCTAGACTTGCTGCTTTCCAAACCTGGCTCACACTTGCACCCTCAGCCAGCAAACAAGAGCCCAGAGCTGGCCTTTTATGTAAAGACACATCATAGCACAAGTAAACAACACAACTTGCTCCTTCACAAGGCAATACATTCAGCACTTGGCTCTGCCCCTATGCTTAGAACCCATCCATCCCTCCATAAATACACACCCTCCCCTACAAGGAAACACCTTACCATCTGTACAGCCCTGCATCCACAAGCAACTCCAGCACCCCTCAGTCCTGGAGCCAGCCACAGGACCCACTCCTCACACCCTGCAGCACACTGGCCTTCCCAAGGCAGCACAGCCCCAGCTGCAGCACGTGGCCTAATCAGCACTTCTCCAGCTCTGCCTAATGCAGAATCACTCACAGCTGCAGAGAGGACACAGCTTGTGCTACAACCAGGCAGTTAATTACACAGCTGCCAGAGACTACGAGTGACTGTCCTCTGGCTCTGCCTTGCGGTGGGGCAGCAGCAGGTTTGATAGGAGGATACACAGGGCAGCCATAGGGTTGCCGAGGCAATGTGCAGCACTGCTGAGCAGTTATTGAAGTGGTTAAGAGGTGTTCCAAGTAAGGATGCTAGTGGGTATCACCATTAATTGTGGCTACTAGAATAAATGAACTGTAGTGACCAGACAAGAAGTTGTTCCTTTGTGAGAAACGTGACCCTTCATCCCCAGCAGTAAATGTAGCACATTGGCCATTTGCATCTGGTTCAGCTCTGCTTGGGCTGCCGTATCTCTGAGATCTGAACAAGACAAACACTAGCAAGATCATAACAAACCTGAACAATGCTCAAAGCTGGTGGAAGCAGCAGAATTTGAATAGGCTACAGTCCAAAGCCACCCTATTTCATTAATTCAGTTTTTACAGCATCATGCTATCTAGAACCAAGCATTGTTCCTCTCTTCCCACCCAGCCCTGATCTAGGACAGCTGCTCCTATGGAAACACTCCCTTCACAAAGGACGCAATAGCAGGGTCTTTTTCATGCCAAAGGACTTTTTGGTTTCAGTTCCATATTGCTTTGCTCCAACAGCTGTTCTCATGCCTGTCAGAAGAGCTACTACTGCAAGATGTCTAGGTGGCTTTACCCCACTCGTGACTATTTATGACAGAAGCCTACAACCTGTACATAGCGTTGCAAATACACTCCATTGTCAGGTTCTCATGTCCCACCAGAGCTACATTCATCTATTATTCACTTAATTTCATGGGGCAATTTTTTAATAAAACATTAGGCAGTTTCCAGCAGAGATTCTACTTAAATCCTACATGTTTACTCTGCTCTTTCTAATTTAAGCAGTTTTGTACAGAGAAGAGCCCAAGAGGCAGAATCTGAAAACTAACCAAGATTCACAAAAAACTTTCAGAGTTGTGTATCCAGCCAAGTTCTGATTCTGCTTTTAAATCTGGATCACTCATCCCTTCATCTTGGGATTTTGATTTTATCTTCTTTCATACATTCTTCCATAGCATAAATGACAGGAGGGATTGGAGGAAGGGATTAGTCCCAGACTGATGGTTTGCTGGCAGTGAACCCTCAGCACAGCACTGAGTAAAAGGAAGATAACCCCTAAAACAGAGGGCACAGGAGGGGCTGTGCTTTGCCCCTGGCTACATCTGTCAGAGAAGCTTTTTCCCTATGGAGCCTACATGGCAGGATTTATCCCCCAACTACCTTAACCACAATCATAAGAAAAATTTCTAAACATTTAGAAAGATTTGAAGCAGGTGTTTGGAGTTATTTTTCAGGCAGAGTGGTTGCAGGGGGAAAGGAGGCTGAAGATGAGCAGAGGAACATGGTTCCGGAGCAGACACAGCCCGAGGGAATGGCCCCAGGACTTTCCTGAACAGACACAAACCTGGCCTACGAGCCCTTCAGAGCCCAGCTCTCCCTCAGGCTCCAGCAACAGCACCGTGAGGAAACCCAGCCCACTGATGGAGCGCCATGGGCGCACCCTGCGACCCCGGTGAGACCCTGCCGAGCGGCAGAGCCCGTTGTAGGTACCCACACCACCTCTCTGAGGGAAAGGCCTCCTCTGCCGAGGCGAGGCCGTGAGGGGAGCGCTGAGTGCCCTGACCGCCCACAGAGGGGGCTGGGGGTGGCTTCTGCGGGTGGGTGGCTGGGGAGGCCGTCCCACACCCTCCCCGGGCAGCTCTTAGTTAACCAAGGCCAGCACTTGCCGCTTCATCACCTCCCTGCTGACTGAGAGCGCTCCGCACCGGGCTTGTGAGAGGAGTCTCTTCCACAGCCGCTCCCGGCCCCCAGGGCCTTTCCGCTGAGGGCGACAAAGCGGCCGTTCAAGTTCTCGGGAAGAGCCCCGCGGCCCGGAGGGGGCGACCGAGTTCCCGGGGCTTCGAGTCTACCCCGGCGCGAGGCAGCGCGGCCGCCCGCCGCCTCACGGGTCTCGGCCGGGCGGCGGCGCCGTCGACCGCAAGGTGGCGCCCTCGCCCAACGGTGCGCGAGCGGCTAGGCGCGCCAGGCGAGGAGGCCCCTCCCCGCCCCGCCCCGGGCGCCGCCCGCCGCCATCTTGGTACGGCCGGAGGCGGGTGTTTTATGGGGGGGTGGAAGTGTGGGGCTGCGGGCACACGGCTTGTTGAGTCACGGGATGGTTAGAGTCGGAGGGGACCTTAAAGATCACCTAGTTCCAACCCTCCTGCCATGAGCAGGGACACCTCCCACTAAACGAGATTGTTCAAAGCCCCATCCAGCCTGGCCTTGAACACCTCCAGGGATGGGGCACCCACAGCTTCTCTGGGCAACCTGGGCCAGTGCCTCACCACCCCCCAGTAAAAAATTTCTTCCCAATATCTAGCTAGATCTCCCCTCTTTCAGTTGAAAACCGCTACGCCTTGTTCTATCGCTACACTCCCTGATCGAGAGTCCCTCCGCGTCTCTCCTGTAGCCCCTTTAGGTACTGGAAGGGGCAATAAGGTCTCCCTGGAACCTTCTCTTTCTCCAGCCTGAACAACCCCAACTCTCTCAGCCTGTCCTCACAGGAGAGGTGCTCCAGCTCTCTGATCATCTTTGTGGCCTCCTCTGGAGCAGCTCCAACAGGTCCATGTCCTTCTTACATTGGGGCCCCAGAGCTGGATGCAGTACTCCAGGTGGGGTCTCCTCAGAGCGGAGCAGAGGGGCAGAATCACCTCCCTCGACCTGCTGGCCACAACGCTGCTGGTGGTGCAGACCAGGATGCAGTTGGCTTTCTGGGCTGCAAGCACACATTGCTGGGTCGTGTTGAACTTCTCATCAACCAACACCCCCACGTCCTCCTCGTCAGGGCTGCTCTGATTCCATTCTCTGCCCAGCCTGTATTTGTGATTGGAATTGCCCTGACCCATGTGCAGGACCTTGCAGTTGGCCTTGTTGAACTTCACGGATTTGCCTCTTCTGCACAGCGGTGCCACGGGCAGAGCCTGTCACCTGCCTTGTGAAGGGCCAGGAGAGTCCCCATCATGTAGCCCTTGAGTTCATCTCAGCTGGATCCTGGGGTGTGTGAGCATCTTCTAGGTGAGCAGGACATGCCCAGCAGTGTTCTGAGAGGAAAACGGCACAAACTGGAGGAAGAGGCTGGGGCTGCTTCCACAACGGACTGTGGCCTTGGGCAAGTTATTTGGTCCCATGGACAAAGCAGGTTTTTCCCCACAAGTGCCGTGGCAGATGTTCTCCATGGGGGTGCGGAGCTCACGCTGGCAGCAAGGGCCCTGCAGAAGGGCAGTGAGACAGATGTTTTTTGAGGCACACGGGAAACATGATATGCTGCCATTTACCATTTGTGTAGGCAGACGTCAATCATGCTGAAAAACACACATGAAGAGAAAACTCCCCAAGGAGCTTACAGAAGACAGGAGTTCCCTTCTCTTTGAATTGCCATTTGTATTCTGAGTGTTGTGTAAACATTAAATATTTAAAACATTGCCTGTAGCACTCTTGCTTCTTGGTGGGATTTGGATAAAGCCGTTTCTGTCTCAGGGTCATGAGAAAAGCTCTCAGGCTGAACTGTTTTCACTTCTCCATCTGAGCAGCTGAGACCTCTAGGAGCAGTGCCCCTCTAGAACAGGCTTAAATCAAAGCCTCGTTTAACATTAGGAGGAGTTGGAAGAGAATTTGTCACATTTGCTCTGTCACTCATGGTCTGTGGGATGCTGCTGCTGCAGGAATGCTGTGAGCCTCTCCAGGCACCTGAAATCCAAAGAAATTCTCAGTGCACTTCGGGCATTGCCCTCTGTTTTGACTGTGGCCATAGGTGACTCCCCAGGTGACTCTGAAGCCTGTGGCCACATTGGGAGTTGAAACCAGCTCTCCTGAGTTGTAGCCTACTGGTCTAATTACTCTTTTCCTAGTGCTATTGCCTGACATTTTTAAAAGTCACAGGTGATCTATTTTCTGACCAGCAGCAGAGTATCTTGAGTCATTTTGATTTGAACATTTAAGGATATTAAGGGCAGGTTTGTTTTTCTATATCTAAATCTGTGTCAAGGGGACAGAAAGGTGTTTTTTTAGTTTCTGTTTTAATGGAATAAGCCATGAGGGGGATGCTGTACTTGCCCGTGTGTGCCTGGGAGCCTGTTCCACAGCACTTTATCATAAGACATTAGCATAAAGAAATCATCCTTTACAAGGAGCTGTGAGGAGGGCATGGGAGGACACGTTTGCCCTTATTCTCAAGTTCTCCAGCACGTAACTGCACTGCCTCCCCTTTCGGTTCCCCTCCCACCCAAAGGACACCCTATTCATTTGCAGAGCTACAAAAGCTTGCCCTCGTCTCACTGCGTTTGGCTCATCTGCCTGTTGCATGTGCACAGCAGTACATGGGTGGGCGACCTCATTTGAGAGTTGATTTCATTATAGATCAAGTGTGTTCCTCCCCTCATGTATCTCATAGTTATCTTCTTCCCTGATGAGGACTTCTTAATTAAAGCATGAACAATTTGCAGCAGAACAGCATCTTCCAAAGATTTTCTTGCCTGGGTGCACAAATGCATTGTTCTCCAAAGGCCAGGCTGGTAATCTGTTAATTTGCAATCAAGATTTTATTGCTGTATACTGCTGTAGACAATGGTCACCCTTCTGGGCAGTATAGCACGAACCATAGTTTACAGGCTGATTTCAGATTTGGCTGCGTACATCATCAGTAGGAATTTTTCTGGTTATTACAGTCAGGCTGCTTTACTGTGCTAATACAAGCTTAGGTTGGCTTTGCCGCCTTGTTTTTCAGCAAAGTTGGGGCCATACATGTCAGAGAATGGCATCTTTGTCCCCTTCCTGTCCCCAAAAAGAGCAATTAAGTTCCCTTGTTCCACCAGCAATTGAAAACCTGAGGTCATGTTGCCTGTGGGAAGAAGGTCATTCTGGTTGGTCCCATGCTCTTTGCCAAGAGCCTCGGTGGCCTTGCAGTGATCCTGCCCTGTGTCCCAAAGGCACCGAGGTCACATCAGTGTGGAGCTGCAGCCACTAGCTCTGCAAGGGAGTCCTGCTGCCCTCAGGACCCAAGCTGGTGCTGCACGGCTGGGATCTCTGCACCATGTCCCACTGGATGACATACACAGACTCTTCATTGTATCTCCCGTATCCAGGCATTCATAAGCTTTTAAAGCAACTGAAGATACAGGTCAGCCTAATGGGACTGATAAAGCACTGATATAATTAAAGTGGTGCCGCTGGGATGTTTAGACCACTAATGTGTTTTCACAGCTCTCAGGAGGATCTCCCCATCGCTATGAATGCTCATATCCATTTGGACATCGCTATCTTAGAAGGTGGACAAACACTGATGTGTTGCTACAGAGCAGCAAGCAGCCAGCCTGCAGAGGCAACTGCTGAGAGAAACATTTTAAATCACCAGATTTTAGGGAAGGGTGCATCTGAGAAAGTGATCAAACTTAGGATTTGTTGCCCTGGGCTCAGGAAGACCAAGATCTGAACACAGATGCTGGACGTCATTTCCAGTGATCTAAAATCCTCCTCAGTCTCCGCAGACCATTAAAAGCAGTAAACCTGCTGGGAAGCCTCAGTGCTGTGAGTGGCAGCCTGTGTCACCAAACTGACGTGTTGCCAGAGACCTTCAGAAACAACCTTTTTCTCCTCAGCTCCGGTTACCTTCCTGGCTGTCACTCTCTCACAGTGACTAGAAGAACAGAGATTTAACCAGCTTAATGGCACTTCCCATGACTGTATGTGCGTGGTAAAAGCACGCCCTGACATTTGAATTAGAAGATGACACACGCATAGTGGCTGGAATGCAATTGTCAGAAGAAACAACTCAAATCTTCTCCAAACAGCTGTTCAACTGCCAACACTTGTTTGGGTGCACCAACTGTGGGAAGACCTGTGCTTAAAATAAATGGGTTTCCAGCATAAGCAAGCAGCAGATTTGACTGACTTCGCATCCTTTCCTGGCTCTCACATTTGCCACCACGTTGCACCACACTGGTGACCTGGCTGGTGGACTCTGTCCTGAGCAAAGGAGGAGGGAGAAAGTGCAATGACAAACCACTCCAGTAAAACCCAGCGGTAGCTGGTGGCCTGGACACTGGAGTTTGGACAGGAGTGGGGAGGGATGTCACCACTGAGCTTGCACTGGGATTCCTTCAGTGAGGGGTGCTTCCCTGAAAGCTTTGCAGGTGCCAGTTATCCTGCTGGGTTCAGACTGTGAGCACGACGCTGTAACTGTGTTCCGGATTGCTGCTTATATCATCCAAAAATTAATATATTTTGCAAGATCTTTCCTGCTTTTCACTCCCAGACACATCGGTGGAGTTTGGGGCACACAGTGCCTCATTACCCACAGTATAACCCCAGAAAAGCATTATAAACTGAACCATCATTTAATACATGTAGATTAGGGAGAAGTAATTGTGAAGTTGTGAAGTGGAACATTTCTGGGCTCTCAGGGTAAACAGATTTACATAAAACATCAACAGGAATTTTTAAATTCTGTCGACCTACTTGTGAATAAAAAATACAGGCAAACAATGAATAATTGTTGCTATTTTCAGTGACAAAGGTGTGTATATGGTAAACGAAACCATACACCATAAAACATGACTCCTGCTCCCTCGCACACGCTCAAACAGTTGATAATCTTATAGAGAATAACACAAGAAGTCAGTTGTTTGATGCACCGTACGTAGCCCAGGTGAGTATTACTCACATTAACAAGATTGCTAATACAACTTCAAGTCATCGCAGTTCTCGTTTACTTTGGAGGCTGTAAAATTAAACCTTTTTGATTTGGTGCCTTATTTAAAAAAAAACCCAAACAGCAGTACTGTGACTCTTTTTCCAGTGGACATCTGGACAGTCACATCTGTTTGCAGGTGTGCAGGGCCTGCATCATGGTAAAGGTGATACTTGCACAGAAAACTGTACCTTTGAAGTGTAGGTGCGTTTGGGAGAGGATGGGGTGGGGGAACAGATGGCTGCAGTGGAGGACAAGGGACAGAGCTCGGACTGCAGGAGAAACCATGTAAATTATCTAGATTTGTTGACTTTTAAAAGGTGTTTTATTTAAAGAAAAGATAAGATTAAACATCACCACATAAACCCTGAGCCGCAGAGTTGATGCTACAACTGTGTTGGGCGTTTCACGGAGCTAAGGTGACAGAGCCCAGTGAATGTCCTATTACTCACAGACCTGGCTGCCATATTTTGGGCTGCAACCCAAAGCCAGCAACCACAGACAACTTGGATCATTTGCAGCTGACAAGCCTGACAGGCAAAAAGTATGTTTTCTTTGACTGGAACCAGATTGTACAGGGAGCAACGGCATCAAGTAATGGCAGTTGGGTCAAGAGATCAGCCTAAGGGTTTCCGACCAGGCCAAAACATTTATTTCAGTCCAGACAATTGATACTGCATAGGCCCAACGTGCTTGAACCTAGAGCTGTTTTGCTGCTCTGATGAAACAACATATTCACATACCTGATGTGCATTTCTGTGTAGATCCGGGCTGACGTAGCAGGAAGGCTGGACTTTGGAAACTTAATTTTGCTCTCATTTACATGACTGTAAGTCTGAAGTAATTTCATGTGTGTCAGCGGGATTTATACTACGACAGCGGCGTCATTCCCACTGTTGGTTGTTGATGCCACACTATCACTGTCTAGGTTTCCTCTTAACGCTCTCTGGAGTCCCTGGGATCACTGTGATTGATAGATGCACACAGCAGATTGAGGGTTTTAAATCTGTTACTTTCAGAGCATTTTCCACAGGCAGGAGCACTACCTCTTATGGTTTTTATTGACCTCATCTAATACATAGCCTCTCGAAAAGGCACCAGTGTGCTTTGTTTGCTCTTGGGGGGCATAAAGACACAAGCAGAGTATTTTCTAAAGTACTTGTTCTGCTTTTCTGATAACATTTGCTTCAGTTTCAGTTCACGCACATTCAGATAAAGGCTGTTCTTAGGATGGTTTTTGTTCTCCTGGTTTTATTCTGGGAACTGCAATTTTTTTAGTGTGGTCTTTCACTGCAAACAGAGCCATACTGTATGTGCTGCTTCTGGCCTGTCCAAGCATGGCATGATAATCACAAGTGGGTGCCAGTAATTGACCAAGTGGGGTGATGTGTTGGTAGCCCTCATGCTGTTTGCCAGTTGGCAGAGCATCTCCTCTGGATCTAGAGGGCAAAGAGCACAGCCCTGTCTGGGCTGACGAGCGATGACCACAGGGAAAAAAGGATTAAGGGCTCCATCTGAGCATGAAACATTAGGAACAATCTGAGCTCTTTCACAGCAGCCCATGCTACAGCAGGGATGGCCAGAGCTGACTGACCCCACTCACTTTCGATTCTGCAGATGTGAAGCAGAAACAAACAGCAAAGTGGCTTGTACTATATAATTAAATGAGGAGGTCTAAGCCTTATTAACATTTTTGGGGCTTACAAGGAAGAATGTTATTGTCTTCACTGTGGTTCTGATAGGGTAGCTGTGAAAAAAGAACTTGGACCCTCTTCAGGCCTGTGTGGGAAGGCAAGGACAAACACAGCGTATCTCTCAAATCTCACCAAACTTCCCAAAGGTAATGTGAGACCGTACAGGCCTTGCCCAGGCCCCGGATGCCAAGACAGAGTTCAGATGGGGGCCAGATCTTGCTATTTTGAATCCACGGTTTTGACTGAAGTGCTGCACATAGAGAAAGAGCTGCCCTTACCTGCACGGTATCTCCTGCAGTGGGACCCCCACTGAGCTCATCCCTTTAGTCAAAAGGATGGGTTTTACAAAGGCTGGGCTGTTTCAGTCAGGGAGATGTGGGTCTTAATTCAGGGCCATCAAAATTCCTCCCCAGTCTTTTTGCTGCATTTTTACAAGTGGGACTGATTTGGGAAAGTTGATGAATCAAAATGAACAAGCACCTCTATAATTTACAAGTCAGTCAACACACACTTGCCAAATAAAAGCATCAGAAAGGTTTTTTATCGGCCTAAATATTGAAACCAAATTTTATTTTTTGAAAATGACATTACACACATCTTGCAAATGTACATTTAGATGAGAAAACAATGATTAACAAATATTGAGAGCAAAGCTATAAAGTGGACAGGTTCTCTGCTGCATGGCATTGCATTACAAGAATACTCAGACCTGGGATGGTTATTACAAGTAGTAAAAACAGTTCACAACACCTCACAAAAATGGAATTTTTTTCTAGAAAGTCAAATCTTCTAACAAAAGGAAATTCTATTCAGGGAGAAGAGGCATGGGGGACAGAAGTGTGGATCTAGGTACCTCTTGTGGTTTTGTGGCAGGATTTTGTGTTGTTTTTTTTTTAAAGTCCGTTTCTTACAAAATCCATCTTTGTGCATGACCCCCATCTTTTCCAAGACTTCGACTGTTTTCTGTCCTCCATTGCCAACAAAACCACAGCTATGCAACAGTAAGCCCTGCGTACTCAACTCAGAGCTTGGGAGTGCGGAGAAGGAGTTGTCTACAGAACCCCTAACAACATAATTCATATATACCATCCCCCACCCCCTTCCACTGTGTATCCAGGAAAACAAAAAGTGTGTGCAAACTCCGCAAATCAGGGGCCGTGGGACTAGTCCCATGTGGGACAACCAGGTGTGGAAGCCACGGCCAGAACACCACGTGCCACATGCCTCAGCTGCAACGGATCAGCAAGATCTCATCATTTACTGGTGATGCAAACTTCCAAAGATTTAACTTGTTCCCCAGTTCAAGCAGAGGCAACAGGTGACTGATCTCTTTTTCCTTGAAAGTTAGAGTCTAATCAAAGTGCCAAGGCAAGGCGCTGTGAGAAATTAAGTTCCGAGAGAACCTGTTGAGAACTGCTTTTCAAACCTCGTTGTGTATCATTTTATTTATGCCCAAATCTGTACTTTACAACCACGAGAGAGACAAAGACAGAATAAGAGAGAGGGAGAGAGATAGAATCTTTCCAGGAGGAAAGGAAGAGCTAATTAAGAAAAGAGAGGTACAGGACCATGCATTTACTCTCAAAAGCTTGTTCACGAGCAAGCTAACATTTCTAACACTACAACCACTCATCTACATCTGTTTGCTAAGTAACTGAGTTCTACCTACAACTAGGGAGCAGAAGGGGTTTTTTTCTTTTCTTCCCCCTCCCTTTAAAACGTCAATAAAAATGTTTTCTGTACAAGTTGAATGGCACAAAAGGTGGTTAAAATGCTAAATAACTCACCACAAATGGAGAATGCAAAATTAGTTCAAAACATGCATGGACTGTGTACAGGTAAGCAAGGAATCATTGGCATAAAGCTGCAATATATTACAAGATGATACAGTTGAGATCTTTTAAAATAACCTCTGCTTGTTCTGTCCCTTTAAGAGAACTTCACATAAAAATTCAGCATAAAGGGAGTTCAAGGTATATATCCAAGCAGAAAGTTAACGATGGGCAACACTATTTGTCTGAAGAGAAAAGCATCTCCCCTCCCCTTCCTCACACTCCCCCAAGGTATAAAAGTCAACATGATTAGCATTGCTGCAGGCTTGCCGAAAAGAAAGGTTAGATAGGTCTGTTTTAGGAGAACAAAAGCACCATTTAAATTAATAGCTCTTTGTACATTAATTAAATACCTTATTATTTAAAAAAAAACCAAACTGAAATTTACCAATCCCAACAAAATAACAGGTGAACCCTTACCACCCACGTATCCTCCAAGGTTATGTACAGAGTTTAAAGTATACCAGCTAAACTTTAAACCTGGCTGCCCCTCCAACCCCCACCCACTGAATGACAATAGAAAATACATCGTGGCCTCTCAGTTATATTATATTGCAGCTTTGTTATTAATGATGAAATCATACAAACTCAATGAATGACCTAAGACAGTAATCCATGATCAGGTTCCAGTTCAGCTGCATATCTACCTCCTTCAACACAAATTGGCAGCAGATCCACAGCTCAGAGAGAGCTGCAGAGTGCAGGGCCGTGAGTGACAGCAGTTCATGCTCTTCAGAGAAGAGCGGTGTGAAGAACTCAGGCTTATGCAATGAGAGCTGCTAGCCCTAGCCTGTGATTATATTTGTGATTAAGAAAATAGGCAAAGGCTAGTAACAGCAAAGTCAGCAAGCTGATACTCCTTCCCTGTGCTCTAGACTAGGCAGTGTCATAAAATAAGAGTATCGTGGAGGTGAATGTGTCGTCATTTCAGAGAATAGAAGGAGATTTGGCTAGACAGGTTTGCTCTTTCTAAAAGACCCTGGGTGTCTTCTAAATTGATAATCGCAGCTGTACTAGTACTGCCACGGTGATAAAGCTGCTTGGATCACACATCATTTAAATAAGAAGCAAACTAACAACAATTTTACATGTCAGAATTCAGCATGTAATTATAACTCACAGGCTTTCTTGCTCTTACATTCAATACTTCTGCTTCACCTTATCTATAAACACCAATTAACAGTGCAATTAATTCCCTAGACATTCTTTTTAAGGAGATGCATCCTTAGACATCACACTAAATCTGGAAAAAGCTTTATGTTTTAAATAGGGGGAAAGAAAAAAACTAAAAAGGGAAAAAAGCTGTGTGTTCTGCAGCCCCTTAGTGACTGCGTGGTCAGCATGTGAGCAAGACAGAATATCCCTACATTTCAACTGCCACCTGCAAATGGAAGTGAATTAAAACCCCATCCATATCTGCTGTGCAATGATTGGAAGCAGATGGAGAAAAGAAGCCATGCTGGAATTAAAAAAAAAAAAACCAAACCAAAACAACAACCCACCAAAAACCCCCAAACACAAACCCAAAACCCAAATAGCAACAACAAAAAACCCCACTAAATGTTTCACAGGGATTCTCTGAAGTAAAATTCTTCATTTCAAGAACTGGGCCTGGACACCAGCTCAGGGTCCATTTGGTCCATTTCCTGAGTTTGACTCTGCACCTGGGTTTCTCAGAAACTTGGGGGTTCAGAACCAGGTTTGGTTCAGGTCCAACCTGACCAAGTGCCACCAACGTGTTTCATTCTGACTGCACGTGCCAAGTGAATCACTTTGCTCTGCAACAACCCCGCTGTTCAAACGTGACTCAAATTAATCTTTACTTCCTATGTATAACTGTCGCAAATAGAGATGGAAGAACCATCTTGGATAAAAATCAAAAGCAGCCTTGAGTTTAGATGAGTCACCTAAAATGAACTGAACCTTCCTTTTTATGTTCAGAGACATTTGGTAACATTTTTCTCGAAAAAACAAGCCAACCATAAATCTCTATTCTTCTTGGTACTAGCTGGGGCTAGAATAGAAAAATACTGGAAGAAAGAGAAACGCTATTTCTACTACCATAAACATGCTGGGCTCAGGGCCTGTCTATTGGTAGACTGAAGTGACAGTAAAGTGAGATAAAGCCAACACTCTTTAGAGCCAGAAAATTTAGAGACCCTGATCTGCTAAGGTTCCTTGTTTAATTTTCAATTCTAAAAGTTTTAAGATATTTCAAAGAAAACTATTTCAGTTTTATCATTATCTATAATAAAACTATACAAAATATCTCCGATATATAACTTGCTATTAGAGGTTCATACAAGAGATCACCTTACAGCTGGGGTCAATGAGGTTTTCTCTGCATAGTCTGCAGCTGTCACCCAGGAAACTGAATCTACACTTAAGTAATCAATCACACAAGAATTATTGACAGTAATCAATCTTTGAAATAGGAGACCAACCTTGGACCAAATGGATTCAGCTCCCTTAATTACAGAGGAGTTTCTGCCAGTTTAAAGCAGCAGAGAATTAGGTGTATTGGGTTTCACTTTTGTTATATTGAGCATCTGAGAATCTACAGAAACAAAGAGGTGAAATCTTTATGCCAAAAAAAAATAAATATCTGAGACTAAACAACAAAAAAATGTGTTCAGATAAGTCAGTTGTTTTGCCTTTTAGGATTAAATTCACAAGCACTGTAACTCAACTGAATTTGAAAAAAAGATCTCATGAGAAAACTGGTGTTAAACAGAGATCTCCGTGTTCAGCATGGAATTCCCATTGACATTGAATGCAGCAGCTCTCACATACGTGGCTGGGCATTTCATGGACAAGATCATCATCAGCCCCTCTGCCTGCTCAGCAAATCAAGGTAACCTCCTCCAAGAGTTTGTCTTGGCCTTTCACCCTGGTGCAAGTGGGTTGCTACTTTTTCCAGAGTTTGCTGAGCTCCATGGGAAAGGGATGGGAGGTTCAGAGGTGCCCTTATTGCTCTCTTGCACGTCTTGCAATTCCCCAGTGTGCCAGGCCTGTCCTTCTCCAAGCCAGGGCATACTGATGAATTTCTGTTTCTGATCTGACAGGGAAGAATAAAAATAAAATCAAATCACAGGTTAGTGTTGTCATTCAGCAGAAAGTTGGATATTCCCTTCCCCATTTTAGGATGGCACATGCTGGCAGGAGAGTAAAACAGAAGCAGGAGAGGAACTTCAAACCAAGTTCTCCTGCCTGCAGCCAAGCATGACCTCCTCTCTGCCATCGGGAAAGGGACACACAGCCTGCATGCTGGCTTAAATACGTGCTGGAGCAATAACTCTTTCAACATGCAGCCAGGAACTCCTGCTGCTTTTCTGTCTAGAACCAAGCTGTAGATCATCAGCTAGCCCCAGCCTCCCCTTTTGTTTGTCCCTGGAATTTCTTGGCTTTTGTCTTTTATTACTCCCACGCATCAATGGCACTGACACCTCATGCTCTCCCTTCCATTTGATTTTCTGTGAAGTTTAAGCTCATTTCATCACTCAGTAAGTGTCTCTTAACAAATGCACCCTACCATTCCTCTTAGAAACAAGCCTTTTTTCTTTGTTTCCCATGACACTGGCCATCATGGCATCTTTCTCTAATGATGCCAACTTTCTTTTTTCAGCTGACAGACTCTAATTACTGCAAAGATTTGTTAATTCCCTTTGGGTATCCTCCTTCTTCAGTTGTTCAAGTGATAAACTGTCAGACCTTGGGAAGCTCTAAACTGACTCGAGAGTCCTGAGTTGCAGTTCATTGAGATACACAGCGAGAGACGAATAGGTTAGTTCAACTAAGTGCATTAAGCAATGAAATTGAAAGGCAACGCTTTCCCATGAAGCCATCTGGCCATGAACACTTTCTAAACAAGAAGGCTTTCAACAACAGACCCACTGTTTTCTTGGTAGAAAGCCACTAAATCATTAGACTTATTCATCATTTACAAGTACAGGGCCCGCATTTTGAATGGTAACATGAATTGCCCTCGGTATGTACACGTACATGTAACAAGAAGAGGGGCAGCAGGGGTCTGTATTCAGGCCAGAGGTGGTCCAGATGAGAGAACTGGGTTGCTGGATGCGGGTATGGCCTTGCTCTCAAGGGATGTTGCAGGCTCCTCCATGGGTTTGGGGAGAATTAAAAATGATATGTCTGATTTTCACCATTAGTAAAATAAAAAACATTTTTACAGCATAGTTTGAGAGTCAGAGTTCCTGAAAAGACTTGCCAGAGACAATGGACAATAGTTCTATAAGGTTCTATAAGGTTTTCAGACTTCACTAAGTAATGAATAGATCTTAAGAGCAAGCTCTTCAATAGCTCTTTGTATCAGCTTACAGATGGAGGTAAGTATTGTGATCAGCTCTTTCTGCATTGGGACACTGTGGCACAAGGAGAACTGATCTGTCCACAGTTATGCCAAAGACCAGTAGCTCTGAAATACCAATGGCTCTGAAATCCTGCTGCTGAATCCACTAGATTTGATTCTCATTTGCTCAGAATCTCATCTATTGGCCGAAAACTAGTGTTAGTGTTTTTAGCCTTCTCTAAACAGAGTGTCCTGAGGGTGGTCTGTGAGCCCAAAGCTCCACATTTTCACCTGTAGATGTAGTACTCGTACCCTACCCTGCAACTGGGGTTCTGTCAGAGCAGCTATGCAATGGCGTTACTGAAAAAAAGCCTTTCCATTCACCCATTTATAATCCGTGAGCATCTCCTCTCTCCCTATTAAAACATGTCTTTTTGTCAGCTTGGCCCCAGACCTTCAGACAAACATCAAATGATTAGATCTGTTCCAGAGGAAACAAAATGAGGGGTCTTTACACATTGTTGGCCCCAGCCTTTCACCTGGAGGCACCCAGAATGAGAGACACCAGATCTTAAGCCAAGAGCAAAGAATAAGGGTGAAGAATATCTAATGACAGAATCGATAACCAATGCAGCAGGACTCAGCCCAGTTCACTCTGCAATCAGTGAGGAATGGCTGCACCATGAGACACAAGACTCAGCTTTAACATTTCCTGAGATACCATGGAGAGGCCTGCTCAGATTCATACAGATGGGACAGAGGCATGAGCCAGAAGAAAACTATGATTCTGGAGACAGTAATTTTCAACAGCTGGTTGAATAAATGCAAGATGGGCTAAAGACCTCAAGAATCAAAGTCTGTCCTGTCCCCCTTCGTCAAGGCCATTTTTACTTAGGCCTTGCTGGGCACATGTGCAGGCCTGCTTCTGAAGCCCAAAGCATGTTGGAAGGCACTTGAAGTCTTAACCTTCTTGGTCTTATTACACCAAGGTGGTGTTTCAGCTGGATCTCTTCTAGGAACTTGTGTAAAGCACTAATCCTGTTGCATAGACTGACATCTCTCTTTATTAAGATAGACAGAAAAAGATCTTCATCTTGTGCCATCCGTTTGCTTCTACAAAGAACCTCACCAGTCCCACATACTGTTCCAGCCTGCTTCCATCAGCAACCAGAAAAATAACTTTGAGCCTAAATCACCATTAGAAAAAAGAAGCTGTTTTGTTCTGTCTTGGTCACGACCAGCACTTCATGTGTGGTAAACGCATTTCTAAGTATCTTTTCTCTAGTTGTGGATTGTCTTAGCTTGAGGAGACAGTTTCTGGAGTAACGTTATACCTACTTTACATGGCTGTTTTTTCTTCCTTTCTGTAAAAATGATTCTGCCTTTACTATAGCAAAAGAAAACTCTCCATTTGCCTTGAATGGATGAGGGCTACCCCTGAAGTCAATGACAAAATACACTCATGTGCTCTCCCTACAATGAAGATGTCACATATTGTAAAGTCCATACTTTGCCCCTGCAGAAAGGATGCAACTTCCAGGGATGGCTGTCGGTGGAACAGCATCTGTGTAGGGATTCAACATGGCATTACGGAGCAATTTCACAAGGTGTTCTGCAAAGTAGCAAGATGACAAGCACTGACCTCAAAGGCATGGAAAACCAAACATAAGGCATCCTAGAAAATGTCATCAGTATCTATATGGGTAAGGAGAAGATAACACTTTTATGCCATTATTTCCTATTAAAAATGCCTGGTTGGAACATTGTTTTGCTGTTTGCCACAATTTTTGGTCCTACCTCCCTTTTTTCCCTTCAAAAGTACTGTTCAGGCAAATGAGAGAGAAAGAACAGCTAGACTGTGTGTGTGGTTTTTTGCATGCATATGTGCGTGTTAGCTAAGTATGAAAGAAAGATGTGGAAGTTTTCTAAGCAGAATTATTTTTCTGTTGTCTATGAAAATAACGCAATTAGTGTTTCTAGCTCCTGAGAAGATTGTAAATAACATGCAGATATAGGAAACACAAACAATGATAGGCAAAAGCTATTTCCATCTCCCACTGCAGAGTGGACCAGCATAAAATCCCATTACCAAACTCTTTCAAAATTACTTCAAGTTGTAGAGACTTGGCTGGCTAATTAGCTAATGGAACTGAACTAGCTCCAAATCTTGTAACAGATGAGGATTTAACCCAGAAACTTCAGGATTATAAATGCTTTACAAGTGACAAAAATCCTAAGGCTGAAGATTTTGCTGCATTGCCCTGATCTTCTACAGTCAAGACCATCATTGAAATGTATGAATACTAAATACAACAGCCTATGCTTGGAGGATTGCTCTAATTCCTTCCTAATGTTTGCATGTCTGAAACAGGTATTTTTACTGTATATGCAAATTTGCTAAAATATACTGGATACTGAGTAAAGGCAGATTTCAAAGAAAAAAAGCTCTACTACTTTAAGAGTCTCTCCAATTTGTTTTTAAATACTGTATTGTTTTAAAACAATATAGTGTTAGTGATTCAATTAGTCTCTGAAAACACTAAATGCAGCCTCATGAGGGAAATTAGACAGAGTTTTTATAGCAGAATTAATATGGCAAATCCTCATATCCTGTGAAGTTTTATGTTCTTGTAAAAGTAGAAAAAAAATATAAGAGGTAAATTCTGGAGTATACAGTGAATTACCATCATCTGCTCCAGGATCTCATAGGGTCTGGAATTATTATAGTATATTGAAAGTAATTAATAATTCGTTCCAACTCAGGAAAGCTTTCTGATCAAACCCAAGCTTATATCTCGTGAAAAATCAACAGGAGTAAAGCACGTGCTAAAATTTAAGCATGTCTTTAAGTTCTTTCCTGAATTAGGGCTATCCCTATATTTAAATGACTAAGGTACGATGCCTGTGCATTGTTTCTCTTTGTATTCAAATCTATATTAGGGATTCTACAAAGCCAAAGATAGCTAGTTTTGAATGTAGGTTAACATTCCACATGCATTTCTGTACAAGAACTCATGCAATATTGGCATTAATACAGAATTAACTATATGTTACAGCTGAAATGCTCACTGACTTCTCCTGCTGCTCAGGCATTTCCACCTACAAAATTGCTTTTTAAAATTTGGGAGTTTGACCTCATACCCTGTTTCCTTTGTGGCTTCTACTGGTTTGAATGGCTATTTTTCCCACTGAACTACTTTTTTTTTTTTGTCTTTTAGGCCTTTCCAAGGTCCCTCTAATTCCCTGACAGAATTGTTTGGCTCAGCCCCACCCCAAGATGATCCTCATGCAAACAAAACTCCAATCCCAAGGGAGCACTTGCAGATATTAGATCAGATATTAGATGTGTCACTACATGCAGCTCAGGAAGATGGCCTCAGTGATTCCTTAGCATGCTCCACCAGGAAGAGCATCTTCAAATAACCAAACGCTACTTGTGGCAGGAAGGAAAGGAACCACTTCTCAACAGCTATCTCAACAACCATCCATCCAAAGGTTCCTTCACCGCTTAGGATCCTGCTTTATCTTATACAAACTGAACTCATGAATACTGGATGAAAGCACACCTCAGACTGCTTTCCTACCACCATCAGCTCTAGCAGTTCAGTCTGCTTATAGATATCAAAGATTTGGGTTTTCCTGGTGGATCTGTGGTGAGTGTCCTATTACTGAATAGCAAGACAACCTAGATGTGATTTCAAGGCTGGTTTCTTGGTTTAGCAGAGACTTAGAGGAAAGGTGGCAGCACATGCTTACCCTGACTATGACAGGAATGATCTGTGTCACTGAAGTGACACACCTTTGACCAGAGTCCAAGTACATCATCTGTAACAGGCAGGGTCATGACTACTAGTCAGGGTCCCTGGAAAGGCAGAGACTAGGGAGGGACTCTGAGATTTCCAGTAACAGAACAGGGGAGAGGGCAAAAGCATGTCAAATTATATGTCCCACTAAAGCTTTTGCTAAGACAAAAGCTCTGATGAATAATCTTGTTAGCATAACCATGGCCTTTAACATCCTTATGCTTAAAAAGTCGTATTTTCTCATGACCAGTGTCTCCAGTAGCACCCACAGGATCAAATGGCCAAAAACTAGCACCCATTACCAAATCTGCTCCCAAAATACTTCAGCACCTTCTGTTAGAGGATCTGAAAGCACTTTACAAACGTTCACCAACATTTGGCCTCACAACCCCCAGTGAGGTAGAACAGTATTGTCCCTGTAGAGACAGACAGACAGATTGAGGCACAGGGTTACTAAGAGACCTGCTCCCGTTCAGACACTAAATTTAGCAATGCCAAGGGCTGAATGAAGGTGTCCTGACTACTGCACCTATGCTTTGTCCAGACTCCCATCCTTTCCCCAACAAACCTTCAACATGAGCCCTTAGCCTTTGAACTAAAACCAGGATTCTATATACAATAGGTGAAACGATCATTTAGCAGTCACGTAGTCAGAGAGTTATTCAATTAAATTAAGTTATTTGTGGGGACAAATGATTCCTTGTGCAAAACTCTGGGTGTAAATGATCATGCACTAAGACTACTGGATACAAATTTAGTGCATGATAACTCCGACCCCTTGATAAATCCCAATCCTGGCCTCTCTCAGATAACTCTCTTTTTTTAAGTTGCATTATATGTATCATCACATGAACCTCTAAAGATGCAGCCTGCACAGATTGTTTCATACCAGTAATGCAAGCAAACAAAACATGGAGTGGCTTTGGGAACAACCCAGCGTTCATGTAGCAACAAACATCACAATGTTATAATGCATTCTAATCACAAGGGGTTACAAGGCAATAGGGAACGGGTATGCATGTTGAAACAAAGGCAAATAGAGCAACAAAGAAAGATTTGATTGCACAGATTTCATTTAGGTAAAGTTCTATAATAATTAGTTTCATTGAATGTTTGCTCCATGAGAAAAAGAGGCAATGCCAGCTAGCCTATGACAAAGCTTCGGCGTAGTAAAAACCATCAGCCCTGCGTGAATAGATGAACTTTGCATTCTGTAGGAGTCATTACCGATTAATAAAAGCAAAAGGTTTCTCTAGATACAATAAGTTTGTTTTTGTCAGATAGAAGAGTTTCTTAAAATATGGGTTTTTGAACACCACAAAATTCCATTTGTTATATAAGTAGAGAATCTGGCCATAGTTAGGAATACTGAAGTGTAAAAAACCAAATATGTAGTCTTAAACATTACAAAAACTATCAAAACGTTCAATATTTTGAATTGACCTTTTTTTTTTGCCCCTACACGTGTCTGTTTTGGCAGTGATGACAAGATTTCTAAACTGATTTTTTGTTATTACTGTTCTGCAGTTGGTTGGTTTTTTTGTAGATTTTTCTGAATGTGTTTTTTAAACAAAAGAAAATTACCAGTTTTTATAAAAAAGAAGGAGCTTGAATCCTTACTCCCAAAACACAGATACAAGGTTTTCCTTTATAAAAAGTGTATTGATTTTTTTGCTATAAAAAGTGACCTATAGGGTGTCAAACCTGAAAACAAATTTTCACAGTGTTTTCAGTGTTGGCTGTTCACAAGGCATTACTGTTACAGAGATAGAGAGATACCATAGGGTAGGTGTAAAAATTTCTTACCAGCTAGCAGTATCTTTGGATCACATGCAAAAGGTGTTCCACTCTACATAACTCAGCTGACTTACTTTTTTTTTTTTTTTGCATAATCATTTAAAAAAAAAAAATATCCCAATATTCTAATCACTATTTTACTAACCTTACTTAGTGTCTTATGCAATCATTCCTAATCTCATCCAAGCATCTGCTGGCGTAGTAAGCATCAAACTAGCAAGTAATTTCCCTTCCTGCCCTCCAAGAATAAAAGCAATACTAGTCAGTACTCAGGTGCTAAAACCAGGGCTGCAAATGAGGAGCAGGTGAGCTGGCAAACGTTGGCAGTTTGGACAGGTGGAGAATATTATTTGCTCTACCTGAGTTTGCAAATTGGTCAGCAAGTGATCCACTTGCACACTTTTGGGAGAGCTACTTTATTATCACTAGAAAAATCACATAGTTGCAGTAGCAGAAGAAATAATAGAAGAAAATGGGAAATGCACAGGATCGTTTGCATATTGGCCCCAAATTGCTTGCAATGTCCATTTTGCATCCCTGTAACTTAGAAGAATGGTATCCCTCTATCTCTATAGACTGGTAGGTGTTGATTTGTGGCACAGAGGATAAATCACAGAAAAAAAATGACATATAACTGTGTGTCCGTTGTCTGATTTGAAAGCACCAGTCACCTATCTGCTTATTTTGGCAGAAGTACTCTACTGTATCTTAAATGTAGCTTGCAACATGGATGTTTAGCTTCGTGTCACTTTACATGGAATCTCCAAGGGAATCAGAGTCATCCAAAGACAGAGGCAGATACAAGTCCTGTAGAAAGAAAGAAGAAAATGTTAACTCACACAATCAGTTTCCACCTTTGGTCATGCATAAGGAAGCAGTCGAATGGTCCAGCTCCGAGCAGTTTGTAGGGACAGGGTGAAAGACTCGTGCACAGGTTACTGGACAGGCTGAACAGTTGTCCAGGTAGTTCAAGGCCAAAATCAAGGCACGTTACTTGCACAGCAGAGCAAGAGAATCTTGGTACCAGAAGAAAGTTTGAGAAGTTCTTTTTTATCGCTTCTAGATGGATGTGTGGATCAATTATAGCACATGCATGAAAGAGCAGGACTTCCCTTAAACAGGTCTCTTTGAACCTAAGTCTCTAAGAACTCACAATAAAGAGTCTTACCTTGATAGGACAGCTATCCTTAGGACAAATCTCTAGGAAAATCACATGTTCCATGATTTATTCTTTAAGCCATTTCTGATCAATTAGAAGGGTTAGGAAAATAAGCACAAGTTTATAATTTGGGTCAAATGCTGCATGTAAAGCTTTTCCACGGTCCCCTTCTGGAGTAACCATCGTATTCCCCTTCCTTAAAGTTCTGCATGGAACTAGGTACACAAACCTGCTCGAGAGCTAAAGCTCTCCTTGGACATTTTTGCACTCTGCTCACAGGAAATAACTGTGAGCAAAATGAAGAAAAGCCTAAATACACAGAAAGGAAATTGATATAAGAATCGTGATAAAAGAAGAGGTACATTATGACTTTGTGGTGAACTCAACCTAAGCATTTATCATTTGAGCTTTAATAGTAAAAAAAGTGATTTCATCATAAGCAGGAAATTGCTCCTGGGAGGAAGACAATGATACATGAATATTCTGGTAACCTAAAATGCTACATTTGTGTTCAGTGATCAGCTTAGGTTAGTGGACGAGCTCATAGATGGATTGGCTTTGCCCTCAGCAGTCACCATCTATTACAAAGATTCTAGGGGCTTCACTGGAAAGGTTCACTGGTTTTCAGCCAGCTGAAAACATACATAAAATATTAAAGAAGGTGGGTTTTACTTGTCTTTACCAGGAAGCAAATACTCGTCTCCAAAGTCCTAAATGAGATAGTGTTCAGGAAGCATTTTAGGTCCTTGATGGCTGAAGAAAAGGATGCAGTTTACAGCATTACTTTTGCTGAAATGCACACAAGCATTTGTTGAATTCACACTATGGGCCAGCTGCTGTTCTCAGTTATAAATTAATATTAAGTCTGGACCCCCTGTGTTAAAATTGGTGCGTTTACTAAGACAGACTCAGCAGCTGAGATCAGAGTTAAGTCTCGGGGAAAATATAGATTTAATTTGGGTTCACTATGCCTTTGTTAAAGAAAGTGAAATAAAGCTGAGTAACTACAGCCTCTTCATATGTTGGGAATATTTTAAAGATCTGATTTTTGAGAAGCCAAAGTGCACCTCAGGGTCCCCCAGTACCATTCAACCCCATGCCCAAATGTCTGTGATCCAAAATCTTACATGTTAGAGGAGTAACCCAAAGCCCATCGGACTTTTGGGGATTCTTCTCATTGACTTCTTTGTGCTTTGTTCCTCCATCATTAACACCTGTAGTCTAGCTGCTGCTACTACTGCTCACTTGGAGAAAAAACACGATCCTCAAACAAAATGAGTTCAACCCGTGCAATCTAGACCACGGTGGATTACACAGGGCTGGCTGACCTCAAAACCTTACCACTATCACAATTTTTTAATTACGCCTCCAGAATTTCAAGTCGATGCTTTCAAAGTCATACTTGGGCTGAGAGGTACATTCTGATTACTAAAGAGAAATCCCACTGACCTCCTCTCACACTTACATTTATGGCCAGGTTCCAATTTCTGTATCAAGTAAAGACTGTTGGAAGCAACACTGTGGCTATTCCAGAAATGAGAAAGCCCATGGAAATGACAATCTGGACTCAGTGCAGAATAGCACTGAATAACAGGAATATAAAAAGCTGTGACTGCTGCTATACCTTTTAAATAAATCAATACACGAATTACCTGTGAACCAGCACAGGTTTACTGATCTCTACTAGGATGCTGTGCTATCTGTTAGACACCCTGTTTATTACCAGGAAAAACTGCAACTGACCAGAACACAATTACTACACCAGCTGTGAAAAATCACTTGTTTCCTGTAAAACAGAGCATGGCCTTAAATTAAAAAAAAAAATAAATCCTTAAGAAGCATCATTAAAGTAATATCTTAAAGCTTCAGTAATATTTGTATTTCTTCTGCTGTTTAATGGAGTAGATTTGCCAACACTTAAGGCTTTTCAAGAGAGGAGGTTTTATACGAAGATCATATCCATCAATAACTTGTGAATTTTTTCAAATAGTGATACAAGCTCAGGGTTAAGTTCTCTCTTCTGATCCATATGAATGACCCCCAGCACACATTAATAACTCCAAGGGAAGAAACAGGCCAATGATTTGTTGTTCACCATTTTGCTAGAGCCCAAAGTGCATCCCTTTTAGGTAATGGGCTAAATTCTCCACTGTTTCAACATAAGAAGTTGTGCTTCCAGAGAATACGGCCATGACTTGAATGTCATACAAATCTGAGCAGACTAAGGAAGAAACAGATGTAGTAAGGTATAAGAAACGTAATACCTTGTGCTTACGGAGGCTCCCTGGGCTGGTAGGTGTGGAGATTGGGGACTGCTTTGATTTGGGTGTAGACAGCTGACTGCTTGAGGTCCCATTTGCTGTCAGGAAACAAGACAGAGCTAGCAGTCAGACAACCAAGAGGAAGATCTTCTTTCTCCTTTGGGGAGATGGAAGGTGTCCAAACATTTAACACAGAAACACTGTAGTTTATTCACATTAGGCAAGAGAAAAAAACAAGTGAACAACCCAACTTAAGGCTTTCAGCTGTTCAGGATAATAGACTTTGGAATACAGTGAAATACCAGATATATTGAAGGAGCAATATTTTACTCTACAAATATTCATCAAATTGATCCAAGACACACATCACCAGAAAAGCAGAAAGACAATATCTATGTTATCAAATAGTTTAACACAATTGAAACCACATGACATTTAAGGGCATGAGTGGAAACCAGAGGCTGTAGATATCCTGGATCCTACACAATAAATATTAGATGTCAAATATACATACTACAAATTAGACAAACAGCTGCCTGGAATGCCCTAGATGTAGTTAGCTGCGGCTTGGATTAAATGACCAAAAGAGCCCTTCTGAAATCCTGGTGTAAGCACAGGGTGGCATGTCCCTGTTCACCTCTCTGGGGAGAGGTCAGAGCTGGCTCTGCTGGCCTGCTCCAGAGAAGTGAGCTTCATCCATTGGGGCAGAAACAAGAGAATCACATCAAGCGACAATCCTCTTGCAAAGATCAAAATCTGGCCTTTTGGTTTCGTTTGTTCATGTTGCTTTGAAGAAAACACAGTTATTCCCCATTTAAAAAAATCTGATTCACTTAAACCAAACAGCTTTTGCAAGGGTTGTTCATTGAGGCCTTCACAGACATGGCTTTTAGTTAAAGTGAAGGGCCCCAGGGCTATGTCAGGGCAAGGTATTATGCATTTATTGGACCAAAACCGAATCAAAGTAAATAGCATATTATGCAGAAAAAAAATGAAGGGAAACAAAATGGAATAGGGATAAATTAATTTTTTCCTACTGCTGATGTTCTTGCAGTAAGTTAATGTCTATGATAATTGCCAGGTGTCACAATACGTTATTTCGTAAGGACATACTTACACATAGTGAACTTGGTCATTCATAGGTTGTGTATGAACTCCAGGGATACAGACCTTTTTGTTACCAGGGGCTGTAAACACGTAGCTCCATCGGCACAAGCAGCATTACTTGAGGGAAGGAAATTCACACTCATGCTGGCTGTGTCTAACTATATTATCTTTTCTGGCCTTTTCTTTTTGCAATCCAAGCAGCAGCAAGCTGGAGGCCTTTTGAGCATTAAACTACATAGCCCAATCAAGTCTACAGAAAGTGACATTTCCAAAACCTACTCCAGATGTTAACATATTCAGCACAAGCCACAAAACTAAACCGCAAATATTTTGATTGTCATTTCCTTAAATGGCTATAGTGTTGCCAGCCCTCCAGATAACTGTGCAAATCCCTACCCCTTTTAAAGAAAACATTTTTAATTGTGTTGATGTTTCTCACAGAGAGAAAAAGACAAGCATATAATGATCCAGGCTTGTTGTCCTGTTCTCTTAACTGCCCAATACCTCTGTATACCATTAGTCTAACTAAAAGCATGTGCACAGCAGGACGAATGATTTCAGCATATGGGGCGTATGCTTCCAATTGTAATAGCTGAATATGCAAATCAGTTACTTAAAATTAAGCAAGTAGTTGAGTGTCTGGAGGAGACCTAAGAAGTGTATAAAGTATCATACAGTAAGAAGAAAGTGTGTGAATGCTGTATTTTTAAGAGCAAAACCAGCATAATTCTTGCTTTAATGCCTAAGACAGCCTCATTCCTCTTCTCTGTTACTTTCCTGTGGGAAAGAGGGGGCAGTTAAGGTTCGTGGTATCACTGGCCCAAATGCAGAAGTCATACATGTGAATTCAAGTAAACATAAAGAAACATGTACTCTAAGCCACAGGACAAAAGAGGAGCTGCTGGCATGTTAAAGCAGCTCAGGCTCAACAGATTGATGGTGATGTGGGCCCTCTGTATTCATATCCATCATTTCTACATAGGAGGCACTATTGGGAAGAGGAGGCTATTCATCACAGATAGCTTTTTTCCCATTACAAATGCACCTCACTGAGGAAATAGGTATTTCTTAAAAGGTGGTAGAAATAATGATTTATAGATAATTGGAGAACAGGGTGACCCTTCACCTCCCCATTCCACTCAGACCATTCTTTATTGATGGAGGGAAAAAAATAGTTCTGGAAACCCAGAAACTGTTACGCGCCAGTCCCTGCACTGCAACATGCCACTCGTCACTTTGCTCCAGTTCTACAAAGTGAGCTGCCCTCGAGGTTGATGGGAAAAATAGTAGAGTTCACTAACAATATGCCATATAATGAAGGCAATTCAGAAAAAAAAGAACTTGGATCTCTTTTATGTTTGGTTGGTTTTTTTTTTACCAAGTGACTTTGAGTTTTCTTGTTAAAGAAAATGTGAGGTACAATAGTACTAATATAATCTGTATTAGCTAGAAATCTATCTCTAATTTTGAAAATGCCTTTTTCTTTATTTATTTCCAATTGTCGTTGATCCTGAGGCAGGAAGTAATCCTTCCTAAGAAAAAAATGCCACTTAACAACTCTACAAAGAACGCAAATTTCCCTTCCACAAACAAGAAGACTAGAAGAATGGCAAACAGTCCATGTGCAGCAAATAGATATAATTGCTGGAGGGAAGGACAGAAATTCCCTAATACAATGAGACTTTTAAGTGCTACAGCAGGGATGTTAATATTTTATGAGCACCAATGGAAAAAACAGATGTGACATCCAAATCAGAAATCCAATGAGACGGATGTATATCATTACAAATACTTACCAAGAATTTTGCAGCGGGAGCAACAATTAAGAAGCCCAGTTTAATTTTTTCTATGTCTGCTAATGAAGAATAGTGTTCATCATAAAACTTGCATGCATTTCTTTTGAACTCAAGTGCAAGAAAATAACAAGAGGCAAAAAGCAGATCCCAGGTGGTGTATAACGCTGCTGCTCCACTAAAATCTGCTGATGACTTATGGTAACTAAGGATTTTACATAAACTCAGCTATTGGAAAGAATTCTTTATAACCAGCTTTCATTTGAACTCATTTGGGTTTTTTCCACCGTGTTATTCTTTGTGTATGATGTCTTATTTATGTCGTTCTATTTCCTTTGCAACTTTAATTTACCTTATAGCCCCTTTGTGCATATGAAACATCCTTTAATTGCATTACCATGTGTAGAACTTCGTTTCATAGCATCCATACCTTCTTCAGTGCACAAGACAAGTTGGACTTGGGACATAAATCAGGCTTGTCCAGCAAATGAGAGGGAGGATGGAGAATATAGCATCATGTCGTGTTTGAGATGGCTATGAGAGATCCAGGTAAACTGAATTCCCTGCTTCATTCTCCCAAAGATATTCTAGCCAAACTTCTCATACGCAATTGTTCCTTGAGTGTTGCTCAGGTTTGCTTGGATGACTGGGACTCTGGATCTGAATTTCTAGCAATGATAATAACCGAGACCTATAAATGAGGCTAGTGAAGTCCGTCTTTTGAACTCACATTTCTATCAATGAACAGAACTGGAAAAAGCAGGGCCCAGTGATCACAGTGAGTGCTCAAAGTGTGGATATATCTCTTTTTCTATCAATTGGTAAAATAGGGTTAATAATCCTTGCTCCATTGGGGTTCCCAGAGTTCTGGAGATGAGTTCCTAGTTTGAGGAGCACATACTCATACACCACAAGAGTGAGAGAAAGAACTATGAAATACATGGATAGTTTTGTTTCCAGGTCAAGTCTTGAAGTGTCACCAAGGAAATAAGAAGAGGCAACAACCAGAACAAGAACAGCATAAAGCAAATGTAGAAATAGCAGCTCATTTAGTGAGCACAAGCCATCCTGCCCTCCAGGGCAGAGGAGTCTGTGGCAAAAAGAAAGACTCCATTGTAGTGTTTATTCAGGAGTGGAAGAACTCAGATTGCAGAGGCATCCTTTGCTCAGGCACCTCCTAACTCCCAAGCACTCAGCTCTGCAGTTTCTCATCACGTTTTGTGAGGGTGATCTCTCAGCTGGATGCGTACTGTGGATTGTCAGCTAGCAGAACGTAAGTAAGCACAAGTGGGATAACAAGCTGCTCTATCTTGTGTGCAATCCAAAAGACATCTGCTGCCTTTTTAACACAGTCATATATAATGACCCTGGGGAGCCAGATCTGCAGTCAGGACAGACTGACATTCTGTATCTGTTTTGCTAATTGCTGCAGCCTTGTGGATATGCTTTTGTCCCTCTATCCAAACCCTTCCACTAGAGGACTGAGAAATTAAAGTCCTGCAGCAGTGCCTCAGAGCCATGCTCATAGGCTCCCTGAGCAAAGGCAAAGCTGGGGAAAGACATTTTCAAATTTCAGCTCGGGTACCCGTGGCTCTGTATTGTAAAGGACTAAGATCATGCTAGTTTTAAAAATCATAAACTCTCCGATCACAGCACATGTATTTATACAACTGAACCCTTGTTTGTTATGTGAGTTACTGTAAGATAAATTCATATTTTTGTAACAAAGAAGTAATGGCAAATGACATCATTATTTTCTCCCCTGTATTTCTCCCCTGAGATTTAGCTCTGTCTTTTGTTTGGTTTGACTGCTTATTGGAGTAGTCTGTTAAAAAAAATTTGCCAAACTTCCCATTGACCCTAGCCCATCCCAGAAGTAAAATCCTGCTGTATTTTGCTAACCCCACCTTGCTGGAAGCAACATTTTGGGGGAGCTAGGTGGAGGATATAGATGAAAGACTGTACCACAGCTCCAGCTCTAAAGAGACGGGAAACTAAACAAGATCCTGGAAGCCCAGCGGGAACTGCTGGCAAAGCTGCCAGGACCTTCCAGTCAAACTGAACCAAGAGGTGAAAACGGCCTCATGATGAAATGATCAGCACAGTGTCTGGAGGAATAGCCAGATTAAAACAGAAATACACTGGCATTGCTGAGAAGGCATATATGTGGGTTAGGAGTTAATGAGAGAAGGAAGAAAGGATTCCCCTTGGGAATAAAGGACTGTGGTCTGTTACCATCTGCTTATAGAATGACACTTCTTTATTCATTCATTTAATTCTCATTCATTCATTCATTCATTTAATTTTCATTCATTCATTCATTTAAATGACTGTATGGTAAATAAAGAGATAAAAGTACCATGGCAAGAAAACAGCGTTTCACATGGTTCTGTGGATTAGCTACCTCATTTTTTGAATATCATTGGAGCTGAAGGGCTCTGGCTGCCTAGAGGGAATTGAGCTTTTCACAGTGAGGCCATGACACATCTAGGCAGGAGGCAAATTACCTCCGGCAGAAGGTAGCAATTCAACCAGTGAACTCGCATCACTGCAGCTGAGAGCTGGCACTCTCTGTGCACTTGTACTTCTGTGCACATCTGTGTCTTGATGTTTTTTAACAAAATATTTTGTTCATATGTTCTTTTTTGCTCCATGTTAATCCTTGTGACTTTGGATGGGAGCTGGCCACTTAGGTGCCTCACTACCAGGACTGCTGTAACAAGACAGTCAAGGAATACATTACAGTTCACATCTGGCTGGTGATAGGAGCAATTAAATGGCTTAGAAGCTGCATCCTTTTCAGTGCTAGATTTACAGACTTGCTACATATATTTCCTTCTGTATTCTGCTGTTGTTCTGACTCAGAGACGGCCCCAGAGACCACAGTCAGGAGCAAAACTTTGGGTGCCATCAGGGGAAACTGGATTCCAGCCAGCAGTATGCTCTCTCTATGACTCTCCCAGAAATGTAGTTATACCTCAATCCATATTTCTCATTGAGAAGTAGATCACTAAATCCATAGCCAAAACCAGAAGGAGCAGAGGATATCAAAGATGAATGGAGATCACTTGGCACAGAAGGCAGATCCCTACACAGAAAGCTTCCAAGCTGACAAATCAACTTAGATGGGGATCTACCTACACAGTCTATGACGATGGCTAATACAGGATTGGGCTACACAGTTGTATTCATTCCCCTGCACTACCTGACAGTTCACTGCGGCAGGATTGAATGCATTAAGAGAGTGTGCAGGTTGCTGGAGCAGTCTCTGATCCACCAGAGTGTAGGCAGTGGCCCTGCTAGAGTGCAGCTTGCCTCTGTTGGAAGGTCTGGAGCACATGTTGCAGCTACTCTGCTGCTGGAGATGTCTTCTGTCTCCAGCAATCGTGAGGTAAGAGCTTTGGTTTTGCCAATATTATTATCCTCATGCTTTCAGAATACATAAAAAGCCCCAAATAAAGAGCCTCAATGCTCTTTCCTGTGCATGGTTCCATGGGTAGATTACTGAGCTCTGTACACAGATTAGTTATCACTGTCTTGGACAATCTATTGGCAAAGGCGGCATAAACAGCTTAAATGATGCACTCAAAGCCACGGAGTGAGTCAGTGGAGGAGACTGGGATAAAACACAAGTCCCTGAATACTCCAGCCTGTGTGGAGGATAGCTGCTGCTCAGGCACACAGCATTTCCACAGCTTTGGATTAGAAGTGTTTTATTTATATTGACACATAAAGATCAGAAGTGTTCCTACAGTGAATGGTAGAGAAAGCGGATACAGTGCCTGCATGCTGTCAATGCTACATCCTCAGAATTAGCACTAGCAAGCTCTGCTGAAGCAGTTTTTTCTGTTCTCTCGTGCTATAACAGTGACTTACTTCTGTCCACTATCTGCTGGCAGCGTTGAAGCTCTTGCCAAGGAGCGAGACACAGCTGTGCATGCACAATCTGCTTTAAGCCTTAGCTGCCTCTGTGGGCAATGCATGCGGACCGCTGTCCACATGTAATTCTACTGCATTCTCATTTTTCCACATGCTTTAACAGGGAAATGGAATAATTAGGATGAGAAATGGAAAAAAATAACATCCTTTTCTGTAATTGTGGTGTGCTTGTAATGAGGACGGTTCAGACTTCTTTCGCTCAAGCAGCATGGAGATTTACTTCAGGATATGCATTTATATCAGTGCCCAGATATCTCACAATGGCCTTAGAGACTATAGTGGAAAAAATTATAGAAACCTACATGGAAAAGAACTGAAAAGAACAGAAACTAGTAACATAGAATCAAGGAAACTCCAAGTTCTGATATGACAACCATAGCAGAGTGAAAGACAGCAAAAGCAGAAGGTACAAATGGGTAGGAGATCAAACGCATAGCAAAAATATTTAATATACTTGAAATAAAACTGCTTTTAAATCCTTCCACAAATAAAATAGGTGAGAATGCTGAAAAAAAAAAAGGGTAAGATCATCTTTTATTAATCAGGCTTCATTCAGCATTCCTTGCCTTTTTAATGTGTTAACTTCAAAATCCAGCTAAACCTGTTGATTGTTCATGTAAATATTGACTCTTAAGTAATACGTTGACCCACTTTCTTTATTACAAAGTCAAGGGACAAGAACACAAGATGGTATTCTTTTTTCTGTCTGTTCTGAGAAAATAACTGTCTTTATACACCCTTCCAGCGCTGAGAGAGTTCAGTCATTTTTTATTCTCATTAAGCAGGACAGGATGCCATTTTTTTCTGTATTGAAATCACAGGAGAGTACGAAAGACCCTTGTCTAGATGGATTAAAGAAACTTGATTTGTTCTTCATTACTGGCCTTAACTCCAGGAGCTGGCTATTGTTCAGCATTTCTGGTTATTTTAATCTCCTTCTGAAAGGCTCTACTCACTGTGTTCATTAAACTTCATCAGATGACTCACCATTTTGTTCCTGTGAGTCAGTCAGTCAGTTGAAATCACGAACACAATAGTTGCCATTTCACATTAGACTATATGTTCATGCAATAAAGTCTAGTTCTGATGGTAATTAGCACCTGATGGTTATGGAGAAGGTTTAAATGCTGTATCACAACTCATGCGTGAGCTGACTCCCAGATCATTGAATGGGAGTTCTTTGGGTTTTTTTAAATCAGAACATATTTTCCATCATGCCTTCAATGTACCTATGTAACTTTACCATGCACTTGGGATTATAAAAGCTTTTTAGATTATAGCAAACCTGAGTTTAAGAACAGCCAACACTGGAATCTTGAAGGAAAACTCTATGAATGTAGAATCACCTGACAGAGAAATAACTTTTTTAAAATCACAGAGTCTTGGTATGTGCCAACCAATTTCACATTGTCTCTTTAAGTAGCTGAAGAACATCAAGAGATTCTAAACAAATTAACTGCTTCCTGGGGAAAATCTTTCTGAATACCGCCAGGAGAGTTTTATATCCGGTAATCCAATATCTGCTGATGGTCAACAGTTGTGTGGCGTTCACATGCAATAAGCAATGTGTTACCATGAAGGTGAAAAGCAATTTCTGTTTTGTATCATCTGTGAATACTGTGGGTCACTTGAATTTAAGCTATGAAACTCACCTGGAATCCTGAAGTGCTTATTTGGTCATTTGGCCATTTTAGTGAAAGGCCGCGTCTGGTTCTTTTTTAGAAAAAAACAGGCCAACAGATGACATACCTAGAGATCCACCCTCTCCATCATGACTCTAAAAACTATCGATTACCAGAAGTGATATTCAGCCCAGCCTTTAACTGACAGGCTCTGCTACACCACCAATCCAGTTGCTACTGAAGAGGGAAGGAGGCATTTCAAAGGGTGCAAGCTGCTGCAGCAAGTAAGGATCCCCATTTTCCTTCTCTTCTATTACTGAATGAATGTCTCAGTATCACATCAATGAACCCATCACCAGCTCTCCAATTGCAAGGCCACTGGTTTTCTTTAAACAGTGATTAGAAGGGGACGCTACTGACCTGTACAATAATAAACATTTGCATTGCACAGGAGGTTATTCTAAATCAGCCTGTATCTATAGAGAACACGTGGGAACACTGTGGGCCTTGATTTCCTGCCTGTGAAATGGAAACTTCTTTTAAAATTTTGCTGGAGGTTGTGAGACTGTGGGTGGTATGACCTAAAGCCACAACTGCACTTAACCAACCACAGAATTCCTCTCCAGTATTTATGATGTGCACCTGTACACTAGCACCAACTTCTTGTATTTAAAAAAATGCTGAAGATTCATATGCAAACACCCACGGTTAGTGTATCCAAAGTCACCCTTGAGCATAGTTAATATTCAGACACCAGAAAACAATCACTCACCATCTTGATGGTTACCTGAATCGGCTGGAGACTTGCTCCGGCGCATGGGGGCTGGACTCTTTGCTGAGCTCTTCTGAGGGGTGGGAGATGACTTACTGCCTGTGGCGGTTGCAGGGCTCCCTTTCATCACCCGGCACTCTAAGGAAACAGAAAGCAACCGTGGTTATGTCCCTACCTACGCTCGCTGCCTATGGACACCAGCTATGAAACACTCATGGGCAGCTCAGTAATTTGTCTCCAATGAGGTCTAGAAAACATCAATAGCAAGGGAAAAGCTGGTATCTCCACATTTTCTCCAGGGCAGAAAGGAGAACTTAGGAGAACATCAAGATCGGGTCAGCTTCCTAGCAGGGCCCATCTCCATACCTCTGTACTATCAAAGATTTTGTGCCGTTCCCCTTGCCTTGGTTCTCACCAACTAGTAAGCACAATTAAAATGGTCAACACTGACTGAAGGAAGAATCAGGCCGAAAAAAACAGTTATTTTGCTGTAACCCTTCCATGAACACCTAATAGTAAGAATGATCAGTGTAATTTATGCAGGTCCAGAGAGCCAGCAAACACATCATGGCATGACGTAAAGGTCTCTAAGTGGCAGATGGGACATCTGCCCCAGGAGTCTTTCACTCAGCCCAAATCAACCTCTTCTCTGGTTTCAACAAGCTGCAACTTTTCCAATGCAGAAAGCAAAGAAGACAAAATGGTTTTACAAAACACATCCTCTGTTCTGGCCACTCATCCCTTTCGGAAAGGTTTGTATAAGCAAGTCTAGTAGATTTATGTACTTAAAGACATGAGCAGATGAGAACCCCAACTGTGTTTTCTTAAAAATAAGTAGGCCAGGAAGAGTGGAAAATGTAAACATGATCTACAGTGTCCTGCAGAAGGGAACTGAAATGCTAACAAACCTCTGTGTGTCCCAGGATTTCAGGCATGCCAGATCTTCAAAACCAGGGTTTATTTACCTTGAGAGCTAACAGAAAAAGCACTTTCCACCCCTCAAGTTATTTATTAACTTAACCCAGTTAAGAAGGCGGCAATAGAAAGGGGATTTCCTTTTTGTCAAATGCTAACTGGTCTCACTTCATCTCCTACAACAGATTGTTCTCACCAAGATGTGAAAACCAGCTCTTTTTTACAGACATGAATTAGATGTTCCACATACAGACAGTTCTATTGTGGAAAAGTTCAGCTCAGTATGCATGGGCTGGACTGAGGGCTCCCTTGATTAGACTCTCTAGTGGGAATCAACTAAGGCAGCACATAGCAGATAAATAATTGGTCAACCGAAAACAAGTTGTCTGACCTAAATGTATGCGTTATTTATTTATATATCAGTGTATCTATGAAAATGTAATTGCCTTAAATTTTTCCCCAGGCTTTCCTCATTCTCAGACAGTCAAGAGTCAGTCTCTTCTTCTTCCAGATGGTTTGTGAGAGAGTTCGCTGTTGGGTCATGCAGTACAAGAATATGAAGAGCAGATGCCCTGTGCTCCAGGGATACTGCATGGTGACAATTAAACCTACAATGAGTTTATTCTCTCTTCTGCTAAATGGAGTTTGGAAACTGTAAATCAGGGCTAGAAAAAGTTGTGTGTATTTTTTTCAAAGGTACTTGACTTCTCACAGATGATGCCACAGAAAAGCTTGTAGGGCTCCAGCACCAATATAGCCCAAATTTTTCATACATGAAAAGCAGTAATGATGGGGGGGAGATGTGGAAGGTAGACTATCCTTCCTTGATACCAAAGACTATAGTGTTTGATGAGACACTGTGGAATAGCCACTAGGGACAGTGTGCAAATAACTGCTCCTAGTGTTACCCAGCCAAGCCAAAACATGGGGGAAAATCTTCTTCAGTCACTATAGAAGTAATATTTTTCAAGGCTCTTACATATAGCCATCTAACAAAAACAGTGCAATGTTTCGATCTTAGAGCACAATTCGTTTGCCCAGCCATAGGCACCAAATACTATGTGAGATACACTAGACTACAGCTCTAGTACACTCTCTCCAGAGAGTAGGTCTCCTAGTGCCCCTGTGTGATATCTGTCAATCATATATTACATGGATATCTCAGAAAACAAGGGGGTCTCACAGAGTGTCAGACATCTACGTTCAGCCACCTGAATTACTCCCTAAAAAAATAAACCTAAGAAGTGAAAATAGTTTATGCTGCTTCTTTTCAAGAACTTTCAAATTTATTTTCTTCCCAAGGGAGTAACTCCTGGAAAAGAAACTCAGCTTTACATTTTCCAGCACAGAAAGGCTGACTCTGAGGAATCCCTCCAGCTCAGCCGTTGGCAAGTGTCAGTACAGCAAAGGCAATCACTGAGCGTTTGCACATCTTGAAACAAGGTTCTAAAAGTGGAAACCTGATTGTGCTGAAGTTAGTGTAAACAAGCCTCTAAACATCATGGCGGGGAGGGGCATGACATTTCCGTGGGCTGATGCTGAAGCCATCAGGGTACAAATGAGACAGCAACATCATCTGGAAGGTGCTCAGCAACAGGGATTATAGGCCGGAAGCTGTGGTGGGCATTCAGGAGGAAAAAGATGACATAATCCTCTCTTATGCTATTTCTTATTCTCTTTCCTGATGTTCTGCCAGAGTTAACATAATAACCAGCAATCCAAGTGCATGTCATTCAAACAGGCAAGAAAAATCTCCTCCCGTGACAGAGGACATTTTAATAAATGACATTCATCTGCAAGATCTCAGGACTCACAGTTCTTCTTGCAGCATCTGACTCAAAACAAGGAAGGATGATGGGTGCAAAGTGGGAAAAAGCTGCTGGCTAATAGCTCCCTGTTTGCTTCTTGGAGAGGTGCAGGGCACCCCTACTCCCCTGAAAATACCACTGTGAGCTGTAGTTACTCGGTGTCTTCCCAACACCAGGCTTGGCTTGTTTTTGTTAGAGAAATCCAAGCTGGAAAAAATAGTAGTAACCAAGAGTGTAGGCAGAGAGCTGGGCTTCCCATCAAGTTGTTCTGCTAGAATTGCATCCAAACTGTTTTACAGTGTGGAACTCCCTGTGGAGCTGACTCAACTGCGGAGTGTTTAAAAAAATATGAAGCTCAGGTTACAGATCGCTTCCCCAGCTTGACACAGGCTTTATTCTCTGCCTGCAAAGTTTCAGCTGAACCTTGGAAACTTTCTTTGAATTACCCAAGACCATCAAATGGGTTCATCTGGAGTACACAGGTCAGAAGTACCAGCATCAAATAAAATCAGGCTTGAAAAGGAATCACGAAAATACAGTGTTTGAAGATTAGAGGCTGCTTGACTTCCTGGTACACAGCAAAAGTCCTCTTTGGTCTTCAATGCCAAGCCAGTTTGTAGCATGTAAGACAGCACGGGGCTCCCATTCCTTATACCAGATACCTAGAGTTTTGGGAAATGAGTCTGAATGTTTGGAGAACACATTTTCTTCTAGTTTAAATGGTCAAAGTTACATTAATTTACTTTTGCTGCACTCACTGGCACCAGCAGACCGCCTGCACTGTTGGTGTATACAGTTGCCAGGTGGGGCAGGCAGTAGGTAACTCCTACAAGCAAGGTCTGTATATTCTGTGAAATCAAAGATTTCATGGCTTAATTGATCATAGAGACTCCCATTATTACAGATCTGTGCTTGCAGTTGTAACAGGGACAAATAATAGTGCTGTCCCAGTCCCCTCCCTAGAAAGGGATTTATTGTCCTGCTTTTTGAATCAGCAGAAGAAAGCAGTGGAGGCAGTGATTTTTCTTTTAACTGTGCTTTTTCTCATTTTTTAATATTCACATGTCTACTGTTTAGTTCTCAAAAAAAGTGTATCTATCTGACTGCAACTGGATAAAATTGAAAGGATATACACTACCAGATTTTGCAGCAAATGTCAAATGGTGCAGAAATCCACCTATTCGGACTTGGGCTACCTCAGTCAGTATTTGCCCAATTATCCACTGACTGTACAAGTATCACAAAAGGATGTTCTAGTCCATGTACTAGGTCTTAAAAAACAAAGGAAAAAAAGCATGCAGCATTATTATCTGATGCAAGCAACTGAATGGAAATCAAATAAAAACACAGACTGAAGAGCAGTGTGTATTTAATGTTACCGCTTTCATCCAGAGAAAAGTCATCCTGTGCATAGCGGAATTTTTCTGGACCACAGGCGATAAACACATCATCATCCCCAAAGAAATCGTGGAGACAGGTCACCTACAGAGAGAGCAAAGTCATTCATTTTATTTTTAATTGGCAACATTCTGATGTGGCTTAGTTTTAAATTTAAACAGGAGGGAGCTGCCTCTCTGCTGTTCCCCCTGCCCCATGCTATTCATTCCTACTTCCCGTAAGGCTGGCACACAACACACAACTTCTCTAGGCAAGTCAAGTGTAAAAGTGTAATTTAAAAAAGAGGAAAAAAAATATCAGCTACCTTGCAAATTCTATAAGCTATGGCATCTCCAACCCATTCAGGAGCTGACAGACTACATTAGTCACCCTACTGAATGACACAGGCACTCCTGAGCTACTTCTGAAATAAGAAGCTGGGGTGCCCCGTGCCACGTTGGTAGGCAAGGCTGTGACCCCACCGCCCATGCTGATGAATATCTTAGTACCAACAGAGCACAAAAACCCAAAGAACCACTAAGAAGGCAGAGAGCTGCTGGGCAGAGCACAGGTGTAGAAATGTGACTCTTCCCAAGCAGGCAATCTTGATGACAGGTTTTAAAGTCAAAAGGTTTATCTGCATCATTGAGGGAGAGGCCCAAAGTATCACTGGACGCCCTTCCCACCCAAGCGTCATTTAAATCCACAGGTTGACTCTAGATATTGTTTCTCCTCCCTGCTTTTGCCACCCAGACACAGGATGATAAAGCACCATTTCTCACTGCAGAGCTGCCTGTCCCACAGAAGGCCAAATGATGGGGAAGGCAGGTACCAAATATTTCACAAGCCAGATGAGGTGAGGTGCGCGGCAGCCGCCTATGTGGAAGCTCTGCCCTAGGGCAGCTCTGCAGGAAAAGGAAAAGCAATAGCTTTCCGTCACCTAAACTAAGACCTCTGTCCAGGGCCACTACAAAAGCAGGGTGTAGAAAGCTGCTCGAGACACACAGAAAACATGGTCATACTGGCTAATGGCTCTGATTACCTTGCTTCTCGTTTTTGCCATCCTAAATAGGGGGAAATTATATTTTGCAGTGCCTGGAGCTCCAGACTGCAGCATCAAAAAGAAGCAAAGCACAAGATGTGGGAGCTCCAGATCCACTGATTTCATCAGAGACCTGATATCTGAGTGGGGAAATCTGAAAATGCATGGCAGGTTGCTGGAAGCATGCTATTAGGAGAAAAGTTTAAAATGCCATCATGCTGGGAGATAGCCCCCATATTCAACTGGCAGAGATCTCTAACTCCCCCTACTACTCTACAGATGACAGACTTCTTGTTTCAACAATAATTTTAACAAAATCAAGAGGTGAACAAACAGTATTCATCATAAAAAAACCAAGCAAAATACCGGATTAGGTACAGGAACAAGGAAAATGGAGGAAGTTCTAAAGACTCTGAAAAGCACATCCTAGCAATAAATCTTATTCAAAGGGTGGGCTGACTATTGGGACACAAGGGCACATCAGGCTTGCGTCTGTCTTCTGTCCTCCTACTTCTTGGTAATTAGCTGGGAGGTGGAGTATAGAATGAAATTACCATCTGCCACTGTCTTCCCATCTGGCTGAGGAATATCATTTCACTGACTGTTGGACAACTCGGGTCTCTATACAGTTAGAGGGTCCTATTTAATTTTTTCCATAGGGGTATCTGAGTGACCTGCAAGAATAGTGATGCCCCTGATTGGCTCCTACTCTTTTTCTGCAATACTTGAAGGCATTGTTCCTGGGTTTTTATATTTTGTTTTGTTTGAAATAGGGCTCAGATATCTTATGTGACGAAATACTCTTGTGGAGCATATAAGTACACAGAATGAATATTCTCTAGGCCTCAGCTACAGACACCTACTTCATACTTGCATGCTATTGCAAGGAAATGGGCCAGTGCAGATTCAGATCTTTACACCGTTACAGATGTAGTAATTTACATGGCTACCAGTGAAATAATTGATGTGATTACATAGCAATAGCAGGATAACTATGCAGGATAACTCCAGAGTAACCGGTGGTAATCATGCAGTAACTCATGATAATGCTATTGTGTTATCTCCACGTACCTAAAGTTAATACGAATCATCTCAGTGCAACAACTAGTGGAAAATGTGCACATCATTCTCTTTGGAGAGATCCATAAACACTCAGACTTGTCATCAGTATCTTGCAGAAAATTGCCTTTTATTCAGGCTTCTGGCAAGTTGATATGTGCTCTTCCGAGGCAAAGAAAGATGATGCTCTTCCATCTTCAGAAAATGCTTTGAAAACTCATATGAAGTAGGAAGTAACACTGTTATTTTGAAGAGGAGAAAAACACTACCATGAAAATGTAGGAAGGCCCAACTTGAAAGTCTTTGTGTAGCTATTCAAGAGGCAAGTGTTCAGCAGTGCACTTGCCTCCAAGGGCTAAAGGAACAACAAAGTAACTCTATCCAATTGACTTTGTCTATGACTTCAGCCTGAGCTCCTGAGATCCCAGCCATATACTGAATAAGTATTGTGCCAGGAGGAGAAAAAATGCTCATCTGCAAACACACAGAGTGGAACATGTCCAGCATCAACCAGCCTCGTGCAGCCCACCAGCCACTGCGTGAGCCCAAGGTGAATGTGTTATTTTTAAAGCTCCATTTTTTCAGGAGACCATTCCAAGCAACCACAAGATTGGCACTGACATCTATAATGGAGGTATCAGGTTGACAGCTTATGCCCAGTGTTTTGGCATTTCTGGGCACTGGAGTCTTTGCAGAGGGTAAATGCATTGCAAGGGAGCGGAGAGAGCACTGGAGACAACCGTGGGGAAACTTACTGCAGACAGAGCTGAATTTCCATATCTACTGATCCGTTTGAGCTGGACTGTGAAAAGTTAATTTCAAGCTCTAGTAAATCAACTATAAAGGCGGCTTTTGGCTATCTTAATACGGCTCAGTATTTCACACTGGTTAATATAATGTATAATTAAAACACTGCCCAAGAGTGCCAGCTCTGGTTAAGATGCCAAACATTAGTGAGAAGCTTGCGTTTCACATCAGCATGATTCTCAAAATGGAGCAAGCTGAAATCTGCTATGGCTTTGATCAAAGGTAGAATTTTCTTCACAAACTTCAGTGAATTCCAATTTCTGTTTGCCCAAAATTAGGTTGAAAATCGTTAGCATGTTACCTATAGAGAATTCTCCCACAGAAAAGATGACATTTCAAACCTCCACGTGGTATTACAGTCCTCCCATGAGGATGCACTGATTCATTTGCAAAGAATTGGGTTTGGGTCAATACACAAGTTCCCATTTGAATGCTAAGTACTATACTTATGCCATGGAAAAGACTCATGGGTTGCTTAGCTCACCCTTCAGTACAGAAGCCACTGTGCAGTTAAACATAGTGCAAAGCTGAATCACAACATAAGGGTTCAAATATTTCCTAGCCTTTTAGATGAAATCAGAAAGAGCCCACAGGTGCTTTTATTGTCTCCACATCATAAGTCAAAGTGTACATTTTGTCCTTGAAATGCCCACAACCACCACAAGCAAAAAGAAAGTCCAGGCAACCAAGAAAACCCTCATATCAAGGGTCCAAACACGGTGGAAAACTACCAGCAGGCACAAGGATAGATACGTGATTACATGTCAAGCAGAGATACTGCAATTCACTATGCTGCATTCTTGTCCCTTTAGATAGTAGGATGAGTACTAATTTCTTTCTGGTAATCTACTTATTGAGTTCCTAATATTCAGGAAACAATAACACTTGTATTTGCTTTATTTGTTTCCTGCTGTAACCTCCACTATTAAGAACTCACCACAACATGGTAGAAAAGACAGCCAAAGAATAGCCCCCCTCTCATTTAATAGAGCAAAACATTGCAAATTCAGATAATAACAGTTGTCACATATTATGAAGTTTTAGTTATGTTGCTTATGTCCACCACCTGTGTGGTATTTTCTACTTACCTTTTGTTTATTAAACTTAAATCCTTGATCTTTACTGTATGTCCCGGAAACATGCCCCATATGAATTGCTGTCTATATAAAGTCACTGGAGCAAACTTTCTTTGTGAAAACACGTGACCTAAATGCTGGATCTTACAGCACCAGATCCAGCTTGCCTAAGGGGTGCACAGAAGAAGAAAAACACCAGGAGAAAGTCCTAGGTATGCTCATCCATGAGGGACAGCAGGACCATGGGCTGCTCTGTGGGGACAGCTGGTTCCAGACCTTATTAGGCAGTATTATAATTATTCTGGAACACCATGAAAACCCTAAAAGAAAGTTCACATCAACAAAAATTTACACCAGCTGATAACCTGAAAATCATTGTTTTTAAATGCTGCATTTTGCTCTTCGCTATAAATCTATTAAACCACGAGACAAAACCTGGTAGTAGCCTGATAGCGCATGGACCTATGATGGTACCCAAAAATAGTGATTTTGTTGTTGACTGTTACCATGCACCCTTAGCAATGACACTCGAAACCATCAAATTAGTAAGATTTTGTCTTTTTCCATTTTTAAGTCTACAAGCTTTTTTATTTATAACAAAAATTAAACTTGTGTATAATTACAATGGACAGCATAAATAGCATTGATTTCCAAGATACATGTGCATGCCTTTGTTTAAAGAAGGATAATATTCAATTTGAAATTCAGGATTAAAAAGACAATATTGACTTTAAAAGGATCAATGCTGCATGAAAGGTTTTCTCTCAAGTTTCTGTAGCTTAAGCAATTCCAATGAAGGAAGGTAAATCTTCATGCTCCAGTCGATGAGGCACAAATTTAATTCTTACAAAGTAATTACTTCTAATAGATTTGACGGTAACTTTTTTTGTGTGTGTCAAGGTTTGATTTTTTAAAAACTTTATAATACATATTTTTGAAGAAATAGAAGCTGGTAGAGATTAACAGAGATTTTAGGGAGTACAAAACTGTTTGCAATTAGATTTTCATTAAACATGGTTTCTTTTCTCGTTACAGGAAATCCTTCTCTGCTTATATTAGAAAAACTTTCCCTGAGAGGACAATATAGCTAGGATTTGCAAGAGGGGATTTCTGCAGTGACAGTCCATTACTGTCTGCTGCAGCAATTTTAATTGCAGAAAGGAAAGATACAGCCTTCTGAGAGATGCTGAGCCTTCTCGTTCATTTTAATACAGTACTTGTAGAACTAAGCATTTTTCAGGATTTTGACAAAATGGAGCTTGCCTTAAGCATCTCTCTGTATGTGAGCTCCCAGTTTGCTGAAATATCAGTGATGCTACAGATATTCTGAGTTCACCCGGAAAAGGAGCAGTGAACATGCAGGATATGTACCTGCACAGCTGTGAATAACTGGCTATTTCTACCATCCTCCAGGAGGCAGCAGCAGCACTTAAAAATTGTAATTAATTTACAAATAAAATAATTAATAATTAGAAACCAAAAGCCTGAAGACTTAAGCCTCAGTCTCAATCATCTACCAGTGCAGAACCTCCTGTGCTTTAAAACGGTGTTATGACTAACCAGCTTCTTTTGTTCCCTTTCATAATCTGCAGAATGACAGAGCTTGCTGTGTCTGCATAGCTAATGGGTTGCCCTCCCTGTCACTCTCTACAATTACAAGTATGAAGATCGTCACAGCAGTAACAGGCTTCAGCCACATTTCAGTTGCTTTCACTGCTGGATGGAGCTCTGCAGCTCCCGTGGCTGCCACTTCAGCAAGAGGCCTCCGGTAGCCTGGATTGGCCATCAGTTTGCCAAGAAGATGACAGAGCACATCTCTGAAGAGGAATAATTCACCAGGAGGGTTAACTGAACTGTCTTTTCCACCTTTTTGAGAAATGTCTTTATTAGAGGTTCCTATTTTTAGCTGATGGAGTCAGGTGAGGCTGAACGATAAATGATCAGACACTGTAGACAGTGATTATTCAGAACAGTGATTTATGTACACAGTCCTGCTTCCAGACTTTCCCTCTCTTCCTTATGTCATGGAATGAGGAAAGACCTCTGCCTAAACGGTCAGCAGAGACTTGCAAGGAAGATTTGGAATAACACCACCACAGGTTTGACCTGGGGGCTGAACATCTTTGCTCTTGGGAACTGTTCTCTTGAACCAACTGCTTGACTCTGCACAAGTCTAGGGTAAGTGAGGGTCAGTGCAAGGCTTCTTCCTCTGCTCTGCTCTCCTTTAGTCATAATGACTTCATTAACTGTTCCCTCTCTAATATCCCTCCTCTTTAAGAATTTAGACAGCAGAACAGAAAGCGATCTGGTACATAGGTAGCTTCAAACTCCCTAAGTTTCTGCAAATCTAACGGTTATGCTCAAGCAGATGTCCATTTGCTTTCTTTCAATCATCATATTTCTTCAGCCGGTAGGCTTCCAGAGTTCAGAACAGGGGGAAAATTGTCTTCAAAACCAGCTTCCTCTAAGGCCAAAAAGACCATAGAAGACAATTTGCATGCCATACACACATAAAGCCTATCAAGACCAGAACTGAATTAAGACATACTCTTATTTTCTAAGTTGCTTTAATAAATGCTATAAAATTGAACACACCCAACCATCTGTTAGCTGAAGACAATTAACGTATTTTAGATGCCTGCTCATGTCCTTTCTCTTTCAGTATTCAATGCTAGATGGAGTTAAAGAAGTCAGACTAGCAGCTAGACAGGCATTGAGAGTTAACTGAGCTGAGAATGTAACTAAAATCTGTTTAAACTTTGTTTTAACTCAAACCAGAAATCTGATGAACTTATTTATACTCCAACACCTGTGTCCCAAGTAAAACTGGCAGTGGTATGTTTATTTCAGTTCTGAGAAGCCAAAGTTCTAAATCACAAAGGCAACTGTGCTTTACAATTAATCAGTTGGGTGTTTGCATTCAATAAAGCACAGAACAGAAACAAAACACATACAGACTTGTCCACAAGAAGACTCAGAAGTTCATGTGCCAGAGTGAATATCGGGAATTAATGAACATGCAGAATAGGCTTTGAATGAACTGCTTTCTCTTCTCTGACAACCTCTTCACCACATGTCCAGAAAGAGAAAGATTTCAGAAGACTTAAGGGGTTAAGGGTTTATGATGGAAAATAAAGATGTTGGTATTGGAATGCACAGCACTTAATACTTTATTTTTAACAGTCTGAAGACTGCAAGCCTAAAGCAGACACTGAATTGATTTACATTTTATTAGATTCTGGTTTCCTGCATTTAAAAAGAAGATATGTTTGGATTCAATTATTTCTTTAAAGTATGCACACACACACACACTCAATAGATTCCACATTTGCATTCCCAGAAAGAGAATTACTTATCCTATTTAATGAAAAAATACTGCTTAAAATGAATAAGCAATAGAAAGATGAGCAGAAAAGGCACTGATGTTGACATTCAAAAATGGATCAGGAACACTCCTGCATGCCCAGCCCATGCAATTACACTTTGGGGAGCCCTTCTCTGACCTGCCCAGCAGTAAGGGATCTACTCTTCCATCTCTGCTCTCTTATGCCACCAAACATCCACATGGAAACCTGGCAAGACCATGGTCATGCTGTCCCCTCACTACTGTGTTTGCAGTGAGCCATCATGAAGGGTAGGAAAAATCATCTCTGCCTTCGAGGTTTCAGGACCCATAATTTGACCTCTCACTAGAAACATTCAGTGAGATTTCCACTCTTTAAAACATTATTCAGAGATCTCAACTTTTTCTTGTCTTCATGGAGAGCCATGGCTATGTTTAAGTCTATATAGTTTGATTGAAACAATTAAATTCCAGTCTTCTGTAGAGACTTTTTCTTCCTTTCTCACCTTCAGAAGAGAAAATTCTGGGCAAGACAGCATGATCAAGTGTTTTCTTTAATGGAAGAGGGAATTTTACAGCTTTTTATTGATGAAAAATGCAGATCCTCTTAATTAGGCTGTAAAACCACAGCAGGTTGATTATGAGTGCTTTATGTCCACTTGGACTATTTTGTTATAATGCAACTAAACCAGAGTGGGGACACCAGCTTCTGACCAATGTGCATTATATCTATAATAAGCATTTGTGATGCTTATTTAAGTGGAATAAGAAATATTCATGCATGTATGTGCACAGCAGCTTGTAAGACTTCATGCGTGAAGAAACGCTGCTCTCAAAAGGGCTGCAGCACAAGGTGTCTGTTTATTTAAGTATTGGAAAAGGATAAGTTTGAAATAGAACAGAAAAAAAAAAAAACCAAGGGGGAGGAAAGGTCAGTAGCCAAGCTACCCAGCAGGAATGTTAAAGCTGAATTTAATATATCTGGTGAATTAGTGGTGCTTCCAAACTGTGTGAAATCCAATTAGCCTCTGGAAGAAAGGTTAGTTTGTTATCCCCATTACATATACATATGGAGGGGGACTATGAAACAGATATTCAGACTGTTGATTTTTTTTTACCTAGGAGAAAGGCTTCCTCTTGCATTCATGAGGGTTTTAGGCTGAGGATAAACGTGCAGTTTGGGGGCATAAGGAGCACAGCCATCAACACCAATATATTACCCTTTCTCCAGTCATAAAACCATAAAACCAGAAATTCTAGGTGACAGATTAAGACTAAGAAAGGAAAGATTTCTACCAAAAATTGCCCCCCAAAACAGGTAGCACTTAAGAATTCAGAGAACTGTCAAAACATTCTTCCTAGTTGTCCCCCCTCATCACTCTTAAGAGGAAACAGTAGTTCTGGACTACAAAAGAGCACCAGAGACTCTGGAATTAGCATGCCTACACAGCCAGGGTCAAGCAACACTACTTGAAATGGGAGTCTTGAAAGTAGGGGCACAGGGAGCTTGTCACCCTGCTCATAGTCAGGCTGAATGGAATGGGCTGGAATTTTCAGTTAATGGGATTTCCAGCAACAAGCTCCTAAAACCTATAGCTGTTGCTGATCCTATTGTGCATATCTTCATAAAAGAGAACAGCTCTTGTTGAGCTTTCTGCGAGTTTTTCTTCAACTGTAACAATGGTACTGATGGTGATGGAGAGGCACTGGTAAATAGATCCTCACCCTGGTTAAAACACAAACAAAGAAAACACCCTGGACCAGACTGAATGGTTTGGTTCGTGGCTGCAAGCAACCCCTGCCATCTTCAAGGAGCACAGAAAGAATACTACCATTAGCTTACCAACAGGCCCAGAAGGATGAAAAGCTACACCAAGCCTTTACTACTCATAAGGAAGCTCTAAGGGGCTGGAGGAAACCAATAGCCACACCCTGACTTTGTCTCACAGCTGGCCTCTCCTTCCCCCAAGAAGTCTTTATCTCTCTACCCCATGCCACAGCGCCTGCCTGGTGCATGAGAAGGTCAGAACTGGCATCCCCACAGCCACCCCTCTGCTGACTTTCGGCTAGGGAAGATGGTGAGGAAGGAAGGAAGTAAAACTGTAGCTCTGAGAACTGCTCTCATCCCCACACGCAATATGTATTGTCTGCTTAAAAGACTTAAGATGACATCTTAGCTTTCCTTACCCACTAGAAGGGTGCCCTGGGAGAGTCTTTCATAGAATCATAGAATGGTTTAGGCTGGAAGGACCTTAAAGATCATCTAGTCCCAACCCCCTGCCATGGCCAGGGAGACCTTCCACTACACCAGGTTGCTCAAAGCCCCATCCAACCTGGCCATGAACACTTCCAGGGCTGGGGCACCCACAGCTTCTGTGGGCAACCTGCGCCAGTGCCTCACCACCCTCCTCAGTGTCTTACAAATGTTCCTGGCTCCTGCTCCTTCTTTTCTCTTATCAGTCAGCATTATGTAAAAATAATTCCTTCAGTTATTACTTCATGGTCAGATGCATCAAGAACTTAATTCTCAGTCCAGACATTTCAAAGGACAGTACATTGGCCAGCTACCAAAAAGAGATCCATTCCTTTGTACTTTCACCCACCTGAGTATGGTTATGGACTTCAGCCCAGCACAGCAGTAGCAGTGGCCAAAGATGAACCCTCACAGGGGGACAAAACTGATTTATTCATGCATTTCCATTTTCCAGGGATAAGTCCACTGTCTTGCAACCCACCCATTCTGCCTAACTACTGCCCTGTGTAGCCATGGAAGCGGAGGGCAGCATCCCAGCACAGTGCTTTTGGACAGAATACAGTTCTGGTAAAATGAAGAGGATTACACAGTTATACGAAACAGCAGGATTTGTTCCTACAGTCTCTTTGTGATGTGGTGTAAAGGGACATAATTCTGTCTTCAATAATCACTCAGAGTGGCAAAGGAAATTACATTATCCAAGATATGGTTTCCATGTAACAAGTGGATGTGTTTTACTCATTGAGGCAGCCTCTCCTTAAGAAATAGTTATTCAACATTGTCTTGAGTTCTGCTGACATCAGTAACTTCCTTCCAAAATAAGTGCTAGGGAAAAATCAGTGTCAGACTTGCCATTATTATTAGTGCATCAGGAGAGCTTGAGGACACTTCAGTTTTAGTCAGGCAGCAGCACTGACTTTGAAGGCAGCACGTTTCGAACTGGCTGTCTCCCCTAGCACAGCAGCACACTAACACACTTCACTATGGATAACCTTGTCTTCTTGGCTTTTGTGGTAGACAGCATATGTTAATTAGGATTATGGCAATGTATTATCACAATTTTTCCTGGGGAAGATGCACTCTAACTCAGTTATGATTAAAAACCTTTTCTGACCAGACAAGACTATTCTGTCAATTCAGTTTATGCACATACTTGTACCTCAGCCTGCACTGGTTTTATTCAGGGTCTAGGTCTCCAACTACACAGACTTTCAAACAGCTCTGCTATTTTAATAATATCTAAAGATACTTCTTCCATTAATTAATTCTTTAATGTGTCACTGAGCTCATATTTTGTACAGGTTCAACATCTGCAAAATCCAAAACACTTTCTTGTCAAAGGAGATGTCGAAAAGCTTACATTTTTACTTCATGCTATCAACTTCAATGGAAAAAAGACACAAGCATGAAGTATTCAACCTTCAAGTCATTCTTCCTAATACGCATCTCCAAACCTGACAATGAACACACTGTCCTGTCCTCCAACATTGTAATGTCATTTGCAGCCTATGGATCCAAGTCTACCTAATTCTTGAAGATGAGAAGATGGAACCGGTTCTGTATCTAATTAACACTGGCTTTGCATTTCACCCCACTCATAGCATCAAAGCTGTCTCTCAATTGCTAAAATATTCTGTAAAGGTTCCTAAAGGCATTTTGTCTAGTTAAATTTCAATGTTTGCAAGGATCTTTATTACACTCTTAATTCTGGAGATTAATGGGAATTAAAAATGGTGTCCTTTAAAAATTAAATTGTAACAGATGCTACATTAAATCTAAAGGAAAGTAACAATTGCCATCAAGCTGTTCTTTCAGGGAGTTAAAACTTCTTCCTTAATTATAATTCTGAACATGTTCTTTGTGTTTTGGGAGACTTCCTGAATTTACAGCAAATGCATATACCCTCCCTATCGGAACAATTTTGTTTTCACCCTAATTTCTGTTAATCTTCGAATAAAGCTATTATTTTTTTCTAATTAATGGGTCTTTTCAATTCAGCTGACAGCTAACAGAGTAATGGAAAATTCAGCATTATGTCCTAAGCTAAACCATATTAGGGTAGAAATTAACAATGTTAAGCAGGCTGTGAGATAAAAATACTTTGTAAAGAACATGCAGTGAGGCTGCTGAAATGAATGTCCCAAAGTCTCTCACATGGAAATGCCTTTTTTTAAAAAAAAAAAAAAATGGAAATATTTCCTATCCCTTCCATGTCTACAGGACCAATGACAAGTTCTAGCTTAGTATGCAGTAATGTTAATAGAATAATTGACGCAGGAATACTGAAATAGTTGATGTGTAAAATGGCAGGCTGCATAATTGTCTGGAGTGAGTTCAAGCATTTCTGCAGTGAAAAATAGTCCTGTTTTATAATCCTATCACGTCTCCTTGCTGCTGCGTAGCAAGCAAATTTCATTTGGAGATGATCTCAAGATGCAGTTATTTACAAGGGGGATTCCGAAAGGCAGAAGGTTAAAGCCGTCTTGCCCCAACTAAATAGCACCTGGGAGAGGTATTAAAGGGTCCATGCTAATTTTGGGAGTATCATTCAAATTACATCTTTATAATAAATGTACAGCACATGAGGGTGAATCTTTGCCATTGAGCAGGGGGAGAAGAGTACCTGATCAAAACAAAACATAACATAACATTCCCTTTTAGTATTTTACCATTCTTTTCGAAATATAAAGTACTATGTGATGGAATAAGGGGGAACAGAAAGAAGAGTTTTAAAAATTATGATGAAATTAATTTCTGCTTCTGTGAAACATGCAAGAACCATTATATTTGGATGGCATTTCTCATAAAATTAGTTGTAGACTACTGAAGCAATTAGAAACTAATTGCTATGAGATTCCCCCAAGAGATACATGGTAAGAGAGACAGGAGACGGCCAGAGACTTACAAGCAGAATTGTGTCTGTTTCTTTCCCAATCTCTAAGAAATAGCAAATTCCAGTTCTACAGGTGCAGAGGTGACTATATGAGCTTACAAATCAGCCAGCTTCAGATGGTTGTACACATTGACATTCCCTTTTTGCACCATCTCCAGGATAATTGGGTACTGCTTTTCTTACTGGAACCACAGAAATCACACATCTGGATTTTTTCCTCCTTTCCCCATTGCTGCATGAATTCATCAGCTGTTCACCTATCCTTCACCCTCCATTTCTTCCCCAGCTCTCATCCCTCTAGACTATGTCATTTCCTTGATAAATGGATCCTTTCTGCTGGTGTGAAGAACACGAGCCTGCCTCTGCCCATGCAGGACTTCTCTCTGCTGCTGCTGACACTAACAGGAACCTGACTGAGCTGTTCATTTTCAACAGCACTCTGGTGTGAGACAATAATGAGCAGACATAGCACCTTGCAGTAGTCTTCACCTTTCCAGGGAGAGACACTGTAGATTCCTTCCTCCCCCAACCATTCTTGCTGATCCTCACCTCTACAAAAAAGAAAGTATTTCTTGTTCCTTGCAGATTTTGAGTCAGCTTCTGATCTCACATGCACCCAACAACCCTGGGTCAAAGCACCAGTTCTGAGTCCTCATTGTGACTGTTGAGGTCAGTAACTTTGCAGCTACAGTTAAAATAGAAGGATGCTAAACAACCCTTTGCTAGGTTCAGCAAAGCTGATAACCTCAATATCAGCTAAAAGATGCAGGTGGTTTTTTTGTATGTTTTGTTGTTGTGGTGTTGGAGGTTGGGGTTTTTTTGTTGTGGATGCCGAGAGAGAAACAAAGCTTGCTGTCTGCTCATGGTGGAAATGCTGCTCATATATAAACTCATATGTAAACACTGCATAAAGACTGAACATACAGTTATGAAAAGAAATGTAAACAAAAGGGCCAAATCTGTATTGGCATACAAGCCTCTTGGTACAAATCTACTGAAGTCAAGAGAATTATACAAAGCATCAATCTGACTTTACTCCCTGATCATACTGACAGCACTTCTAAAACTTTGTATTTTTTTTTCCCCTCAAATGTTTTATAGCTTCCCTTTGCTCCCTTCCCCTTTCATCTCAGATCATTTTTGACAGGTAATCCAGCAATATCAGCCTCTCCTGTGGAGATCTTCTCTGTACCCACAGTGGTATGCTTTCAATTTGCTCCAGCACTCTAATAAACATCTAGTGCAGACAGTGCAGGCTGAGCTTTTTTAAGAAACATTGAATGTCTGCAATTCCAGTTGGGTTCAATAAGAACTACAGAAACACAGCATCTCTGAAGCATGGGATAGCAGGAGTAAGTGGAGAGAGGTAATTGTAACAAGACCTGTGATATATTTTCATTGGTATCTCTGAAGGAATACTGTTCAATCCAGAATACATATTTCCATTGGGAATGTGGCGCTAAGGTTCATTAAAATGTTACTGTACTAAACCAACTGTCCTTTTTCTTTCCCTTATTTTTTCCTCTGTACCAAGAGGCAGTAAAGCATCTGTGACCAAATAAGGCAACACATGAACATCCTTTAAAAAAAATTTAACAAATCACATCCTGACAATTAGCACGGTACAGTCAATTCTTGGAACATCAAATCTACTATGACACTTGCACACTAGAATGATTTAACAAGCATTTTGCTTTTGCTGTGATGTCTTGAACTCAAACATGCCAAAGTAATTTTAAAAACTGAACACTGTTTTTCTTTGTAGTCCAGGCTAAATATTTTGTTTCTTTCCTCAAGAGAATACATAATCCACACCATTGTATCGCTTTTGTTCCAAGGCAGCTTTCTTGGATAAAAGAAAAAACTAGCTCTGGTTGCCTAGAAGAAAATTAGCCTTAGATAATGAAGGGTATATTTTTCTTTGCAACTGCTTTTCAATTCTTTGTAATATCTAGGCAAGTATTAAATTCTCTTATCCAAGCTGACTTATATTTATAAAGTTTTACTGAGCAGTATGCTGTCCATTTTCCCTAGTTATCTGATTTGGTTCTGTAGATCCAGCCACTGTCCCTCTACTGTGCTGCATTAAGTCACAGGTTTTATTTGAGTTCTGAATGTGGAAATCACTGGTTTGGCACCCACAATGTGTTCTCTACAGGGCTCTTGCCAAGCACAGGACTGTGATGCTCAGGAGCCACAAGTTACTGGGAGAGCAGTGGGCAGCCCTCCAGTGCAGAGTTTCCTAGCAGTCATAGGGTGAACGCAAACAAAACTCTTCTTGTTACCACTAGTTCAATGAGATGTTATTTTGCATCCAAACTTCCTTCACTAGAAGCAAACCCAGACTGTATCAGTAGACAGTTATTTAAGGACTACCAGATGTTCATATAACTAAGCATTATATCACAATAAGATATTAATTCATAAGAAAAAAAGTGGATTTTTTTGTTATTCTGGCTACTAGATGTAAAATTCAGACCAGTGGTTGGCAGATAAAGTTTCCAGTCTTTTCCTGAACAGATTTTTCTTCTCTTCAGGGTGCAAATGGAAATCTGGGAAGTCTTATCTTACAGCCTGAGCTTTTGTTTTTGTAATCCTCTTTAAGGTGCCCAGCTCACCTATATTGAATTAAAAAGAAAGCATCAATACTGTAAGCCTTTCCACTTTGCTCCAGCGGTACGCTCTGCCTTAAACGGACATGTCTGAAGGGACCCTAGGGGTGCTTATTCAGTCCTTCGCATCTCCTCTAACACTGATGCGGGATGTCTCATCCACTGTAACAGAATTTGGTCTTTGAACTTACCCTGGTTAGCACTGCACCCATGGAGACACATGGGCAGGTTTGAGCCCTAGATATGCTATCAGTGCTTGGTAGCTGCTCTAATAACCGTATGCGGTGCAGAATTTAAACAATGTGACGTATGTTCTTTTAAATGAACAAGACAATGAGATACGAAAAGCAGAAGTATTACATATTGTGCTGCCTGGGGTATAGTAGTAAGCCATGTGAAAAAGAATGCCATTCAATATAGAATTTCCTTGTACTAGATTTAATTTTGCATGTGCTGATGAGAACCTGGCCCTTTTTTTTTTAGCAGGTAGCATCCTCTCAACATACAAGAAAAGGCATTCTATTTAAATTGTATATGTATTCATTTTATTGTCATTTCCCACTCACGGTTATAGCCACTAATAAGATGACTATTGCTCTCTTGTTTGTTTATACAGACCAGCTTGCCATTTGGGGGTTAATGAATGATAGCAAGTGGAAGCATGAAAATAAAATTAGCAATGCCCAGTTCAACCCACTTTATCAAACTCACCGGTTTATAGGATTAGCAATGGATTCAGTGCAAATCTCCACTATGAGTATTATGAGCAAGATTTATGCCAATTAGCAGTAACAGTGCAGATTATTTGGGAAGCGCATTGACAACAGTTAAACGCTCCTTCTACTTTTAAACTATGTTGTTAGGGCATCCATTTCAAGCATTCACGTCCACTTATAAGACTATTTTTACTCATCTCCTAAGTGCTATTTAATTTCTTACGTGCGCTCATGGCATTGTTTCCTGAGGCAGTGAAGAAGACTAAATCATTCCTTTTCTAAACTAAGTTGTGCAGTAGCTACTCTCAGCCTCTTTGGATTCAGGTCAGGTTGGTCTCAGCAGAATCCAACATATATTACATTCTTCACTCCTCTGTGGCAGATATGATTGTGATCACACAGAGGTCAGTGGGAAAATTCCCTACTGACTTCAACATGCATTGGATCAGGCCCTAAATCCCCATAGCAATCAAGAGACCTGAAGAAAAGAATTGCAGTAATCTATTAGTAGATGCCACTTGAGCAGTGGAAGGCTTTGGCCTGGGTCCACCAGAGAAACATGGCTGATAGCATATAGCTCCAGGTTTCTGCAATGTGCAGTTCTCCTGTGGGCATCAGCACAGCAAAGTCCATATACACATTTCATTGATAATTTGATTAGAAAATGACAGCTTTATGGAAGGTAGACTTTCCCTACATACTGTCACGCCTACAAGACAGGGACAAGGCTGAAACCAGTGCCACTGTAGATTAAAACACCCCTTGGAAAATCACGTTTGATCCATTTTGGGGGGGGGGAGGAACTTTTGCTCTGCTTCTCTACAGCCAGGTTCTAATAAATTACTGATCTTCCAAGTCAGTATCGTGTCATCTCTGCACAGCATCTTATTTGGAGCCATGGGGGATGTGTGAGCTGGTATCACTATGGCACCTGCAGGGGCAAGGGTGGCCAGTTTGGTCTAATTCCACACACACACGTTACAGATACACTAATAGACACCCTCTGCTTTTGCCATAAAACAGTTGATAATCTCTTAGCCAGTTTATCATGAAGAAAAGCTGGTTAATATAACTAGTTATTTACAACTGTGACAATTACATTGAAGCAATTTGTGTGCAGACATAATTATGTTCCTAATGAAGATTAACTTAAACTAAATGCTTTTAATTACAATTTACACAGCCTTTGGCTATTGTGCAGACAGTATTCTGACATTTATGCCTCACCAAAAATGAGATTTATACTTTGCTGTGTCAAAGCTGACCATAATTATTTCCTGGATATTTGATGTCAGATGATGCTGACATTGCAGAAGGTTTCAGTGCTGTAAACCACAGTGCGGAAGGATTAAAGTTTGAAACTTCGTCAGTCACTTTCAAGATCCATTTGCTCAAGCTCCTCTAACAACACTCCATCTGCCTTCATGGCTGTAAGTACTTCTACCTGTATGCTGCAGCTTTCTCCAAAAGCAGAAAGAATGTTGCTTTTCATTTCAGTAGGATCATGTGAAGGCCTGCATATCTATACAATTTTTCAAAGTCCCTTCTTCTCAACATTAAATCACAAGAAAAACAAGTTTGGGAGCCCAGCTTACATATTAGATCCAAATTTGAAAAATTAATTTCAAAGGATCCTTAGAGGCAGCATCTTCATTATTCAGAAAAACTTGGCATGTAAACTCCACCTACCAGCATTCAAAAGGAATGAGTGATCAAAGCCAGATTACAAATTCATTAGTGATTAATCTGTCTGGAAAACCTTCCCTGATGTTTTGCAGGAATATGATAGTAATATGATTAATAGCAATAGTTACAATAGGATTATGGCCAAAATCATAAACAGCTACTAAGAGACATGACCACAGGAGCCTTGGAGTTTCATTCCCAAAGAGATCTCGTTTGGTGGAGATGTATTCAAAGCTCTGTGTCCTCTGAATCATTATGGCCACTGCGCTAGAGATCTTTGCAAGCCTTAACATAACGCTGAAGAGCTTTTAATAAGAGACCTTAGCTTTGGAGTTGCATTGCACTCCCAGAATTACAGTGTCCTGCAGGATGCTAAGTTATTGCCTCCATTATGCCCTGTGCAAATCTAATGCCTTTGGTAAAACTGAATATGACATGAGTCAGGACAGAACTGGGCCCAGGGCTTCCCCTTTTGGGGTCTGCCTCGTTCTTTCTACAATGTTCTCTCAGTGTGTTGGAATGGGAATGAGCTACAGAAAACATTTCATCTCTTCTCCCTTCTTTCTGTAAGAGACTGTCATAGAACAGGCTATCACTGAGTGCACACATGCAACATACTTTACTTCCAACCTGGATGTCCCTGTGGCCTGAAGCCTGCATTGGCTCTTTGTCCTTCCCCAGGAGGCCATGACAGCTCCCTTCCTGCCCTCTTTTTGGATGGGAAATCAAAAAGTGCTACATTCCCCTTTAAAGTATAGTCTCAACATCTAGGAGTGTTTTGTGCAGTAAGACACAGCGTGGAAGCTCTCCAACATCTGCACTGGGCTAACATGGAGCTTCTCCATAAACCAAAGTTACAGCCTGCCAGATTTGTTTCAGTTGAGAGTCATGCTTATCCCACTTCGCATTCATTCCAATACATATTTCATCATGTTAATGCATATTTTATTGCACTTTTTGTACCAATTCCTCTAGCATTTTGCTTTTGCAATGGTGCCTAATAACCCATGATTACACATAGCCCCGTGTGCATGTTTGTGACTTGTGCAATTCCATGCTGTCCTTAGGAGGACTGATCTTTCCAGATTCCTATTCTTGCTATGTACTGCTTCCAGTTTAGTTCTCTCGAGTTTCTCAGCCCACGTGTTCTTCATTATAACAAGAGTAACTCTGTAGCACGTCTTCTCAGCTCCACTCAAGCCATTCCTGCAAACTGAAACCATTCAGCTTTTCTAGATATAACATCTACGGCCACTCTACACATACCCAGGTCTTGTAACTTCTACTTTCACCCACAGTCCTCCTGGTTGGAATAAGTTTTATTCATAGAAATGCAGATTATTATTTGGTAAAATACTAAGAAAAAGGCATATTTGCACAAAAGATAAACCAAACCTTACCATCAACCTTTTTGTGAGCTGCTAATTCTGACATAAGAGACTGGCTCATGGGCTGGCCATTGCTAGCAGTGCACCATACTCTGAAAAATTAGGCAATGGAAACCATGAACATTTGTGAAGTACATTACTTCCAATATATTAACTGACCCACCAAAGAAGTCTCCTAGCTTTTGAGACCTCTGCAAGAAGAATCTATAGCATAGTCTGCTGATCCAGCTGTCTCATTCCACAGTTCAAGCTAATCCTATAAATAGCTATCTGAAAATACATAAAAGTGCATGTCTGCAGAGCTGTACATGTGTGTGTATGTTTATACACTTACATACATGTACACAAAGATAATGTCACATTTTGAAAGGACATACAATATATTTTACAATATTGCAGTGGAAATGATGAAATTATTTCAACATCAGATCTTCAAGGACGAGAGGTTAAAGCAGCTATTTAAGTTGCTACGCTGTCAAATTAGTTCCTATAAGGAAGTGCTTCACTGTCTACAGAAATCACTAGTGACTTTAATGACTCATGTTAGGATTTAAAGCATTTGAAAAAAGCTCCATGAATGTATCAAATTCATTAAAAACATTATACTTGCAGAGTTATGTTTTTTTAATCAAATTCCATTTATCTTTTTGCACTCAAATTTAACACATGAATTCTAGCCTGTTTCCCTAAGAGAAATCTAATACACAAATTTCATATGTATTTATTTTTAGCAGTACAAAATGCATCCTCTTCCCAACACACTTCAGAGCAGATTTACACAAACTAATTAAAAATCCACACACATATGCACATATATATATATCTGCTTCTATGTAAGGGGAAAAGTTACCGTCTTTGTGGTCACCCTACCATGCCCAGGGAAACACAAGAGAACAGCATTATTGACATTTCTTCAATGTTGAGTGATTCGAGCATGACTGGGCCACTGGGGAAGGCAGCTTCCAAATCTGAGGGCCCTCGATGTAAAGTCATCACTGAGCTGTCAGATCTAGGAAGCATTGAAGGCACCTAGCTGACGCCTCAGCACTCGAGGTAAACAGAGCCCTTTTAGAAACTCATGCTCCAAACTATCCACAGTTTTGCAAATTCAAGTCAATACCCCAAATTTACACTCCAAATGTAGCAGGGGAAAAAAAGAAAAAGAAAAACAGAAGGAAAAAAAAAAAAAAAGGTGTGCAATGGTGCTGCTGCTCATACTAACATGTGATGGCCCTACATTTTTGGGGTTTTTTCCTTCTTGATGTTCCCTAGGCAGAACACAAGACAACGAAGACCAAATTCACAGGTTACAAAGGGATAGATGAGTGTACTGAGACCCAGTTCACCAGAAGCAGATGGCCATGGAAGTCCCTTGGGATGGCATATCACAGACACTGAACCTCTCAGGCAAAGCAAGGAACAAAGCCCTTGCTGCTGTGACAAGCACACACTGAGAACAGGTCGAGATCCCTTCCATGACCCTTCTATATACCAGGATCTTGTGTGGACATGTTTCAGCCAGTTTGCTCTTTGGCCAGCAAAGCACAGATACTAAACTGACTGAATTTAGCTAAAATAAAGCATTTCACTCTCTCACTGAAGGTAACAACCCAGCTTGTTCCCCAGCATCCACTGCTACATCCTAATCCACACAGCACTGAGGAGGACTGACACAGAGTTCCAGAAAGCTGTCATGAAAATGCAAGGATGAAGGCACTGAGCAGTGCTCCCTCTCCCCACCCCTTGCAGGAGAGCAGGCAGTGCCTCAGGGAGGACCAGCCTGGGGCAGGTGGAGTGCAGACATCCAACCGTTCCCACTGCCAGGAGAGTCAGGATGTTCCCTGTGCATCCAGGTGCTCCCGGTAACAGTTAAGGCCATTTATCTAATCAGCAAAAAAGCTTGAAAAGCATATTCTAATACTCTTCTATAATAAACAGTAAGCTTCAATATTTGCAAAGGATGCTGAAAAAGCACTACTGACTCCACGTTAGCTAATTCTCTTCTCCTTTCTCCTGCTCTTCAAGTTGTTATGTTCCCTGTGACAGACTAATAATGTAGGGAAGAGGCCCCCCTACCTAGCCACCTTGGGGCAAGTAATGACCCCAAGCCTAGGTTACCAGCCTGTTTGCTGCCCTCTTCTTTCATCTTGTATTACTCTCCGTGCATGCCTCTCCCACAAGAATTCTTTGTTCATTTTGGGGCTGTGAAAAAAATCAAGTTATTTCAGCTGTTTCCATCTACGAACCCATTTCCACCTCACAGTTCTTCAGGGATAAGTGAAGATTAATTGAGCTCTCCCTAAAGTCCTTACTTTGATAAATGAAGTTTGCCTACATGCTTTGTCCGGGAAGGGCAATTTTGAACAGGTATGGAGTGCACATAGTGTAGCAGTTAAGCACAATGCAGTTGGGACTTTAGTTTAATTGACAAGGAAAAATAGAAATCAACCTTCCAAGTAGTGTGGGGAACAAGGCTACATTAGTGGTGGGGAGTGAGAAAGGCGTGGGAAATGACGCTGAAGTCATCTCTTAGCTGTCATACCTGCTGAGTGACCTCAACAAGCCAGGAAGACTGAGGGTGTCAGGCAAAGACAGATCAATGAGGGAAGGGCACTTGGCCACTTTGAAGATCAGTGTGTGCATTTCCTGCCTGTAAAATGAGGACAATAACACATGCTTCTTTTGTAATGTATCTTTTGAGCTGCACTGGTAATGTGCTTCCTGAGGATGTAGCATTATCTCCCGCATCCAACACCAAGATCTCCGTGGTGCTATTCTCCAAATGCTCTTGATTTCCCTGGATTTTGGTCTCACTTGCCCTTGAATAACTTAACTAAGCATGAGGTGCCTAAAGTATGCTTATGCTTGACTAATTGATTGTTTTGGAAGGTGCTCTTTCCCCCCCCAGATTGCTTAGCCAAAGTAATCCTATTTTGTTGAGGTGTAAATCCATTTATAGATATTACCATCCAGTTTTTGAGGGCTGGAAAACTTAGGAGTGTCCTGTATTGAACTAAATTGCAAGTACTTCTCCATTTCACCAAATTTCCTGAACTTTTCACTCTAAATTCCTGCAGCAGAATCTGTCTTTCTCTGTCAGTGTCCTTACATTAAAATTTTTAATCTTTTATGCTGCCTGCTGGGACAATCTGAAAAAGGAACCCAGAATAACCACAGTAATCACAGCAATTCTAAACTTTGAACTTAAATGAATATATTTGGCCCCCACGATTACTGAATTTGAGCCTGATTTGACACCACCCTTGTTTTGACGCAGATTTCCCATAACACTTCTTTTGCCATATGCCAGCTCAATTACAAATACTCTTTCTCTGCACTGCTGCCTTCCAGATGCACTAAATTTCCCTCCTGCAGACTACAAGAAAATGACTTGGCTCCTTTTCTACTGCTTTCTTTTATTCCATTACATCAGACAAATAAAACATGACTAATTTGCATTAAGTTAGTATATCATTTACAAACCCCTCCACACTCTTTATTTCTTCTGGGCAGATACCAAAAAAAAAAAAAAAAGTATCATCCAAACCTCATTCACTGGTAACTTGTGTACTTAAATATCCATATCCTTTCTTATTCTAGGGGAGAAAGGAATGGACAGAAAGCAGGAGGAGTTATTATAACATCTCCCCATGAGACAGATGTTGGTTGTCTTACATAACTGAATTACATTACTGGTGTACAAGGGCCAAAATCCTGTCTGAGCTTACTTCTCAGTCCACCAATTTTATATAAATGCTGGAGTAAGAGGGAGAAGAATCTGGCCAAATACACTAAACTAGGTGAATAAGGCCCTGGATATTTCCTCCTACAGACTTCTTTTGTAACTTCCAGTATCTTTGTTAGATTCATCCTGTGATAATTCTTAGAGCAGCACAGATCCATAGACACAGATGCCAAACAAAAAAAGAACTGCTTACTTTCCTTACTCCTCAGTGAGCAAACCGCTGGCAGAGCAAGTGCAGGGTATTTTACGTAAGTCCCTTCAGACTGGAGATCAACTGGAGCAAGCAAATGCAGGTGACCTATCTGATAAGGCTGAAATAATAATCAAACTGGATACCTCTTATAACCAAGCAAATGAACTTTTGAACCTTAGTGATGCCCCACCTGTACAAAACAAGAAGATAAACTTCTCTAGTTTAGCATACATGCACTGGCCACACTGTATTTAGAATACCTGAGGATTTGACCTTCTACCACAATTTTCGAAAGCTCCTTTACCCCCACTGGACGTGTTTCTAAATAGCTACCTATTAAACAAGAAGTCTCATAGCATTTACATTTGCAAGAAGGAAGGAACATTTTCCCCAGGCACCCTTTCACTCACCTGCACTGGTATGTTTTACTTTTAAGAGACTGATTTCTCTGCCACTTGGGGCATGCGAAAATGTATCCTTCCTTCCCAATGCCCCTCCATAGCCACACGTGGAAGCTGTTGTTCATCACCTATCAGCCAACCATACTAATATGAACTGGTGAAGCATCTTGGCAATAGCCTGTGCGACCAAAGCTGTCTCCAGAGTGATGCTACCATAGCAAGGCAGAAGAACTTCACTTCTGATTAGCTGTAGCTCTGGGGAACCCACAACACCAGAGCTCTTCTTAGACCCCACTGCCTGCAGCCCCAGGTTTTGTTCAGTCATTTACACCAAAAGAAAGTGAATGCAGACTGCAAAGGAACACAGAAAATCAGAGTCTTTATGGCCAGCTAAGCAATAAACAAGCACCTCTGCTAATAGGCTTAAATCTCTTGCTAGATTATAAGTATGTCAAATTTACAAATAACCAGATAGGGGCCAAGCCCTTAATTTTTAGTGCTTGATGCTACAGGTGACAGCTAGCTCTAGGGTTACGCACACCAAGGCTTTTGGTACACACATTTGGAAGCTTAAGCTAGCACCCTCATCCTCTCTAGTCAACCATTTTCCTACTTTCCTTTGAGCACATTAAGTGGATTCCTACCTCACCACGCTCTGATCAGGCTCAATTTGCCTGTTCCATTCACTTGCTACCATGCTAATGACATGTAATGTCACGCTATTGGCCTCTGCACAGCGGACAAGCCAAGTGCAACATGGAGCAGATGTCTTCTCAGAAAACATCTGTAAATTACATCTATAGGAATGGAGTAAACCTGGAATCAGAAGTCTATTTTGTCTTCTGCAGTGTAAACAGACAAATGGTTGGACTGATAAAGTCCAGTTCTGCTTACCAGATTCTCTGATGAGATTTGGACACCGTGGTATTGCCTCACTGGTCCCAGTCTGTCTGTTACTACAGAACGTTACTACAGTCTGTTACTACATTTCTATAAACACCCTGTAAATTACTGAGCCAAAGCAGAATCTTTAAAGCTACTTCTCTTACCCCCTGCTGATGGAGCAGAGGAAAAGGGGCTGTATCCTGGGCTCGGATTGAACAGCAGGAGTTTGGATGGCTAACAGTCCATCTCTGACATATGCAAACAGCACAAAGAGAATAAAACCAAGATAATTAGGAAAGCACCTCTGAGGAAAATTTCCCTTCTAAGGCAAACCGGAGAAGTTATTTCTTGGAGCTCCTTTCTTTCCTGTTAAATGCGGCTCATTTGCCACAGCCCCAGCGCCTCAGCTTTTCCACTGAGCTGGAGCAATTGCTGAAACAAAGGATTTGCTGGGAGCTCGGTTACATCATTGCTGCTGGCTCTGGCAAGCTGCTGAGGAGGAGGAGGATGCGTGATTTACATATCAACAGAGATGCTGAATGGTCAGTACCAGGCAGGCTGGCTGCACTTAAGCTCCCGTTCTGCTGAGGAAAGGGTGCTACAAAGATGCAGTTGCTTAGAAATTATTTTGACCTGCTCAGGTCAGATAAAGTAAGAGAGATTTTTCTTCTGCATATTTTTTTCTTTTCTCTGCAGCGACGAAGAGGACAAACACCAAACCTGATGCTTGGAGCTGCCTCAGATGTTGAGTCTTTGATTTGGCAGGGAGAAAATAGTAAAAATTGTTTCACAAGGTGGTAATCTGGTGCCTAAGTGGATAAAATGGCAGAATTGCCCTAAGAGAAAATTGGGCAATTGCTGAGACTGCCAGAACAATGCTCCTATTAACAGTATCATGTTGAAAATCCTCTGAACACCCTTTCCAAATACATTTTTAAACTGGTAGCACTTAAGCAAGGGACAGAAGTAACACTGTTAGGAAGGACAAAGGCAAGCAATAAGAACTACATTACTTTGATTTTAAAAGCAGCTTTAGGAACAGATTATCAGCTAGTGTAAATCAATAAATCTACAGTGTTTTTAATAGAGCTTTCAAGGCTTATATCAGTTCTTACTCTGCAAATAGCACCTCAGACCTTCCCATTTACAGCATCTCAAAATGTTGCTTTGGGGATGCTCTATTGTCAAGAAGGACCTATTTTTCTAATAGGTTTCTTGCAAACGTAACCCAAAATGTGACAGCCTAGAAATTCCCATACCAGCCCTGTTAATGGATTTCTGCAAGTTCAAGACCTGCACGCATTGTGCTTTCGGAATATGTTTGTTTTGAGTGCTGTCAGAAATAGCATCTCTACCACTGTGCCAGCTCAGTGAGAATTACATGGGTGCTACCCACAAGTAATTCTTTTACAGCTCTCCACTGAGAGTTCAACATTTTCCTCCCAACTATCCAGCTAAAAGGAGGAAAGGGGATAAAAACCTAGAGTATCATGCCTAGTTGTTGCAAATCCACTTAACCAGTAATTGATGGTAGCTGAGGATACAGCCTCCTGTGTCTCACACTAAGTCTAGCCCTGTTAGCAGCACAGAAATAGCCTTCTCAGGAAGGAGTTCAAATATTAAGGCATAGTGTCCAAATGACACCAGTCATAACATGACATGACAACATGACGTGACATCAACATTACTGATGTGCAAGAACCAGAGGAATCCAGCACCCCCAGACCGGCAGGAGACAACTGAAGCAGATGAGAGAATGGTGAGGGCAAAACCCACTCTGCACCATCTGGCAGGCACGAGAAGAGGTGTGCTCTGGATCCCACAAAATGATGCAGCAGTGGCTATTTGAATATCTGGTGCCCCAGTGATTCCAGAGGCACGGCACCTGCCTCGGGTGTAACACCCTCAGGAGCTGCTGTCAGTGCACACACCAGTATCGATCCCCAGTCAGGGTGGTGCCTCAAACTGCTTTATACTGAGAGCAAGGCCAATGGGCATAAACACAGTCTAGCTCACACCTCCACCCCCACCTTTACTCTTACTACTGCAGCATAGCGTGATGGAAACAATAAAAACCTAGAGGCTATTTATGTTTATTGTGTTCATTTTCCACATTTCTGTCCAAAGAAGCAACGCAAGGCAATACTGAGCAGCTGCTGCAATTTGATCTATGCTAGTACACCACAGACACACACGTTCAGTCGTTATCTCCTTTATATTAATCAGCACTCGCAACTGGTATAACTTGCCATTTGACAGGCAAGGTAGGAAGCTTTAGCCTGGCTGCAGCAGACTCCAGCTATTCATTATGTGAGTTGGTTAAGAAAGCCTGGCCGGTGGCTGAATTATGATACTGCTTTTGTGAATAGAGTAGCTGTTACAGCTGCAGCAATAGGGATCTTCCCAATCCGGGGCCAAGGTCTCATTTTGCAGAGTGTCACGGAGCTTAGTTTTTCCCTAAGCTTACAGTCCCAACAGGGTATTCTTCTCTCTTGCAGATACCATCTAAAATCTGGTACAATGACATAGGGAAGAGACAACAGCCATATACTTTTCTGCAATCAACAAGATGCACTACTTTTATATGAGAACAAATAGAAAGTGTTGAGACAGCACAAAGCCACACGGAACAACATCGGAGAAGTGCTCAGTGGGGAATCAGAGCTGCAAAGGCCAGGAGAGAGTGAATGTTGCTCCGCTCCCTCTCCCTCCATGTGCTGGCTGACGAGGCAAGTTGGACACAGGAACTAAAGCTCTGTTCAAGACATGATCCAGTAAGGCTGGAGGAAACCTCTGGGTTTTGTCATTTCTTCCTGAACTGCAATGAGATACTTTTTCCTTCCTTATAATTTTTATAATAAATTGTTTCAAACTCTTGGCTTAGGTATGTGGTAAAGATATAAAAGGGTGAGCGTGGAGATAAACACAGCCTGCTTAAGCACCTTTAGTACAAGAAAATGCTGATGCAGGGCATCAAACCCAGGAAATATCAGAATTGCTTCAGTCAGGCTGCAAAAATGACATGCAATTATCAAACCATTAGAAAAACCCATAAAAGGCTGCATTTGCAGGGTATCCACACAGACACTTGACTATCGCCACAGCTTCCTCCAGATTTCTCAGGGGTTCCTCAATATCACAAACTGAACCCAGCCAGGACACAGACATCTGCAGGAGGGAACAGCCCTTCTGTGGGGCCGAATGCACACAGGTCACTACCTCCACACTAGAGATGAGTAAAAAAAAATTTAAAATAGTAGCTCTTGGGGATGCTGCGACCTTTGCTGTTACAGATGGGTTTATTCTAAATGACAGAAGCATTTAAATAACTGGGTAACAGTTTCCCTTCCAAAACTGCATTTCTTGCTACATCAGACATTGCTGACTCTTAAATTATAGTTTGTCATAAAGTAGACTTTCCAGTCGTTGCTCCACAGGAGCTAGCTGGTACAGTGATATCATTCCCAAGGAAAAGCCACAAACGCTTATGTGAGCTACAGTCAAATTTGATTAAAAACAACACAAGTATTTAGAGTTACAAAGAAAAAAACTTTCCACAGCCAGCTGGCCTGGGGAAAAAAAAATAATCAAGGCTTAGCTTGTGCAGACTGTCTTGTGTAGTAGCAGATTTGACTCAGTGCACTGGCATTTTGGATGCAAAAGCTCAAAGGGTTGCACTAGTAGAATGGACTCTGCACAGAATAGATATAAAGGCCTGACTGTTGGAGAGCCTCATTCGCACACCGGTGAGAAAAAAGTCCAAACTGAAGTGTTTAGTAACAACGGGGCAAACAAAGAGCAGCCAGAGGGATTGGAGCTGCAACAAGAGAGCAGGGCATGGAATAACAAGCTTCTGCAGTGAGAAATAAACTAAAACAAAAGGCTGGTTTGGAAAAGCTTTGGCAGTGGAAATAACAGGACACATGTACACAGATTTCTTCCAAATGGCCAGCTAACCACTGTTGCTTGTAAAGCTGTGCACACATTGTGTTCTGTGTTAGTGGTTAATCCGCAGCTGATTAAGATCCACCCTGCCTGTGCGTGCATGAAGAAGCATCTCACAAACAGATTGGGGGAATGATGTTTAACAACAGCACATCGTTGCGTGATTTGCACTCACAGTAATCTTCACAACCAGGATCCCAAAAGATATAAAAATGGTCCTTCTGAGTCTGATAAAAGGAGCCTCTGTGTGTAATGCAATTACTTCTCAGCTGTGATGTGAAACACACTGGTGCATCCTTCTTTTCAGAGGTGGCGTGAACAGTGTTGGTCTTCCCCTTTGTCACGGAAGGCCCTGAGTACATTGGAACATCAGACTGAGGTCAAGGCCTGTGGAAGTCTTCCATAGACTTCAGTGAGCTTTGGAGGCTCTGCAGCCGGGTAAGAAAGAAGTATCCATGACTGAGAGAGTAATACATATCTATATATAGAAAAGGATAAGTTCAAGGCACTGCCCAGGCCCCTGTGTGCTATACTTCAGCTTTTTTAATACTTCTTTGAGTTTCCATAATAATGCAAATTACAGGTTTATTCAGAATGACACCACACGCACTGACTGACATTTCTGCCAATTTCTGCAGAGGAAGCCCAGCACACAATGAGAGGTCCCAAGCTGCGAGGCACAACATGCACTGCTGCAGGGTCAGGAGGGAATCCTTTTCCTCCCACTCCTATAGACTCAACTGTATTGCCCAGGCAGCATTTCCAGCTAAAGCAAAAAGAGCTAGCCAGGGCCAGGGGCAAAACGAGGACTCGGTAGGCTGACGGTCTCATTTGGTGTGGCAAATCCTCTGAAATCCACTGACAATTTAGGAACATAATCCCCTCACTTTTATTAGTGACATGCTTCAGTCTTCCATACAAATCGGAGACTACAGTTTCCCTATTACCACAAACTTCTATACAGTGATTTTTCTCAAAATAGGGTGCATTCATCAAACTGCCTAGTAGGAATGTCTTTGCCCCTGAACATAGCAAGGATTAAGGTGTGAAATTCCTATTAGGGCAAGGGGATTAGGCTGTTGCATTTACATAAGGATTTGACACAGAGGATCCGTTCATCGGTCGGTTTTTGCAGGCTGATGCACAGCCTCTGTGAGGGGCTAATAGCTGGTGTTTCAGAAGAGAGGGAAGCTCCTCCTTCACAAAAGCACTGACATCTTTTTTCATGATGCTGCTTGGAGAGGCCAATTCCTTCTTGATCCCTTCAGAGATCACTCTAAATCCCAGAGCTACTACAGCATTGCCCTGATTATTGTCTCAGTACATTTACATCTGAAGTAGTAAACTGGAAAGTGATTGATGAGAAAAGCTGTTAGATTTGGAATCAACAAAATCTGTGTAAATACCATGCACACAAAAATATCTGGGAAGCACCAGCACCTCAGGGATGAAAACTATGCCATAAGTACCTGGATTAGAGTGACAAAATGTTTTCAGATCAAAAAAGAGACTATAGCTCAAGCACATGTTTTTTAACAAAGAAATACTGCCTGGGTTGCTGTCTCTTCACTGAAAAGGTTCATATAACATGGCCCTGAGCAGGCATGTGGGCATAAAAAAAATGTCCAAAAACCCAGAGTGTCTCCTATAACACCTGCTATTGCAGCTCATGAATGTGAGGCACTAAAATTCAAGAGTCCTCATTTTCACAATCAGATCAGAAGATCACACAAACTTCACCCATTCCCTCAGGAACTCTGCATGCCAGATTTAGCACTGTGTTAGGCAGGTACATTTCCACTTCAGTTCACATTCCTGAATCTTCCTTGACTTCAGCCCTAGGAACAGAGTGGCCCAAACTCTCAAAAGGTAGTTTTATTTCTTGGTACCTCAGGGCTTTTGATCAGCAAAGAAAATGCACAAACCAGTAACACTTTCCATTCTCGAGTTTAACATCAGATCCTTTAATATATCAGTTTATCCACGTTAGTGTGCATTTCATCAGTGAACTGTAAATATTCAGTGTTAGGGTTTATTTGTTTGGTTACTGCATAGCCCCTTGCATAATTAAACTACCCCAAAGCATTAAATTAACAACTGACTAGAATAGATATATTAAGATTTATGCCTGAAATAACAAAAAAGTCCTTCAGAGCTTACAGCTTCAGTAATTTAAGGAATGTCACTATTAAATATAATAGTATTAATAAGAAGAGACCAGCTTCAGGCAGAGCCAGTTTCCTTGCCTTTCATTTGTTAGTGCTTAACACAACTCCTCAAACCCTGCAAAGCCCCTCCACACCAGCTAATTAGCAGGGAGCTATTCACGTCCTTAAACGCTTTGACACATCTGAGTTGGCACTCTGAGCACTTGGTGGCACTGAGACCCAACGTGTCACTGATGCTGGCACTGGCTTGAGAAGTCCTGCTCCTCCAAGGTCCAGCCAGTCTGACCTTAAGTAGAAATCAGCTAAAACACCAAATAACTTAGGATGACATAGCCTTCATAGCAGCAGACATGAGAAACCAGGACTCCATAAAACCAAGGTCTGTGCCCAGATCATTAAATCACAACGCTTTCACCTCTGGAAGTTCTTTGTTGCTTCTATCTTGCACAAAGTCTGAGGAGCAGTATATCCTTCTGAGGTAGAGGAAAAGTCATTACTAGCTATTTCATAGATACGACCTGCTCAGCGTACAATTATTACAAAGAATGAACAGGTAGGCAGTCATTCATTGGATTAAGAAAAAATGATTCATAAATCCAAAACCCAGTCTCACATGTTTCTTTTATGTAGGACCTGGTAAGAGCCTGCCTGAGCCAGAAGAGGAAATCATGGCTTTTAATTTTATTCCTGCATTTCTGAAATAACGGGCCACTTTTGGCACATGCTGTCATTTCCCTGACTCAGGGAGAAAAAGGTGGATGTTAAAGAAGCCATAAATAGTTTCTGCTGGTGCTCCCTTTTCTATTATGTTGACTTTGATTCAGCTCCCTGCAATTAACAGGAACAAGAGAAAGACAAATAAAATTATCCCAGCTGTTTGTGGCGGACAGACCTGGCCTCCCAGCTGAGAGCTCTTTGTGCTGCTGAGAGTGTCACCAAGCAACCAGCCCTTGCAGCTGCCAGACTGCAAAAAAGAAGTGAAAGCATGACTTATGGAAAGGAAGTACATGTGAAGGGGATAAAGGTTGGGACTGAATCAATCTCCACTTTGTCTCCTGCCTAAATGTGGCACTAAAGACAAGAAGAGATCACCCTCAACGGATCTCACCCGCTGAGGGGCAGAACCTGGACACTTAATTTGTTTTGGAAGCCAGAGCCTTGGAGTACTAAACCCAGGTATCCTGTATGTGATATCTGGATGCAATGAAAAGAAGAGGGATTGAGTCTGTTATGATGCTATTGAGACTTAGTATTCTTCATCAATCTTAGCTGGTGGTCCAAAAAGCAGCAGAAGGTGGTCCACAATACAGCTGCCAGAATGACTATATTGTCCCAGTTGTAAGTCAAACCCACATATAAGTCAAGTGGAGGTAAAAAAAGATTGTCTGATAATTGAAACAATATGGCAAGGAAAGCAAAGCAAAGAGGCAAATCCCCATGCACACAAGCAGGGAAAGAGTAAAATGGGAAGGGAAAAAATGGAGAGATACATGAACATGCAAACTGTGCTCTATGTTTTACTGATTGATATAACAATGTTAGCTGTTAGAAAACTGTAAGAAATGGGTAACTGATATTCTTCCTACAGAATCTAGGCAGTGCTTGGAAAAAAAAGGGATTGAGAAACCCTGACCAATATCGCCCCTCCATCTCTCTGCAGTATGAGTAACAAACAAGTCATCTTCTGTTTTGCTAAAAAACAGATAAAAGAAAGATGTGTGAAAACTTTTCATACTTGAACGTTAAAGACAAATCGACAGACTCATTTCAGCCTCCCTATGAGTTTAAATGCATCAAGGCATACCTGTCTGAACACACTAAATTAATTGCCTTAACCTGGGTCACCCAGTGCAGCTGAATCTAGGACTGATGCCATGAGCCCCGAGACTTGCTCTTGCGGTTTGAATACCTGAAGCGCACTGCTTCTCACCTGTGACATAAGCTATTTCCTGTAGCAACTACCTTCTTCTGGTCCTGAGAGGAAGTCTTTGGTGAGCTATGCTTAGAAGAAAAAAAAACAAGTTGGTTTTCACCGATATTAAAGATTAGGAGATCTGTAAATTAGTGCTCAGTGTATCCACTTTCGGCCCAACTTTATTTTTCCTTGTTTACTGTCCATTTTACACCAAATTGAACACTTCACACATGCAGCTGGAAACAACACAAACAATGAATGTCAGGATCAGATGGCATTGTTTCCAGCATCTATTTTTTGAAAGAAAAATCCTCCTGCAGAAACAGCGCAAACTGGAGCAGTTCTGCACTGTTTGGCATTAAATCACAACCTGCTGCCAAGAGCAGTGCAAAAACTTTATGAAGAAGCTCATGATATGGATAAAAATTCAAGGAAAAGCAGGCATTTCAAAAGCTGTTCTCCATTTTAAAACTGCAAGAAATGACAAGATTGTGGAGATCTCTGTTGCCTTAGTGCTAAAAATAACATTAGCCGACAACTCTATCGAGAGTCTTACACAAAATTCAGCCAGCCTTATGGCTTTCATTTTGATTGTGAAATGTACACATCATTTTGGAACCCTCTGTGACTAGGGTTGTCTAAAATGAAGGAAAACCCCAGTACCATTTACTCTCAAAGTATTAAAATTCACTAGAAGCAAAAAGATGCCTCAATTTTCAGCTGGTATTAAGAGATGTAAGTTCTTGTTTCTAATCCATTATGAAGGGCTTTCAAGTAGGCAAGAATAACATTCTTAGCTCCTAATGTTGGCTATCTAACTCGACTCTTTGATACACTTAATTTACATGTAATCCTGCAGCCTGCCAGCAGTTGATAAGGTTCCTGATATGTGCACATTTGAGAAAGGGAAAGTTTAGTCCTCTTACTGCCTTTCTGGAGAGCTGAGCCCCAAGATGGAAGGCCGCTCAGGTTTAAGGTTTCAAACAGATTTTTGCTTCCCTGCAAATGCTTCTCAGGATTTGTCCCCAAATAATTTATCTGCTAGGTTTAAAATTCTTGACAAAGTTGAAATGGCTGCACTGCATTTTCACTTGTTTTCATTACTAAAATACTTCACAGACTCTTGTAAATACTGGGTGGTATGGAAGAAGGGTGAAAGGTGTAATTTTTCTCTCCACTCCAATGATATTATTTTGTAGATATAAAGACAGTGCAAAAGTTAGACACGCCAAAGAAGCGGTTGATAGAAGATACAAATCCTGCATTAATGGCTATACAGCACACCTGACTGAAGAATGGACAAGTCCATACACCTTAAGAGCAAGACTTTTACAAGCACTATATTTTGTGCTCCTAATCTAAAGAGTAGGATCATTCCATGCACTTTTGACAAACCCATTTCAAATGTTCTACTATGCAGCAGGATGATGTGTCACCTCTCTACAGGAAGTTAGGGTATGCCCCATCTGTAGAGCTACGGCTATAGCTTCTCTCAACATCTTTGCGTAATTAGACACCTTGGACCTCCAAGGAAGTGAATCCCAGCCGCAGGCAAACTCCCAGTTTCATACTTGCAGGCACAAAACCATACCAAGCCACAGAGAGCCCTGTAAGCCTGGGTTATATAGCACTAAAAACACCATAGTATACACTGCTCTGACTGCTTGTAACCCACGTGCGTTTCACCAAAGTCCCAGTTATAGCGTAGCCCTTTTGTTAATGCAGCACCAAGCACCTGCATGAGCTTCCTCACCCCTTCTACCACCTGCTCCAAGAGAAGATGGGAGGGTTGCAGAGGGCTGCAGTGCAGCATAGTCCTTGGAGAAACTTCTTATTTACTTCCATATTCTGAGACACATTTGTGAATGTGGAGAGGTGAAGTGGAAGGGTAAATGGAATACAGCAATATTTTAAAAAGCTGTTCCTTTCTGTCTGAATTTTGAAGGCATACCATATGCTTTAGCATGTTGTTTTGATTCTGTGCTAAGACATTCTTTCTAGCCTGCCTCATCAAGACCAATCCTCACTGCAGCACTTAAAAGATAAGAGTAATTTCTACTAGTGTGTGCTGCTTTGCACTTATGATCATCCATTACACTGCCTGTTCAGTAGGTCTCTCACTTGTCTCCCAAGTTTCTTTACTACAATAATTCTTTCGTCATCTTCACCAAGTACTTCCACATCCAGATCACTCAAGACAACAGTAAACACCACTTGTATCTTGATATTAATTTTTACTCTGATAAAAAGTGATTTCTACCCTGGTTTCTTCTTATAAATCCGTTTCCCATCTGTGATAGTGTTTTCCTTTCCTATCACTACTTCAGGTTCCTTAATAGATTCTTAAAGGAGTCTTTCCTTGTGATTTTTTAAAGTCCAAATGTCCATTGGCTCTCCCCTATCCATGGTTTTATTTGTTCTATTATAGATCAATCATCAATGTGAAAGAGTTTCCTAGTGTACTTTCACCATCAGACATACAGATGCGAACAGGTACACCCATTAGTCACCATTCCTGGCCCCTCTGTTCCTCTTTCAGCAACATTATGAGCATGATGGGATGAAGAAGGACACAAGAGATTTATGTCAAGAGCATAGGAGTACGGCAATAGCTTGAAGAAATGCTTCTCTCACAGAAATATGTATGCACCACAAGATGCTTTCCTAAACTGATTATTCTTTCCTGTTCAGAGAACCCAAATAAAAGACAGATATCTGTACCCATAAGCTGTCCTCCCAGTAGCACACTTAGCATAGCTAAGTGTTTCATGTGGTGGCTTGAACTGGTCCATCACAACCAGGGTGCGATGTCCACAGCAAGGCAGTAGCAGAACCAGAGCTGTGGGCCCTGGCAGCCGCAGGGGACCAAATACCAGATAAGCAGCACAGAGCAGATGGTGAGGGCAGGGGAGTGCAAGGAAGGAGCCCAGAGTCCTGCTCTCCCCTGCTGCCCTGCAGGCTCAGTGGCTGCATAATTATTCCTGTGGAGCCAATAAAGCTCATTGTGTTCATTGTGTGCATAACAGAGCCCAGACCTGGAGGACTGGAAGGACTGACCCCTCACGCCAATTCCGAGTGAAGCAAAATCCCCTGGAAAAATCCTTCTAATGAATGGTGCATATTATCTCATCTTCACCATGTCTGGTTTTTGTCCATTTTGTTCAGAACTAAGTCCCCCATTTGGGTGAAAAAAAGAAGAAAGAATTAGTTTAAAAAACAGGCTATATCTTACACCCACTCTAGTTGAAAAGTCCTTGATCTGAGGTATTTTTTAAGATAAAAAAAATGAGAGAAAAGCATCACGAGCCAACACATAAATTTTCCATTTATTTTAGAATATCTGGATAATTTAAAAATGCTAATGATAATGAGATTTGCATTTACCTCAAAGAATAATTTAAAAGTAAGCAAACATTTTCAAAGTGCAGTTAAAGACTCCAATAAAATGCCTTTGAGTTATTACAATAAGGGAAGAAATTAATATGACTTGAGGATATCACTGTCATAGCACAATAGTCCCTGGGATCCTTTAACTAAAAGGCGAGTTCAGATTGCTTAGACAGCAAGTTGAGCTGCAGAGTTGTGTTCTGTAACACTTAGTAAAATGTGTTTATACAGATGCAAATACTCATACACACCCTGCTTGCTGTTAAACATGGAACTAGAACTATGTCTATTAATTCAGAAAGGACTAGCTGTATGCTTGCAGGGGAGAGGGTGTGTCTTATAGCTTGGAGCAGTGAACGCTCTGGTTATTAGCCTTACTTATTTTTCCCTATTCAGTTTTAATTCAGAGCTAAGCAAATCTCCAAGAGCAGGCCTGCAATTCCAGCTCTGTATGCTAATCAATTTGCCACAGCCTGAGAAGCCCTGAACACAAGCTGGAATAGCCTTCAGCTTTCATAGCCTGTCTTTGCACTTCCCCACATATGCAGGCCTCCCTTAGCCAATTCTGAAAATCTGGATGAATTTGATCCAACTTTTTTTCTCCTCAACTCCTTTAGACATACTTTTATTACACACATTTCTGTGCCAGTATCTTTTGTCATCCCTGGCAGACCAGAGGGTGGATGGAAGCTGTTATCCTCTGCACACGAGCAAAGCTATCACTCCTTCCCTTACTGTCCCATATAGACACCTTTGAATGACACTGGCATCACATTCAAAAGACAAGATGAGGAGGCTTTTGACAACCTCTCACGCTCAGTCTGGGCCCTTTGCAACAAGGATTTATTTCCTTAACACTTAAGCTCTGTCAAGATGCAGATACTACATACAAAAAAGAACAATCACTGGTTCAGTTCCATGGGCAGTTTCAGGGACAAGAAAGAAGGAAATACTGTTGTGCTGAATGATAGCTCTATCACACTATTTCTCATCAGTCTCTGTCATTATGCTGTATGCCTTTACCCACATCTAGTGCAGGCTCTTCCTAAAGAAAAGTTTAAGTATGAGCTGTGTCATAAATTATCTGCTACTGAGTGAAAACAGGTTTTTGATCAAAGGCCAGTAAGAGCTGAGAAGGGAAGAATTGGTTTCAGGCAGACAAGAAGAAGAGGTGGAACTTGCAACAGAATGTGGAATATGGCACCAACCGCCATCGGGTTCTCAAGGTGTCTCACACCAGGTGAACTCAGGGGAATATTTGCACACTCTGTGAGCTACTGCAGGTAGGGAGATGTGAGCAAACATACTATACATGACGCCACTCACAGCCTGAGGACCCTGGCGCACCAGAATAAGCAAGACATTTCCCCATTACAAATAGGGAAACTGTACATATTTGATAATTTTACATGATCAAAAGAAATAAGATGTTTACTGGAGTCCATGCACTGATGTAGACACTTGCTCAGGATACATTCAAAGTAACCCGCTCCCTCTCAGAGCCAGAGGGACTCCCATTCACACTGGTGGGATTTCTGCTTAAGCACCAAAAGGGAATGAGAAACTTAGTTTCATGTGATGATACAAACTAGTAAAGGAAAAAACTACAAGGCTTCCTTGGCCTGTCTCTGCTCCTGATACTCAGCCTAATTTCCCTTGCTCATTTTCAGCCCATTTATTCCTAGATAAACCCTCTGGCACTACAGTGAATAATCCTCTTCTCTCCTGGGATTCTGGGAGAAAAGGGAACATGTCGCTCCTTATGACAGAAAGAACTGCCAAAATAAAGATGCTGGGGAGGACTGAATTTTTAGCATACATCTCTTTAGGGGTGTGAATAGCACCAGGATTCAGTAATAGGGGCCACGTACTTCTAGGTCACCAGGTCAGATCTGACTGCATCTTTCAATAATTTTGACAGCCTGCCATCTGTGACACAAGTAGCAGGTGTTCGTGTGGATCTTGGTCAGTACACCTACCAGCAAGGCTTGTGTTTCTAGAAGATCAAGAATTTTCAGCAAGCAGCAGTGCAACTCTGAATCCTGTTCTGGACTTGGAGCCTCACTGCCTTAAGAGGACAATAGATTCACCACAGGTCTATCCAGTATTTGCAGAACAAAATGCCAATGAATACAGAGCCCCAAAGCCCTGCTGGATGGCAGGCGGAAGCAGGACACATCCTCCAGAACCTGACCCAGAGGCAAAGCAATGGCAAAACATCTGCCAAAGTTTGCAAGACGATGGTCTCCTCCTCTGTCTCCCCTTGCTCCACACGTGCCTTGGGGAGCTGACTGGAGACCACATTGATAGCAACCAGGACATTCTCAATGCTCACAGGAGAACAAATATGATCAAGAATTTAGCTGCTGAATCAGAGTGCTTCTGCTTTAATAGGTACAGAAATTAAGATTCAGTGTTCCAGACTGGCCCCTTTTCAACCTGATTCTGTGGCTCTCAGACCTAAGTAAACAGAAACTAATAAAACCATAAGGGTTCTGAATAATGTCTTAGAAAGTCATCTGAATATTTTATCATAAGTACTTTATCATAAGTACACGTTCATGGAAGCTTGGCTTGTTCATTCTAGCGAATGATAAAATCCTTAAGGGATACCTGCGGACTAATTGGTTTTGTCTGTGTTAGTGTCTAGTCATTGCATGAATCAGGCAATGCTGAATTTCCAGCTTAGACTAAGAGCTCCCTAAAGATAGAGAACTAGGCCGTGTTGTCTGGCAGTGTGACTTGGGTTCAAAAGTTCTTCAGCCCATACATTATTACTACACTTCCTTGCATGACACATGGTTGCTAGAGAGAAATAATCTCATGCAAACACCCTAAATCAGAGTAGTCTGCAAAAGCAATGAGGAGTGAAGCTGGGAGTAAATTCTCATCCTAAGTGGTCCATTGGGAGAGGTGGCTATGGGCAAAGCCTGCACAATTCTCCTGCTACTGCTTGCGATCCAGATCTGTCCTCTTGGTATCAAAGTGGGAGATTTATGCAAGGCCTGCCAAATCCCAGCAGTTAACAAGAAGCACTAAGAAGAAAGGACTGAGAAAAAGATGCCAATCAGACAGTTTTATTGCTACAGCTTTACTCAGCAGGGAGGGAAGACCGGACTCACCTCTCCCCTATTAACACGTATTAGCTGCTGCAGAGCCTTTTACAGGGGGCAGGATACAAAACACACTTGCACCCATCTCCCGCTCTTCCCTCCCATTTGCTTTGGGGCTAGATCCTAGCTTTACATCAGTACATGAAAATGCTTTGTTCTGGCGTGATTTCAATGCAGTTTTTCGGTATCCAAAAGGGCACTCAATTATGAAGTCTTAGAAGGACAAAGAGTTTCTGACATTCTACCCCTCAACATGAGTAATAACGCAAACCAATTTGCTTGCTTTGTAACCTTGAATCTCATGCCTCAGGGTGTAAGTTAACTATCTCCAGGGCTCTAGAGGGAATATTTTCCCTCTGATCTTTCAGCAATGCAGATGTTACTAGATACGTCATGGAGACATTCACCTTCTTCTTGAGCATCAATTACAGATTACAGCTGTTGGAGGCATTGGTGTATTTTGGTATAAACCTTGTTCTATGTCACATTGATACAATTTCATTAATATAATCAACAGAGCTACACTGTCCTGGCAGAGCTTGGTCCACTGCTAGCATTGATGCTTGAGCAATGAAATTTTTACAAGCTTGCTTCCAAAGCTGATCTTAAAATCAGTGCAGCAGCTCCAAAGTTTGGTTGGTTTCTCCTGTGCAACTCGTATGGATGCATCTGAGGTAGCTTTTTACTAGTAGTGCAGTACTAGGAGTTGCTTTATCAACTACTTTGTTGGCTTTGATCCCAAAGTCCCGACCTTTAACCTGTTGGGATCTTCGTCATCCTGCTTCTCTCTCTGTGGCTGCTGCCCTTCCTCAAGTCATCTAAAATGAAATGGCAACTTCTTCTCCGGACAGGAGAGATGGGCTGGCCTCCTAGGCATTTGCATCAGCTTTGCAAACAGAGAGATGAACTTCACTCATCACCTGCCACATGAAATCCTTTTCAAAGCAAAGACTGCTAGAGGGGTCCATTTTATTAAGACTAGAAATTCTTTTGGGAGCAGAGTCACAAATGCCCTGACATATGAAAATGTATGTAATTTCATCTGATGAGACAGCTAACACTCAGATGGAACAGAAGCACTTTGCCTGGGCTAGGTAAAAGCCAATGAATAGCACATGGGTGACTTCTCCCTGTGCTTGAAGATTTCAAAGTCCAGAAAAGATCATTGCATGTTATTATGGCTAAAAAACCATTCAGTTCCATGCTTGAGCAGAATATCTATATTTCTGTGGAACTGAAGTATACAAGCTCTCCATCTGAGCAGCACCTTACTCTGCTTACTTGGTGATGCTAATTGATGGGTCACAAAATGGGGTATTTAGTTAATTAAGATATGGCAATACTTCAGCTAGAGAAAAAGCAGAAGGAATTTTCCATACCAGAAAATATCTTAATGCTAAAGTACAACTGAACATACCTGATGAATTTCTGGTCACTCCAGAGTATCACTCACTCAGCCAGTCAGAGAAAAAAGGAACTGATTTTTGTTACTACATCTCTTTGTATACTCACTGAACAACCCACAGAATACAACTTCGGAATACAAGACAGCACAGGAGAAGTTCAGTGTGTGCAGAAGACATTAGCTTTTACAGGTCATTTCTTAAAAGCAAGAATGAATGCAGACAGACACCACTTACAAAGCAAGGTGCAGAAAGCAGAAGATGGGTACTGGTCTGTCAGTGATGAAATAGCCTCCTTTTTTCCAGAAGAACACCTACTTATAGTACACCATGATAAGAAAGAAGCTCAAGCACAAGCAGGACAGTAAGTCTATACAACATTTGCAAAGTCTAGTTCAGGCTACTCTGTTCAAAATATCCGAATGCAACTTCATCTGCAGTCTCAAATTCTATTTTCTAATTTGGTTTATTAATGACATAGGGTAGAAACTGTCATCATGTGTTTACAAAGTAGCCAGTGCTCCCAGGAATCCAGGCTCATTTGGCACACTGGATATAACTAAGAGAAAGAATCTACTAAAATAACTGTTTTCCAACATGATCCACAGGTCAGGTAAAATTTGATAGGCACTATGTATATATTAATTATATATTACACATCTCGACACAACAGCAGTTGCAGCCATGATACCAAGTGCTGAATTTGATCCACTACAGTATTTATTTAATGCACTGAATTCTTTGACCTACACCACTTCCTATATGGCCATGAATGTTCAAAAGTTAAATCTCTATTGTAATTCTCAATCATGACCCATTTTTGGTCAACAATTTGAAACCCCTTTTGAGTTCTCAGGTGTCTATCAAGAGATGATGATACGCTCCAAGGAGGAAAGGAGCTCAAGTACAGACAGACAAGGCGCAAGGCATGAGAAGTATTTGCAAGACCAAGTTAAATGAACTATTAAAACACAAGATACTAAGTTAGTAGTTTCAAAAGGGCCATATTTCTACAGACAACCCAAGATATAAAAAGAAACAAAATTTTCATAAAAAACCCTAACCTCACCTTTGTTTCGAGTGTTACATTTATACAAACACCACCCCACCCCCCCATCCAGCTCTCAATTAACTGCTTTCTCACTCCAAATGCGGCAGGTCTGCAGTGCATAGAAATGTAATTATTTACACACCACTATCGTTGCCACTACTGTCTGTACTTCTAAAGCATCTTGATTACTCTACTGATGAGCACCATGGAAATGCCTATAAATAAAATAATCATCTCCCCTCATTAAGTTACAGCTCATGGGCTGAGGAAGGATGATTTTCCTTTGTACGTTCCTTTTGTAAATTTTATCATTTCACAACAGCGGGAGTAACCTGCCTCTGATGACACTCAAAGAGACAGACTGTCGTGATTCTTGTCAGTTTTTCAGCTTTAAGCAGCTTGCATTTTTGCATGAATATTTTCTCCTGCAAATAAAGTACCGTTTGTCAGAATTAGGCATTCAAGAACCTCTTTCTAATGCCAGAATCAGACATGCAAAACCCTCTAATATCATGTCAGAAGGTCAGATTTTATGGAGCAGTATGTCATGGAAACTCTAATGGCAAACACTGCAACCACAGCAGAAGCTTCTAGTTCTAACTTCAACACTAAGAACACACATAAGTG
>KZ505944.1:9083-100257 GCA_002844005.1 Limosa lapponica baueri | reverse complement strand
CAAACATTGAACCTTGCAATAAAAACAAAGCAAACCTGTCTTGCTATTCAGGAAGTTTCAACAGTAATTGATGCTGCAAACAAATATCAAACATTCCATTATTGTCAAATCACAAAATCTCACTCTTTTCAATAACTGCAATCCTGCATGTACGTTTGCATACAGTGGAACTCCTGGTGGTGTCGTCTCTAACACATAATGAAATATCACATTTCATAAAATGGTGAATTATAAAGCCATTATTTGACTCTCCTTCCTCTTCCCCAAGCCACTTCCAAGGTTTCCACTACATCACTCCCTGTATCACTGCTTATTTACAGCACGCTACTCTATCTATGGACAGTCTAGCTGGAAAGTCACCCAGTCACGTATAAACTATACATTTTGTGAAGAAAAAGTGCTGGGTTGAGACAACTGGAAAAGAAAAGCTTTGACAGCCAAATGAGATTTTTGTATATCTGAAGATAGAAGCAGCCACTAAACTAACGTGCATTTTACAGTGGTTGGTACAAAGCAAGAATATCAGACAGGTTAGAGTGACATGCTACTTTCAGCTCCCTGCAACTGGACTGTGCAGGACACTTTATGAGCCTATATTTGGGATTGGAAGGATGAAGGATGATCATTTTCATATGTAAAGTCTGCATATTAGTTGGACACATTGCCTAGGGTTGGCACAGTATTTCGAGAGCCAGTGTTTGAATTATTTTCTCCAGAAATAGGAAAGAGTTAATTTAAAGCAATAGCATCAATCCCTAGAATAGCCAGTGTCCAACACCCACACAAGAGCTGTGCTGCCTTACTCCAGAATATGGACAAAGAAAAATAGTGACTAAAATAAGATCATGCCTCAGTTACAGAAGACACAGAACTGTTAAATCAAGCTTGGATTTTTCCTTGAAGAATCTAGCTCTTCCCAGTCCCCAAAGTTATCCTCCACATTCCTTTAAAGGTTTTCATAGATACAGGAGTATGAAATGGCTTATTGCTATGTAGCTGCTAACAAGAGACAGATGTTTCCTTCAATTCCAGGAAAATGTAGACATGAAGCACATTATGATGACCGACTAATTATATTTGACCTGAATCCCTTTCTGCATGTTATCTCTTCATGCATTTAGTCAAAAAAATGCAACACAGTTCCATTCTTTCCCTGCTAATTACCGAGCTAGACAGAAGAGCATGCTTGGATCAGTTCCTTTATTTTAGCAAGCAACGAAAGTCAAGCAACACATTTTTACTTAGTGACTCCAAAGCTTGAGAGTTCTTGCAATGCTTCAAAGCCAAATCAACTGGTGGCTGTGAGCCGAACTCCCCATGTTATTTATTTAGCTAGTCCGGAAGACACGCACTGCACGCTGGCGTGCAGGATGGAGCATCTGTTTCACTCAGAGGGTTGGCTACATTCTTTACTTGATATTAATATCAGTGAAAATTTAGTAACTTAACCACTGGCATGAGAAGTCTGACTTCTGAGAGAACAGATGGCAGTGATCATCTCAGGTTAATTTTAGGCTTCAAGAATTGTTCTGAGTCAGCAAAGCCTAAAGATAAGAGAAAGAAAAAGATATAACATCTGTAAAATCTCCTACCTGTTTCCCATCCAAGGTATACAGCTTTTTGACCACTCCTGTCTCCAGTTTTATAGCTTCAGTGATATCGGTGAGAACTTGCTCAAAAGAATGGGCAGTCTTCTTGTTCAGGAGCACACGGACTGCCTTCCGGGGCTTCACTCCACTGCGGATGATGGTTACCAGCTTGGGACGAACAAAATCTTTGTTCTCCTTTGCCTGGGCACTGTTGCTGCTGGCCAGAGACTGAGGTGCTTTCTGGTTGGCAGATGTCTTCACATTGACAGACCAGTTGGGATTGACATTCTTCGTGTATTCCACCTTCTTGAAGAAGTTGTCAGATGAGCAGACATAACTTTCCCCTTTTGAAAGAAGTGAACACCGGTCTAATTATACGGTTATTCCCATAAGACTGCTGAAAAACAGACACTATACATGTCCCCCCATTAATCATGTAAATAATTTATAACTGCTTTCATTACCACTTCCATGAAAGCTTGTTATTAAAATGTTTTGGCTTATTTTAATTTTATATTTATGCTTATTTAAAATATGACTAGTATTTCCCCAAAGCAAGCAAGTCAGCCATAGCTTACATCAGCAAATACATACTACCACTCAGTCACATGAACAGGCATTAAAAAGGGTTGAGACTTATAAAGGTATTTAGGTAAGATGCAACTAAGCTGTCTAAAAGCTCCTAAACACAAAATTCATTTAATCACCTACATTATTTTGTAAATTTGCCAGCTTCCTCTCCATCTTTACAGATCTAGCTACTGCTTCAGTCTGTCATCCCATACCAAGAGGACATCAACATTCATCCACAAAGTACCTTTTGTGTCATGCCTGAAAAGTAATGAAAATCTGGTACTGAATAGTCTCTACCCAAAACAGCTTTGATAAATCTAGCAGGCATAACAAATATAATTCACTGTAGTGTCAGCAGTTTATTAGAGGACAGACCTAGTGGCAGCTGAGATAAAACACTATACCAAATACCACTGCTTGCTTTTATATGGCTGGTACCAACCAAAAATATATTAAATCCAAATTTAGACATGGTAGAGAAGGGTTACACAGTCTTGTTAGTAATTCACAAAAAAAGGCCTTCCCTATCCCATCCAAAATTAGTTTCAAGCTTTGTAATTTACAGGATCCTATCTAAAGTTTTAAGAGAACCTTAAAGGATTTGTAGGATCTTCTTTTGCGCCTGCAAATCCGATGGATGGTAGAAGAGTTATTACTAGAATGAGGCAGTAAAACAGCATCCCTAAGGGAGTGTAGCTGTCTAGTCTGAAATGACTCAGGCTGCTGAGCACTTGAGGACACACTGAAAAAGAGTCAGTCATTGCTAGAGGAAGAAGCTTTTGTCTCGCCATTAGATAAAATTTTAATAGGAACTGAAGGCATAACATGGGTATGTGTAGGATCTTAGGGAGTTTCTTTCAGTGTTTTATTGGTCTGATCTTACAGAATGAATTTCTTCAAATATCATGATAGGTTGGAAATCAAAATATAGATTTAGTTATTTTGAATAATAAAAAAAAATCCTTCTTCATATAAACAGACTGGCTGCATTTCCTTATCTCTTCCCTCCTGCAAACTCCAGAGCCTGGACATCTTTGAACCCAACATCTGAGTCTGACTTTCATTACAGGATTTCTAGGACAGGATTTCACATCCAATTGGCAAAGCCATAAATATGGATTTCCAAATAGTCCACTGATTTCCACAGAATTTTATGGTCCAGACACGTAACGTATCCAATATAGTGTTCATATAGCCATCCTTCTGCTGACTAAACTGCATTTTTGATGGAAGCACCAAGGCAATCCCTTCATAGGACATATGGTGAGACCACTAACAGCTACACAATAAACAGAAGGCTTTATAGGCTTAAAACAATGGTCTGTGTAGTATTTAAGTCCTTATTATTGCTAAGGGCTTGGTGTCATGAGCAGACATAGAAAAGATGCAGCATGCTAACTTTTTTTTTTAACCCCAACTTTGTACCCAGTTTCCCAAAAAGTGATGTGGACTCATGGTGCTTACACCAACTTCAGCTTTTTCCATCTCCTCAGCTGCATAAAATGACCATTATCAACAGAAAGCAGATATTCTGTTTTCCCTTCTGAAGACCAGACAGAAACAGAGAATGCAGAAGAGAGCTAACAAGGGTCATGATGAACACTGTCAGCTGGGCATTTTATCAACTAGTATATCCCAAGCTAATGCAATAAGATCACCAAGAGGTTCCGTTGGCTTGAACAAAGAATACAGATCTATATTTGAGGCATGTATGCTGTCAGCAAAACCCCTCAATAAACCGACCATATAGTACCACTAGCTGAAGCTCCTTAATGCCTTACACTTCTTGAAACTGACTCAATAGAAGTATAAAGATACCCCACAGAATACCATACATTATAAATAATTCCCACTGGAGACACTGATTGTTTTCCAGAAGCACTGAATACTTTAAGTCTTTTTGATTAATAAGTGATAAATTGTGGTTTATTCATCTGCTGCAGCCAAGCAACACCCAGCACAGAGCAGACCCAGTTTCACAACTGAGTGTGAAGTGCAGCAAGGGGAGTTTGAAATGCTCTCAGGGAATTAGCCCTGCTAAGAACCTGAGCCCTCCCAAGCCCATAATCCTGGGCAGCAGAGACTTTGTAAGCATGCTCAACAGAACTGTAGCATTATCCTTTGAGAAAAGGGATTTCTATGTTTCAATGCAATACTAGGAATAAGTGATTTGAATACTCTTCTCACCCCTGTCCCAGGCCTCCCTGTGGAAGCTCCTGACCTCACCTGCACCTCTGCTTCTCTACCTGAAAAACAGAAGTAGCAGTATCTGCCACTGAAGTGTTGCAAGGCTTGACTTTCATCTGTGTTTACATCATACTTTGGGATAGAAGAAGCCACAATGAAAGAAAGCATATATTTGTGCTGAGTTCTATAAACATGTGTGGTGTTTTCTGTTCATAAATTCCATGTTTTAAAGTAAGTGGAAGAGATTATTGGTCTGTTTAGTAGAGTACTATTACTCTTAGTTCCAGCTGAATCGTTTGGAATTCTTCACTGCACACCATAGCTGCCTAGTGTATTTACAACAGCATACACTGAAGGCAATAGTGGCATGAAGGTAATACTCTCCACCTAGGTTTTGTTTCCACAAATGCAGTATTAGGTAATTGTGCATATATAGATACACTGGCCTTTCAAATTAAGCTCACAGTCATAAGTGGAGAATGTAATCTGCCCTTTCTCACTTCATTTCATTTAACCCAAACCCTAGAAAATATTTTATTGAATTCTAAAACTGGGCAGAAATTTGCTTGGAGTGACACTTCAGAATAGCAGTTCAGAATAGCAGCTCTTCTCAGCACCATTTCTGCAGTTATAGCAGTATAGCTCCAGGGAAGAGGAACTTTTCTTCTTTCCTGATCTAAAGATACAACCTGAAGCTTTAACTTAATTTAAAAATTACTTCAACTGATGTCCTCCCAAACTCGGTTTATGGCCTTCCGATAATAGCAAAATTATCATTCAAGTTCCTCAGTGAGGCACATGGCACATCCCTTTCACCATTTGCCAGCCAGAAACACATGCTATTTCACTTCCCATAGCTGAGTTTTACCCAAACCTTACCATGAGGTGGAAGCAGGGTCAGGCAAGCATGGGCTCAAGGACTGTGAACTTTCCTGGCTTTGAGCACGTGTACTGTGGCCAGAAGATCATAAAAGAGAGAAATCTTATGGAGAATAGTGCTATCATAGAAAGAGGAGTCGTTTCTTGGTTTTGCTGCTACATCTGTCTATGCTAAGCCTAAAATGAGAAGTCAAGGTGTACAACTGTGCCAGTCAGAGAAACGTAACTGAAAGACACAGCATGGTTGCAGATGTTGTGAACAGCATAACAGAAGGAAAGGGGAGAAAGTGGATATCATATTTTGTCAAAAGCAAAAGAAACAACTCCAAGAAGTATATTGCTCCCCAGACCCAAGTATAAAAAACTGTGCACAAATATTTTCAGGAATACGTCTTTAGACAGCAAGCAGCTGTGTACATGTGCAGAAATCCAACTATAAGCTATGAGAAAGTATGATGAACAGTCATGTCATTACTTCCAAATAAAACCCCAAATGGGAGCCCCAAAGACCTCATGCATTGGGGGTGGGAAGCTTTTGCAAGAGCGAGAAGCATCACTTTGGCAAGATCCAATCTGCTGCTGAACACCACACCCTGGGCATGACACCAGTGGTGCTAAAGACAACTTTTTTTAGTGCAGTGTCAGGTCAGTGTGCAAGATGCCCTTTCTGTGCTGCGAAGCCAAAGCCCCACAGGATGATGTGCATTTGTCATCATGCCAGTATGCACCAGAGGTGTCACAATTTCTATCATGCTACCAAACCAGCCAAGGCATTTATTTATTCCTTCCATCCTGCCCTTAGCAATAGATGGACTGACTGTAGACCTTTGTCCTTAGGTCATCATCAGTATATTTGCCATTTGAAGCCACGGTTTGTATCACGCTGAATTACTCTGGCTACAAGTCCATTACACATGACTGTGTTACCAATTTGATAGAAGCACAGGCGATTATTCAGCTCCTAAAGCAGGGATGATCTCAGCAAAGATAAGGTTTACCTTAGAGAAGGATTCTTAGAGAAACTTTAAGCTCAAGATGAGCGCTAATCCTTCAACCCTCTTACAGCAGCTCCTTGTGACAATACTAAAAATGACAGGCTGCACTTTCAGAAAAAGTTATCCTTTCCCAGCATGCACCAGCAAGTTTTCAAGTAAAATGAACTGCGGGCAGAAGTCTTGCAAGAAAAATCACAGAAGCTGGATTGAGGCCATTTTGAAAGTGTAACTGCTAACAGTTATTCCAAAAACAGTCTCTGTGGGCTGCAGTCAATTATTTTGGTTGTTAGCTCTGCTGTCGCAAAGTTGAGATAGTGCTACTGTGCCCAGCTTTCATCTTTCATGGGATTCACTATGACTTCAATAGGAATTAAGTAGACTTAACACCTTGCAGAGTTCATTACGTAGTGTTAAAGCAGGCCTTTAGTTTTAAATGTGTGAACTTCTTGCTACTTTATGCATTAAAAAGGATCTTCCTCTGCCTCAAGACCTACTCCACCATGGCAAAATGAACTCTGGAAGAGCTTCCTTCCTTTGGCTCTTCCACAGGGAGCTCTCCCATGAGAGAGAAGCACCTCTTATTCAGTTGAAAAAATGAAAGAAATGCATGATTACCAAACCTTCAAAATCACACGATGCCCATAAAGATTTGGTGGGACACCAGTTCTAGCATGACAGCCAGGATGACCGAATAAAACAAAAACACATGGATAAGTTATGTAGGATGTAATTAGCCAAGCTATCACGACAACAGCCATATAAAACAATGCCACAGGTTACCAAGATTTCAGTATTAGACTGCACAAATTTCAATTTTCCAGGCAAACTGGAACACACACACATTGGGTGGAGATAACAACATACTTCCTATAAACTCCTTACTCCCAGCACACACCAGGCTCTGTAGAGCTCCAGGGAGGAGCTCCTCCCTATGATTACTTTTAAACACTCCTGGACAAGATTTAGGAAAAGATTCCCCAGAGCATGACAGGATTCAAAAAGCTTGGAAACACTTTCTGGAGTATCTCTTACAGCCCAAGAACGTTTGTAATGAAACCCTACCAAGCAAAAAAAAAATCCTATTCATTTTTTTCTGATGTTTAATCTGAGGCAAGAACAAATTTCAGATAAGTAGCACAGCACAGGACAAGGGCATAAATCCACCCTCGGATGGGCCCTCCAACCACAAAACAAAGGGGCCTGTGCCCTGCCTAACAGCCTGTGCATACCAGGAGTTCAGAAGGGAGGAGGTCTACAGCTTCAACTAAATGTTGAGTCCCTCAAGTTCTGCTTTTAATCTATGTCTGTGTTTCTGCCTTTACTGACCATGTCTAATCCATCTTATATTTGTATTTGATAGGTTTATTTCCTCATGTATTTCTGACCCTGACCATACACAGCAAAGGAAGCTTAATTCACATGAAATCAGTTGCTGACTAAAAGCACATCTGAGGTCCACTTATGATAAAAAACTTGAAATATGCAAGTACCTCCAAACCACTGACCAAACCCTGAAAAAAGCACAGGATGGGAACAAAAGCACCTGAACAAGAAAGCTCAGAGCTCTGACTTCCATCTTTGTCTTATCTATGGACTTAGGACAAACAAGCCAGACTGCTTTTCTGCATCTCAGTTCCTCATCAGTACTAACTCCTTCTTCCACCTTGATGTGTTCAGACCATAATCTCCCTGGGCAGGAGCTCTCTCTTGTTACACATTTAAATGGCGCCTTGCACAGTAGGATGCCCCATTTGGTTGGTGCTTCTAAATACATTGTGACAAATGTCTAATCTTTACAAGTGGGAAATTTGGCTTCTGGGGAAGTGCCATCCCTCCCTGAAGAGGAAACAAACCAGTCTCCACCAGTACTGAGGTTAACTCGGAGTTGCAACAGCTTCAGCAGCCAGGAGTTTGCCGTGTGCCTTTCCCTCACTCTATAAAAAGAAACTTTTGTCCCACAAAGAGCTCATCTGTGGAACAATGGGAATAGCAAGTTGCAACCTGAGTTTGGAACACATGGCCAAGAACAGCATTTCTTAAGCCATCTTTGCTGTTGAAGTCAACGCATAACATGAGCTCCCACTTTTATCAAGCCCTCCATTCAAAGAAAAAGAGCAATCAGAGATGAGTCAGGGAGAATTTGCCATCTCATCACAATGCGTCTACAAGAACATAGAGGTCCAAAATGAACCAAGGAACAAGCCACCCTGTCCAGATGTCAAAGCCAACTAGATTTCAGTAGCAACTTAGATGACAATGTGAGCTGCTCTAGTATCAGCTTAAGCAAGGATGGAAGAGATGGCACATGAATGTGAAAGATACTAAAAAAATCAAGTTTTCTCACAGCACAAGGCACAGAGTTAACTGTTACAACAGTGGCTCACCAGTAATCTGTAAACGCAGCTTCATATATTGACTTTCTAAAGCCTTGGTCCCCAGAACCAATTATAATATGAAAGGGAATAAAGATTATCTGGTGCTCTTTTCCAAAAGATTCACTTATTGACTAAAGAACTATGATAGATAGTAGCTCTTGGGCCCAATATCCACTCCTAACTCAGGCAAGAAAGTACGCAAGTGGGAGATGCTGTCAGCAGTTTACCTGTAGTTGGGATCAGCTGTAACAGTGCAGTAATAGAATGCTGTACTGCATTAAACCAACATATTGATTAAGGAGGGGTAGTCCTAATCAAGGCAGCATGTACATTATTTACAAATACATTAAAACTGAATGCTGAAATTACAGTCAAGATTAAGACAGTAAGTACAGTGATGGAAGATGGCCATTATGAGTGAAAGGAGGAAGAACTAAAATTATCAGAGAGATGGATTTTGGGAGAAGGTCGCTGGGAGACACGGACATAGACAGCTCTCTGAAGCAGGAGGCAGCATGGAAAAAGCAGTCAGCGACAGGTGAGGAAGAACTCAGCAAGAAGCAAAAAGCACTTATGTGACAGAGTCTTGGTGGGCTTCCAAAACATCAGATATTAGGGTTCAGTACAGGAAAGGACTAAGAGGCACATCCCAACTGGCAGCTAGGACAGATGTGATCAAACAGTAAGAGAGACTTCACTTGTTTGATCTGGGACAGACTGGGAAGTAAAACATCCATCCAGAATCTTGTGAGAACAGCCCTGAATGCCAGGGAAGAAAAGACTACCAAGTCTGAGTCTGGAGACCAAAAGGCTTATTTGCAAGACCCATTTAGTTGGCAGCACACCAGGCGGGTTTTGTTCACCTGAAATGTCTGTCTCAAGGATATTGTTATTGTGCAATATTGTTCTCGACTCTCCAGAAGTGTATTCAGACTATATTATGATATAAGCACATTTTTAAATCATGCAGAAGTAATCAAGTACTTAGAATGTGATGTGAAATATTATCAGTAACTCACCAGCTTTTGCAATTAAACTCTCTGATGTCTTCTTTGCCTACGTTCTACTTGTTTATTGGAAATTACAGTAATAAATTAGTCACATTATAGCAACTAGGACTGGTTTAGTTACTTTCAGTGTCCAACCAGAAAGTTAATTTATATGGCAAACCTGTACTGTTTGTGTATGTACTGTTTTTGTATGTCACAGCACTATTACTCTGAAATTCTGTTTTTCCATGCATGCACCTAGCATACAGTTATACAAACACCCAAGCTTATTGCATAGTTTACCACAAAAGTAATGTCTTTCCCAGGTTGCTTTTTTACAACAGATGCATAGGTCATCCCTAGAAATGGGGATATTGTTATCATTAAACTGTTGATAGCAATATGCAGATCTACTGTTGCATTTTCAGACACTGGATTTCTTTGTTTTCACTCTGCTCAGATTGTATTTTTCTAGATGATGCACTGCTGAGGACACAGCCACACAGACAATCCTATTTTTGTTTTAGTGCCACTTCTTCAGTGCTGTTTCCAGATACCATTTCATCAGAACAAAGCCAGAATCCAAATGCCAGCGTCTCTTGCCTGAACCTTAACCAGTAAAAAAATATTTTCAAGAACTAGGTACGTTCTTACCTGCAGCAAAACCCAATGTAAAGCATGTATAACAAGTAAAGATTTCTTAACTTCATTGACAAAAAGCAGGAAGAATATACAAGGAAGATGAGTATCAAAGGAGAATAAAGAACTGCAGTTTCTCCTGTGGAATTATTCCTGAAGATTTACATAGAACCTAGGACAAGCAGGACTGAGAGCTGCCATTAGAAAAAGGCTGTGTCCATATTAAGAGATCAGAATGAAACATGGCAGAATCTCTAAAATTAAGGGAGGCCACACCTCCATTTGACAGCTGTAACTGAGCTGAGAATAACTCCACTAGGACTGCATCATCTCTCTGAAAAGCAGCAATTTTTCCCCAGTAAAACTCCTTTATGGAAACCAATATTTATTCTGTGTGCTTTTCCCCACAAAGTATTTTGGGGAAATGAGTATCCCACTTGACAGATAAGGAATTCTAGGGAGAGATGCTTTAGTCAAGGTCACACAATGACTCACTGCTGAAGCTGCCCCTGCAGTTCAGTGGCTCACACGCTCACATTCATTGTCTTTTACTAATGGCAAAAGCCTTATGGATTTTATATAGTCGCCAAATCAGCCAGGTCATCTGCTTGAAGGAAAACATCAGGCAACAGGGAAGAGCAACTCCCCTGTTGCCACAGAGCAATCAGGATATTCCAGGTCCAAACAAAGAAAGGAATATCTGAATTGCTCAGGGAAAAAAAAAGCAGGGTGGCTGTGGGTGTCCTCTGTGCACCCCACTTCATCTGCACTGCCAGCAGAGCTTGCCCACAGCCATGGCTTGGGCAAGGAGGCAGGACTGGCCATGCAGCAATTTTATCCTGGGGGTCCTCCAGACACTCCCCGAAAAAGACAGCACTCATGGCGGCAGTCCACTGCTGCAGAGGGAGCTCCCCAGCCACAGACAAGGCTGGCAGCTGAGCTCCACAGGACCAAACCTGCCCCCAGGCCACCCCCTCCAGACAGAAGAATTGATTTTTGACTCATCCTTCATCCCATAGTCCAAGTGACACTCAGAGGAACAGGCACACCGACACTCTCTCTAGATACAGAGATACACTCAGACCTGCCCTGAGCATCCCCTGCACACTCAGACCTGCTACGGAGGGGATGCCTTCCCACACTCCCTCACAGACCTACCACAGCAATCCACCTCACCACACAGAGGCCCTACAGAAACGCTCCCCAAATACACCCCCTTACACACACCCCCCCATCTGAATGTCTCAATGCACCTTCTTCCATACAGACTCTGCTTGAACCATATTCAGATGCAGCACGTGAACTCCCAATGCCCTCTCCACACACATCACTACACAAGAACCCCCCCAGCACTCCCCCTTACACACACACAGCCCAACACACCTCCACACACTCCCTCAGCACAAACCTTACCACACACCCTGTGCATGAACCCCCTTGAGGAATCCCAACACCTCCTCTGCAATTAACCCTCCTTACATCTTCCTCCACACACGTATCAAATCCCAGATTTCACGAAGTCCAACCCCCCCAGACACATTCTTCTTCTCCATACACACACCTTGTTCATTATTTTCTCCCTCTAAACACACTGCAAACTCCCAACGCACCCCTCCACACACTCCCCAAACACTGTAAAACCTCTGACGCCCCGCCTTCCACACATCTACCATACACACTGTATGCACCCCCAACACCCCACTCCACACACTCTCAAGTCCCTGCACAGCCCTGACCACACCCCTATACACACACATTGTGCACAAACCCCTCAAAACACCCCTATACACAGAGTGCATAAATCCCTCCCACCCCCATTACACACGCACCACATGAATCCCCAGCACATCTCGCTTTTCCATTCATACCCATCCACCCCACTCCTCAGCCACCCCCTGCACCCATCTGGGACCCACCCCCTCCACTCAGCCTGGACAGACGTGGGGACACCCTCAGACAGCCCCCCCGAGCAATGGACACAGCCATGTCTAGCCAAGAGAAAGACACACCCCTTTGGCTCCACATCTGCACCCGAGCGAGTGTGCTGGGGGACACCCTGGGGGGGTTATCAGCCCCGGCACAACCACCCTCTCCCACACCACTCTGGAGGGGAAGGAAAAGGGTTAGATTCAGCACAGAGGGGCAGAAGCATCCCCTTGCGCCAAGAAAATGTGACCTTAACAGCAGACCCAAGTGCTGCAGCCCCCTTCCCACCCCGCCTCCTCACTGCACCAGGCAGCGATGCTAATTACCTTCCTCCAGCTCATCCATGCTCCCAATCTTCCGCGACCCATCGATGGTGTAAATGTAACGGACTCCCTGAGGCAGATTAATGTTGTCAGACAGGGATCGGGTCAGGTCAGCCAGGAGAGCATCAAAACTTCTGAAGCGGTCAGAGGACACGGCATATACAATCCCCTTGAAGTAGCGGTCCCCGTTGCGATAGAAACGCACCTTCTTGGCTTTCTTCTCATTACTCAGTGCCTGTAAGGTCCTGGTTCTGTAGAAGCTACAGTGAGCACTGTGAGTAGGGCTGGGCAACCCATTCATACGTGAGCCTCGCATGTTTCTGGACGCCTTGTCTCTTTCGTCAAAGTGTCCAAAATCAAGTTCCATAGTTTGGTGAACCCTAAAGATCTGAAGCTGAGCAGGAAGGAGATGGGGAGAGAAGGAGTGCGAAAGGACAGGTTAGAGCCAAGCAGAGCCACAATCCAGAGAGAAAAATGACACTGATGCAAGAGCTGTGTCTGTAGCAGGACAGATGCTTTTGGGAAGCACCCCCTCCTCTGACCCAGATTTGTATTGATTCTGGGGACTGAGGGTAGGAGGGGTCCTCACATTTTGAAAGGGATCCAACTAATGGGGGCAGGGAACACATTTCTAGAGAGCTGTATGTTCCTGCACCTGGGAGTTTTCAAAGTGCAGTAAATTGGGACTTGGGGCTAGAGGGATACATGGCAATCACAACTCAGCCCCACAAAAACTCGTCCAAACACCAGTTGGCAATGAATTAAACCTCTGAGCCCTGTGAGGTTTCCTTTGGCAACAGAAAACAAGGAGATCCCAGTAAGTCAGCCCTTCAATCTGTCGAATCACGGAAGGAACCAAAGCATCTGAATGTTTAACATTAGAATAAACTGGCATTTATGAAAGAATGGTCACAGGGGAATAAGCAGTTTCTTTGTGACAGCCTGTTCAATAAGGGTTAGCAATGAGATCCAGCCCACCCTTCCCCCTATCCGCAGCCCCCTCCTAGCCCATCAATCAATTCCCAGGACCAGCCTACATCTCTAAGAAGAAATGACTGGAAAGAAAAATCTGTCATTGAGGCTTCGATAAGCTCTTTTCAGCCTGAGTCTCCTTTGAATTGCATTTCTGCTCCCCTTTAATGAGGAGCAGAAAATGAAGGGGCTGTTTGCACCCCCCTTCCAGGTTTAAGCGATTTAATTGCTGGAAGTGCCCCTGCCCAAGGGACACGCCGCCCCTGCTAGCTCACCTTTCATTGTTCTGAGCACGGGGGGCTCCCAGCGCAAGCCGCTAGCACAGAAAAGCTGAGACTTGAGCTGACACCCAGCAAGCAGGAATTTCTGCATGGTCTTTAGTTTATTCTCAAGAGCAACCTTCCTTCTGCACCAAACCCCAACACAAAAGGAGGAGGAACCCCCAACCCTGCAATAGAAAGACTCTTCTACTCCCCCAGCACAACCAGGAACATGCAACTCACATATGTTGCTTGTATGTTAACACAGGGCAGAAAGGAGATTTTCACCAGCACTTGGCAGCTGGGTATAAATTTAGGAAAAGCTGTTGCTATCTCTTCCCCACCCCTTACGTTTGCCAGAACGAAGCTCTGTCCCTGTATTTTACAATGTCAATGTGACCTGTGCAAAAAATCATTGTTCCCAGTCTGCAATAAGGCAGAAGATGACAATGCAGGCAATCTGCACAGAAACCCCAAGTTGAGAACATTTTCCCCACGATGCCAGTTGGGGTAGATTCAGTCTGGTGTCATTCACTGAACAATGAAACATCCAAGCAACTTCGGGAATGAATCAGAGGATGCAGGGGGGTTGATTTTAAAATGAACTGCAGATGCTGTAAGGTACTAAGAGAAAGATTCCTCCTTTCTATCTGACATCTGTTACTTTTCTGCATGCAAGTCACTCAAAAAAGCTCTACTCACCGGTTTTCAGCGCGCAGGGTGGAGATGCTGAGAGAAAGAAAACCAGGCTCACTCTGCCTTTGTTGTCTGAGCTCCAAGCAAGAAATTCCTGCCAGGGTGGATGAGACGCCTCCTAGGTCCTAGTGCCTTGTTCCATCCCTTCACGGTAACTTTGCCTCAGTGGTTTTTACTCTCATCATCAGTCGCCTGCTTGCAGCCTTCTCTGTATTTGGGGAAAAAAAAAAAGGTGTGTTCATTCCAGCTCTGGATACGTTAACAGATGGGTAAACAAAAAGTTTAAAGGGGCAGGTTTTGGGGTAACGTTCTAAAGGATGCAAATTTCCGCTTGGCTCCAGCTTCACCAAGAAAGCGTCTAGTCCCACAAAAAAACCCCAGCATAATCAGACTGATGCACCAATATTACAGGATTACCAGTACAGGGAAGTCAGGGCTACAGTCCTGCGGTGTGCTACAATGCTGGCACAAGACTCCTATGCATTAGGAAAGCAACTAAGAAAAAAGTTGACCAGTGGAACTGGGCACAGTCCTGCTCCTGTACTGGTTTTTACACAGCATTCATGGTTTACACTGACAAGCAGAAAGGGAGAATTCACTTGGTGGTTCTGCATGTGGTGCACCTGAATAATTTTTCTCCGTTAACATTGGACACAAGCCAAAGCCAGAGCTCTGAATCCCAGTTCATTCAAATCCCCAAGGGGTTCAAGATGGAGTCATTCGACACAAGCTTAACCCAACAGATTCAACCTGGCTCATATCCCAAACTAAGAGTTTATTTTCTGATTCCACTGCAGGAGGACTCAGCTGTTAAAAAATTGTACCGGGCTCTTTCACTTTGACAGCAAAATCTTTCACCTGCTTTCTGGATGGAGATTTCTACCCTGCAGTTAGAAGAGCAGCACCACTAACCCCACTCGTGCTGGTCCCATCTTTATTTTAGAAAAGAAGAGGATGTAGAAATGGGAGGGTCTTCCCATCTGTAGAAGGAAATCTTTCCTAACAATTCTGTGTCTGTTTTGAATGAAAATATCAGATTTTGTCATTTTGGCACCTCATAGTAGTATCACATTTACACAGGAAAAGTTAGTATTTATTTCAGCTTTGTCTGCCCTGTACATGATAGTCCAGGCGACACTGACATAAACCCGCTGAGAGTTCATTTTTGCTTGCCAGCAACTTTCACAAATGACTTTTGTAAAGTTTCTCACTCCCTGAAACCATTCTTTCTTCAAAGGCTCCTGTGCATCCTCGACCAAAGCTGTTGTCTGCTCCTTTATGTGCTTGGTGGGATCACTACAGAGGAGACCACAGAGCTTCTCTCCTTCCTCAGGAATTAGCACTTGAGAGAACCACAGGAGAGAGCAGGGTCTGTGCTCTCCAGGGCATATTTCAGTATGTCTCTGGATGCCACCATGTGCTCAGTCTGTCCAGGATTAATTCTTCCCTATACCACAATAGTGATGTAAATAAAAATTTATTCATACTTTAAAAACATGCAAAAGGTACAAATCATTAGGTATTTGCTAAGCACAGTAACAGGAAGAATAGAGAAAAAGAAACTAAATTCAGTCTTCAGTGATGCACAGAGCTTTGATAGAGAAGAGGCAAACTGTTTGAGATGATGTCTAAGGTTCTGGATACAACCCCAGGGTGACCTAGCAGGATGATGTAAACCCATGCAGTCAGTGGAATTGTACAACAACTGATTCATCTCCCAAGTTTGACTTGTATGGAGAGTTCTGAGGACAGCAAAGGGTCTCAAACAGCATTAACAGATGGCTCTTGACTTCTTTCCACACCTGAGACCATACCCACTGGTGAGAAGATAAAGCATGTCTATATGGACATGTCTGCTCAGGACACTGCCAGAAGATTTTTGGAGCAGAGGCACTTCCTTTTAAAAGCAAAATTGCTCCAGTAAGAGACTTGGTATTTGTTCCCAACTGAAGGATAAGGTTTCTATAGCAAATGGTAACATTAATCTACGGTAAAAACTCAAGTTATTCCTAAAAGGTGCCCAAACCTTCTTCAGTACAGTTGTCCTCCTTTAATCCTGTCACAAGACAAGAAGGATCTCAGCAGGCAGAGCATCATTGGAGGTGAAGAACCCCAGAGTCAGATTGATTTCACATGTTCTTTGTGGAATCACACCATATTTGCTTCTCTTCAAATGAGAACTTGATGACCTCACACTACAGACATTGGCTGGGCTATGCAATGAGGCACAGAAATAAACAGCTCCTTCTTGATGAATGGAAGGGCCTGCTCCTGACTTCATTTCTGTTGGTCAGGCACAAGAGTTTCTTCACTGGCCTTAAGGAGTTAATGCTAGTCAAAACCTATTTACATCAAAAGAGACTCACCCCCTGAGATACCATAATCTAAACCATTTTAGGCAGCATGAGCGATTGAGAATTGGAAAGAAAATTCTTCTTCCCATCAATAGTTTAATCTAGCTAAAAAGGAAAGATAATTTTAGCTTTTCAGATTAAATTATCTGCTTTAAATCAGGTGAATCACTTTCCTCCAGGAAGCTAACATTTAGACTGTTGCCTGTGTAACTAAATCTGTATAAAGACATGTTTGTTGACATTGTTGAGCAACTGTGATACTTTGGAAAGAGACAAACTGCAGGTAAAAGGGATTTTCTGACTGATTCATGGTAACTTCTTCACATATACCTAGAAAATCCAGCTTCTAGCATCATTAGGAGTTGGACTCTTAAGTACTCTCTATGTTCATGCCCAGTTGCTTTGTTATACATCATCCTGACTTCTATAGAAAATTGCATCTGATAGTACAGCATGTTCTCCTATCAGGATGCCAGTTAGGGTGATAAGTGGCCAAGGTCTGGCGCACCACAGGTGAGAACTCTAGAAAAAATTAAATCAAGCAATCATGGCTTTTGAAGGAAGTCTTGGATCAACATTTTCAAGTCAGTCTATTTAGACATACATGTTTAATTACATTTCTTACTTTAACCTCTGTTCTTCTGGACTGCTTTGAAAATGTCATTCCTGATCACTCCTTTCAAAGCTTTGCTTGATGTGAACTTACATGCCAAAACCCCCTGAAATAACAAATTATTATTTCAGGGCTCTGCCAAATGCATCAAGGCACTCAAAACTGAAAGCCCATAAAGCCAATGGCTCGGTCTTGACCCTATAGAGCAACAGGATTTAAACTTGAATCTTCGAAAGAGCTGACAGCTTGTCAAAGAAGTATCCTATATCAGACTATAGAGTTAATTCTCCCCTACATAATACTATGAGCTAATAAGCAACGGGGACTTGGCAGACTTTCACCACATAACATTTGTTTCCTTTGGAGATTTATTTTTACAGGGACCACACACATCTGAAAGTCTTTTAAATACCAGTGCTAGTAAGCCAAAGTCAGCTCAGCCGCTGGGGAGAGAAGAGTGGAGGAATACCTCCATAGCATAGTTTCACCACTGCAAGCCTTGTAACCATCTGCAGAGGCTGTTCAGACTTTGAAGTCAGAGGTCTGGACCCTTCCACAGCCTGAATCACGGGAAACCCCAAGGAGCAGCTGGGAAAAGTTTCAGTTTGGGGAAGGAGAGTCTGGATGGAAGTAGAAGTTGGGCTCCAAGGCCACTTCCAGCAGCTGGCCAATGTGGAGCCCCTCACCTGTGCTCCACAGCACCAGTAACTTGGATGAGACCTGTCACTCCTCTAGACCCCAGAGGCTGTGCTGAGTCAGTGCATTTGTGCTGCAGCGTCACACCCTTGGCAGATGCCCTCAATCTCAGCAGACGACATTGGCTTCAGATAAGCTCCTGATAAAATTTGGGAGAAAGAGGCATTTACATCCTCTGAGGGATCAACAGGAAGCAGGCTTCAAGTGAAAAGGCCATTCCTTGTGCTAATAAAACCTTTGTAAATATCTGGCAACAATGTAGCTCATGAGTTATTCAATGAACTCACTCAAGACATTCCCAACACATCCAGTAATGAGAAAGCATTAAAACACACAGTCATTCGAAAGAAAAAATACCTTTTGCACTAGATTTCTTCTGGCTCCATCCCTTCCCTACTACAAGCAAATCATCTCAATCAATAAATCTTTCCCAGGTGAAAACAAATTCCCTGATACCAGAAAATGAAGCACCCCACCTCAGTACACACCCCATGATAGCTTGGGTAAATCCTGCCAGATCCATAGTGTTCCACAAGCCAAATTCTGGTGGCAGTTCAGTGGCAGTGCTTTTCCTTAAGAGTAATTTGCAAAGCTTGCAGAAAACCATGGAAACATCTGCCACATGCATTGCCTGTACCCTGGGGGACAGGCAGAACCTCACAGAGGTTGTCAGTACATTTTTGCTGACCAAATTATGTATGATACATGGTCTACAAGTCCCAGCCAAGGTGATGACAAGGGGAATCACAAGAAATCCAGATGCCTCTTTTCTCTGAGGTTGTCCATGCGCTGCATCATAGTAATTAGGAGACTTATGACCAAGAATTTAATAACTTCTTGATAATTTCATTTTAGACAGTAATTCTAACAATACATGATTGCCAGGCTCTCTCAAAATGCCTGAAGAATATAACATTGGTTTGAAGGACTTCCCTAATGGAATATTAAATGATGGAAAGGAAAGTCCCAAAGCCATCATGGGGGATCATGTCATATTCAGTTGGAAATCAAGATATTTCCTTTCAAACATAGATCCTTCTGTCACTCTGAAGGCAGTTACAGTGAAGTCAGGTAACACTGAGAGAGCATTTGTAAGAACAGCCCAAAAAAACCAGTTATTTTCCACAAGAGACTTCCACTAAGTACACTCAGTCAACATCATCCCAGACCAAGTCCAACAGAGGCTACAGGACTAGCCATATAAGCATGCTAGGCAAATACCTTCTCATTATCAAATATTGAAAGCATGTGTTCTACAAAACTAGTATTTTAAAAAGAAGACAAAAAGACTCCTTCAGTGGCCTTAGGAGACATTAAGAGCTTTTGAGCTCTGATATACAGCATGACATAGCACAAAGACTAGAGGTCAAAATAGGGCAAATTACACCAACCTGGAGTTCTCACAGCCTATCTCAGTCTCCTTTTGAACTTTAATATTACAAGCATTTTTCCGGTCCATGCACCCCAACACATTGCTCGGTGGTAGTCTCAATTCAGGCCCACGCCATCTTTGGAGCACACACCCCCTTACTGGTAGAAGGCTCACACTCTGGCACAGCCTGTGTTTATGCCAACACATCTGGCCTCGGGCAGCAGCGCAAGGGTGCTGGAAAACTCCCAGGGTAGCTATAAGGCTCTAAGGAAACCTGTCTCTTGGCAGGAGATGAGTAATCAGTATTTAGAGTGTGGATTCTGGCTGAGCTCAGCTGTTGTGTAGAGGCTTTGAGCTGTCAGCTATGTAGTAGGAATAATTGTCATTCAGCTTGCTCACCTCCTTCTTCCAGCAGTAACAGCTGAGAGATAGAGGCGGCTCAAAGGCTTTTACGCTTTCCAGGAAAGAAGAGAGCAGAGTGAGGAAAGAGTGCTTTTGTGCTAGTGTTTTATTGTTTTCAGGGGATGATTCTAATCTGTTTTATCCTAAAATTCACAGAAAATGGTGATTTCTCATGGCTGCACATACTGCTTAGCTATTTTGCTACTGTTCTTCAGGCAAACATATAATTTATCTGTAATAAACTATTGATAATCATTGCTTTGCATCTATATTTAAATTTAAAGGTAGATACAGCAAGGAAAACTCATTTAGCTAGATTAAAGAAAAACTTATCTGCTCAAAGTCTCATGCAAATTAGAATACCCAAGCACACTGAAAGACCATTGTTTAAACATCAATGAACTGAAATTTCTTGTTTGCATAGCTGCAGTCTCTTGCTCTAGGAAGACGCAGACTCATCGCAGTCAGGCAGAATGGAAAACAATAAAACATGCTGTAACATAAAAGGTCAGCACCTTCATTTCCCTTTCTCCAGCAGCCAGAGCCCACACTGCAAACTCTATCCTAAACTAAACCAAATCTGATCCTTCTTCTCCCAGAATTACTACCAGGCTTTGAAAAAGCTGGGTCTTGCATGCAGCAACCAGCAATACCCTTTTGTTTCTAGTACAAGGCACACTTGAGCACTGCAAGCATGGGAAGGAAGCAGGTTCCAAATATGTGCTGACAGGCAAAGCCCTGTCCCTAGCAGCTATTGATGTATGTAGGGATTTTAGATACCTCCTGAGAACCTACATAGAGCTATGTATGCGTTTTTTCTTTAAATAAAAGGTTACAGTAATGGAAACACTGTAAGACACTCTGCCTTCTAAATAGCTCTATCTCAAGTGCTAGGACTCTGGTTTAAACTTCTACATCTCTTCCCCTGTTCTCCCCACATATACCAGAGTTGTGCTGACAAGTGAGAGGTGGCTTCAGGCAGAAGTTCTCCTCCTTGTCTACAGTGTGGCCATCAACAGACAAGCATGGGGCATGGGGCATCCTCCTGCTCCATTAATGTCCCTGAACAGACTCACTGGAGAGAAGCATCTCACCCAGCAGGGAGACAATGACTATCAGTGCTTTGGTGCTGACCTTTTTGGAAAAAAAAGTAATACCTTTTTTTTTTTTTTTCCTTTTGAATAGCTGTCTCTTGCTGAAAACTGGGTTCTTGTTTAACATCATGGCAGAATACTAGATGATGATTTGGGAGCTTTTGGGCTAGAAGCTGACATCAGAAACTCCTCAGTGCTGATTCTGATACTATTTTATCTTCAGATTATGCAGGTCCTGTGCATTAAGAAAACCTCCCAATGTAAGATAAAAAGTTATTACACACTGCTCACAGGTTATTTGTTCTTCCTCATTAGAGGAAATTCCCAGCCTGGAAAACTTTTTGAACCACAGTATAATTTAGCAGGAGTATAAGAATCATACCAGAACATCATGACTAATATCCCAAACTTTGGATCAAGAACCAGATCAGAAGAAACTCCTGGTCTCATCTGAAAGTATGGTCAACTATGCTTCTGATTCAATGAGATCTCATAAGTGCTACCCAATATCAGCTATTTAAGAACTCAAATTGAGCAAGGATAGTAGCAGCTCAAGCACCCGATAAAGAAGGTTTCCATTTTTGACTCAATTCTAAGCAGTTGTCACTACAGAGCTAGAGCCAAAAGGCAGCTATTTGCAAGCCAGTAGGAAATAGGGATGTTTCCTGTGACCCCAAACTCCAGAGAAACAAGCTCTAAAGTCACTTATAGTTGAGTATGTACATAGGACCTGCTCTCCCTTCATCATGAATTTGAGGATGGTCTTTACATGGGAAGCATGGAGGCAAGTGGTTTAAGTCAGAAAAAGCAACTAATGAAATGCTATGGTCGTGCAAAAAAATAAAAAAAAAAAATTGTTTCAATCCTGGCTAGCTGCAAGAAAAGGATATCAATAGTAGACTGGCTTTACCAAGGGCCTTGTGGGCTATAATCACAGTCCTCTCCTCCATTAGCATCAGCTAAATTACATAGGCAAGGATGTATGTAGTCCAGACTTCAGCCCCCAGTGCTGTGTGTACATTGTTAAGTCCCAGCAGAACATCACCACCTTTATACCATGAGATGATGATACATTATATAATAATTACTGCAGCTACTACTTTTGTCCATCTCTGCTTTATCGTAACCACCAGAGAAAGGTAGATCAGCTGACTGCAGCCTCACTACAGAAACAGGGTACAGCCATAAATACTAACAGGCCATTGTTTTATTCTTTGTACCCACAAAATGCTTTGCTGCACCAAGTTAAGTATTTATTCTGTTTCCAATTAGAAAATCCAGACCACTTGTTGTATTAGGTAACTTCCACTCACTAAGCAACCCAACAAATATTTTCAGTTTGATCCTCATAGTTATTAACCCTGAAAGCACATGGAACACTCTGCTCAAATACCTCTTATTCAATATTAATTCAAGGCCCACACCACAATGTGAACAGTCTTTGCATGTCTCCTGGGCACAGTCATGACTTGTTTCATTGTGGTCACCCTGCAACGATCCAGCCCTCAGCACTGCCAGCTGGCCCAAATCTCCAGTTTGCGGGCTAAGTCTGTAGACATAACCCTGAAAGAGAATATGAAAGGCAGTGCTTGTCTCACTTTTAGCCCACACAAGCCCCGTCATCTCCAAGATGGTCATGCCAGAGATCCTCTCATTCTTTTATTGATGGAACTCTTCCCTCACTTCACTTTGGGAAAACCATTTTAGGCCTCCTTCCTCACTTCTTCTATAGAGATACGTAAGGGGGACCTACAGAAAGTAGTCTAGTTGTACCTTCTGCAGTGCTAATCACAATCCACATTGCACACACGCCATTGTCACAGATATATTAACACCAGTGCACTTTGACTCACTGTGAGGTTGGTAGATGTGACAAGAAATATTTGTGAGGCACAGATGATGCGTAAATTCAGTGCACAAAGGGTGCCTCCACTGTGCGAAGCAGCACAGACCCGCAGAGTGCCCATGCCAGCTCATGTGCTGGTCAGCAATCACACTTTAAGGAGCTCCCTGCAACCCTCATTCGTGCTACACGCCGCTTCCTTGTGCCATAGGCGTCTGTAAGACAACAACGATGCCACCCTGTGGTAAATCTGAGCATCAGGAGTGGAAACAGTGATCCCTGTTGAGGTGCTGATCAGTTAGGAGTGACTACTGCTCACAACCGTGCTGTTGGGTCCCTAGGAAGGAGAGGAAGGACACATGGAGATGACAAGCAGTCATGATGCTCCAGTAGCAGCACCACTGTAGTTGTGGGCCATGAAATCCCAGGAAGGACTTGCAGGAACAACAGCCAGTCCATCTTTTGTATGGACCGCTATAGCAAGAAAGAAATCCGTCACCTCTCCTTTCACCCCCTTGGCACAGCAGCAAGAAGCTAGGAAATGAAAGATCCTGGCTTTTTGGCTTGGTGACATGCAAGGACACTGCAGGCTCTGAAGCATGCCCACTGCCCCCCAAGCCAGTGAGCCGCAGCATAGGTCTCACCCAGCTACAGAACTGACAGCTGTGTAACGGCTGTTCATCATCATAATATGCAGTGTCTGCTCAGCATCACCTTACATCCTGCTAGAAGTGATCACTTCTGATGCAAAATTCAGGTAAGGCTGAACAAGACATTTAGTATTTAATGATAATGGATTTAATTCAAAGGAACTGATAGCCTTGTGTTTCAACTTCCTCTTTGCAATCCAACTCCCACACCTTCCCGTTTACACATTGGGATTTAGCACCCCTAAAGTGGAAAAGGAACAGACATACTCTGGGCTTTGCCTTACAGGAACATCAAAAGCAGAATGACCCTTGCTTAAACTATACTAGCTTATCATTTGAGCTATTTCTAGGGAAAACAAGCCCCAGAGATGGAATTTTAGCTTAGTCAATATTGCATTGAAACATCGGCTGTAATGTGACTTATTTGATTCAAGTCTGACCAAATGAAGACTTTGCAGATGCTAATTATTGTTTTGTTTCATGTGGCCCATTGGGTGATGATATACGAAACCGTTTCAAATTAGAATAGACACTAGGAACAGGATCCCTACATGACAATACAGCTTTCTTCCCTTCAATGCAAGGTCTCCTAAGCCAGTGCAGACAATCAATTGAAGGACTTACAAAACACTTGAAGAAAGTAAGTTATCGGGCACTCTCACTTCAGGCTTGCTTGACCCCCTTTTGTAGGTGTCCTATTTGCTGGCCCCAGTAGGAAGCAGTTAAATGCTGTGCCAGCAGATGGCAACCCAATAAGAGTTTGTGTTGGTAACAGCTGCTTGAGCCACACAGGCCAGCAGCGTGGGCAGCCAAAAGTAGCAAGCGGATCAGAGAAGTTCTGTGCCACTGCAATTAAATCTTTGAAGTAGCTCAGAGATTAAAGAGAATACCTGACTGTTTTACACTCTAGCCAACCACTCTGCAGTAGAGACAGCTCTGGGCTATTCCCTGAACATCCCATTTTGATAGCCTTTAACTCATTCCACAAAATTCTTACTAGTTTCTCAATGCTAATACATGGGAAGTTCACACCACGTGTGTAGGTACTGACTGCTGTGACTTCGCAGTGTCACAGTCTCACCTTTTACTTCCACACCCTTAATGAAGATTAGATGCAAGTGGTTTCCTTTGAGCAGTGCTGTCCAAAGCACAGCTTTGAATTCACACACATTGGCATTTCAGGCAGCATAAAACCATGTGCACACAGCCCATTTTCTGCAACTCCCCATGCCCAGGATTTCCTTTTGTCTAGCTCTAGAAGAACTCCTACTTCATGCTGTGAATTCCTGTTCAGGCACATTTGTGTCTTCCTTCAACACTTTGTGGTATTGGGTGGTTAGAGTTTACATGCAGAAAACATTTTCTATGTTGCTTTAAGCTTTCAGAGTCTTCCTGTATTTCAAAGGCTGTTATGTAGCAGGTCTGATGTTCCCCACCCAGTTAATGTACTGCCTCTTTTGAAGGAGCAGTGCTTGCCCACAGCCACAGGTTCCCAGGGACATGTCAGAACTGACTGAAGCTACAGCACAAATTCAGACAAGCCACAACCCATGATCCACATGGTGTTGATCCATGTTTCTGTCAATAGCTCAGCTCTGCACTGAGAAAAAGCCCAGCTCAAAATGCCTCCTTGCTGACATGCCTTACCAGCCTGGCCTACACAGGGCACGTGAGAAATACCTGTTCAAGATTAGAGCCAAGTGTATTATTGATTCTGTACTTCTGCATTTACAAAAGGGAGAGTTTAGACTGACTGCTCAGTCTTCCCAGCACTTGTACAAACCTTAAACCCATGCACATGCTTCACCAACATGAGTTTTCTTAAGAAGGGATGAAAAATTGAAAAATATCCCTACACAGGGTGTTAATTACCGGGATAAACATGTATGGAAGTGACCATTCTGGAGTCATTAAGGGGGATAGGAGTAAACTGTCTAGTGAGGGAGGAGATTACAGCAACATCTAGCTAATTAGTAGGGTAGGAAACAGGAGGTCCCATCCATTGACCTACTGATGGAGCTGGTGCTTTTAATTAGGATCTGGAGTTGCTGTGTTGGAGGGCTGCTTTCCATCCCTTCACCCAGGATAGAGATTAGCAGTAGTTTTATGTTAATTTATGTTGGCCGAAAAGCTAGTAATTTTAGGAGATGCATTTAGATTTCAGAGAGGGCTGCTTATTAATATTCATCTCGGTTCCTATAAATATATTTCTAATCCACTGCAGGATTTAGTAGGTTGTGGATGTCAGTTGTGTCACTGTGCGCATTGGAGTTGTTACAGAGCAGGGGTTGTGTTAGGTCATGTGGGTCTCAGAGCAGAAGTGAGCTCATGCTGTGACAGAGATGGGTGCTAGCTCACTAGCTGTGTGATGTGGAAGGTGGCCTATTTGTGTTTCTCCTACAGTGATAGGAGCTGGACAAGTCCCAGGACAAGCACACGTCTCAAGCAACTGCCACGAGCAGCAGTCCTTTTCTCAATCTCTGGGGCCTCCCATTTTTCTGGCATCTCATACTAACTTCAAGCTACTTCTCCTTTACAGAGAAGGCAGATCTCTGCCTTTTCTTATGCTTCTTCAGGGGCTCTCACAGCAAAACTGCTTCTGAGCCTCTCATTCACATAATAACTCTTCTCTCAGTCTTGTTTCCTAAACATGTTTGAACATTCCTTCACCCCAAAGGGATGTAAATAGCTCTAACCCAGACTATACTTGTTGATATGAATTACCCACCACAGCTTCAGCTTTGCTATTCCTTACCAAAACTCTGCTCTCCAGTACAGCCACAATTCAGCTGAACATAGAAGTCCCAGAGTTGGCAGAGTTTTCTAGACTCTCCCCAGACATCTCCCCCTGCACTGACCTTTCCACATGCTTCCACTCACTTTCCCATTGATAAGAACTGGTTCCAGGTAAGAAAGCACTTTCCCTGCGACTGGCCCAAACCAGTCGCAGCAGAAGCGGAGTATTCATTGCCTTGGCTGCCCTATTGTAAAGCCACTGGCACTTGCAAAGCCTCCAAGAGGGTATTCATTGGCATCCATGAGCAAAAGTCATGACATACAAGGCCAAAAGCCTTGGATCCAAGGAAATAAGATTTCTAGAGCACTGAAACAGAGAACACAAATACCATTCCAAACATCCTCTGGTAAGTTACTCACAAGTTAGGAGAGGCTGCATCACACAGGCTGGCAAAAGAGCTTTTCGTTCCTTTACGTTCTGCACACCAGCTGGAAAAAACAAGCATGGGATGGCTAGAAGTTAGGGTGAGCCATCCTAAAGCGACAGTCATCATCAGGCTAACACCACCAGGGAGAAGAGGTACTACTACACCTTTGTTAGAAAACAGTATGCTCCATGTCTCAGTCAGGAAGTCCTGGAGTAGATTCAGAGTCATGTTAAAGAAAAATGTCTTAACTAGCAAGGAACAGATACTGCAGAAATGAAGTAGGCAATAACTCATTCTAGTATAACTATTCCCTGAAGTAAATAACATTGGATTTGTTTCTGGAATAACTAGCTCATTACCTCAGCCTGTGGCAGAAGCAGCAAGTGCCAGCCATCTGGAGTGCTAGATGGCCTATTGCCAGCATAGCTCTGATGCTGTGGAAGAGGTGAAGAGCAGGGGTGAGTTAAAGCAATGAACACATGTACAGCATAGACAGAAAGGAGAGCAAGGAAAGGAACATGTATGAAAAACACTAAAGAAGAGAATACTACTCTTAAAAAGCCTATAATTGATGTCTAACAAAGAGCAAGCAGATGTTGGAAAAAAGATTATTTCCAGTCTGCTTGCTAGCATGAAAATAGGAGAAAAGGTGAGCTAACCAGAAAGCAAGAGTAGAAAAAAAAACAGAAAACCATTCAGGAAAGTGCTTCATTCACTGCCCTGAGTCAGGAAATCCCAGAACAATGAAAATACCATGAACTGAACACCAAAACCACAGCAAGGGCATCAAAACACAGTTGTCTGCCATACAAACACATAGCTTGTCCCCCCTTGCTAAGGGAGTCCAGGGTGTTTAATGCTTTCTGCACAGGCTTCCTAGGGATTCTGCTTGGTGTCTTTGGTGGAAGCCATCACACAGGCTTTTCTTACTTTATTCTCTTACTACAGCACAAAAAACACTCAGGTGAAAACAGACATTTTACACAGCCTAAAGCACTTTTTTTTTCTCCTTTTCAGATTAAAGCTCAATGCTATGCCTAGTTTGTCAGTATATAAACACCCACCCACCCCTATTTACAATATGAAGAAAGAGGCCCCAAAGTATCAAATCCTGCTGACTTTAACAGAGCACAAAATAACTATCAGAACCTACCAACCAGCCTATCTGCTATTGTGGTTTACATACCTACTAAATAGAGGCTTGCTGGCAAGGATTGGTTCAAAGCACAGGCCAGGTGTGGCCATTCAGAGTATTTAATGGAAATGGGGTAGGATGTTTTTCTCTTAGTACTTACTGGTGCTTGTAAGGTAAGGCCAGGGTAGAGAAATTACACTTTGATAGTATGTAAGTCTTATAGTAGTCTGTTATACAAAAAGCCTATTGTTCTCTTAAAGCCTGAGCTCTTTGTGCTGCTATCAAAATCTGAATATAGAACTCAGGGTAGCTGTGTTTGCCTTCTGTTGATGTGAGGATCTCAATCAGACTGTGGTACTCTTCTCTTAAAAAGTTGAGGCCTCTAGTGAGTGCCTCCCCCATTTTTGCTCCCTTGTTCCCTCAGGCTCCTTAAAGAAAATTGTTCTACTGTTTAGGAAACTGCATGTGAGAGTCATGCCTGTAGAGAACCAATGATATATTGCTGTGCTGCAGAGTGGGTATCCCTGTCTCTGCAAGCAGGGGAGAACAAAGCTTTCTCTGTAAAGAATAGACCAGCTGGTTTTTAGATGAAATATGACAAAGAGTTTTGTTTTTTTCCCCAAAAATAAGGTGTGCTGGGTTAGGCTGATTCTAGGGAGGAAATGTTATATCACTAGATAATCAAGGGGCCAGCAGCTAACTGATTTAGCGAGCCACAAACTAGGAAGCTAGATCAGATCAGCATTCATCTGAATGTTTGTCACAGACAAAGCAAGACAGCTGCTTCTGAAGCTGCTGTAATACCTGAATAGTAATGCTTGGGCAATAGCCTACCCCCAGGTTGCTGGTCAGCCCCAGATGGTTCATGGTTGCTCCACACTGTAAAGTTTTGGTAGCTGCTGATGCTGTGGCAGGGCCCTCTTGTCAGCAACCAGCTTTTGGGGTCTTGATTTTTACCTGTACTTTCTGCTGATGATTCTCAATGAATCTGCACTGCCTGCTACAAAAAACCATTTTTATTCTTTTATAAATTTATAAATACTTCTTGTGTAGTATTTATTGTCTAAATAACTTGTTAAATATTCTGAAGCCCTGACATCTTCGATGGTATCCAGAAACAGTGACTTGTAGAGGTTATTTAGGAACTTTCAACTGGGATCTGCTATAAAAAATGGTTGTCATTGGATATTCCTGTTTATTACTGCCTATTGCTCTTTATAAATGAATATTGACACCAAGTAAAACAGCATAATAGGATATGCAGTAAAGATGTGGTTGATGTTTTGGGCTTCTAGCATGCCAATCCATTCTTTTTCAGTGACAGAAATCCCAAAGGTAATGAAATAATTATTGCTGTGCGTTAAATATTGGCCAGATCATGTACTCAGCGAGAGCTGAACAAACCTTTTTATCACTGCAGGGATTTCATAGATGTAAATGGAAACAGAATGTTGTTCTACCCTCTGCACCCCAGAAACTGCATTGTATCATGGGGTCAAGGAAGCTGGGGAGCTTCTGGGTACAGCAAAGGTTTCCCTTCAGAGAAGCCTTCTGTGAAAACTCACAGCTGCGCCTATTACGAATCCAAACCTACTTTGAGTTCAGATGCAAGTAAACCTGAGCATTAGGAGTTTTAAAGGAACAAAGGCAGGGTGATGACTTTGCTTTGTACTTTTATCCCACCTACTTCGGCTCTTCATTCCCTGGGCAAAGCATGACTACAGGTGATAAATTTGAGAATCAGTCCCATCTTAAAGAAAAAAGTAGATAATGGAAACAAGCAAAGCCCTCAGATGAACAATGATCCCAACTAGAGATAGAATTTCAGGACTGAATTTCAGGACTCAAAGGGGAGCCTGGCAAAGAAATGTCTGTTACAGTAAGCAAAGCAGTTTTTCTCTTTCAGCCTTTTGTATATGATCTCCTTCCTTTTCTTGTTGAAAGCTCCTGCTTTCAGCTCTCCAACTGGCACAGCTTTCATGGCAGTGCTGATCACTGGGCATTGTTGCAGTGGTTAGGGGTGGTTTGAGGCTGTGCCACCTCCCTCCTAGGCAATACAAAGCCTATCCCAATCCAGATACAAAAGAAGGCACACAGTCCTCTACTAACCCAGACCTGATATCCTGGATATGGAGAATTTATCTTCAAATACATTGGTAGTTTGGAAAGCCAAAAGGACTTGTTAGATCCTCAAGTCCTTAACTGGATCCTTAGTGTAACATTTCAGTAAGGATATAGCTCCAATAGCCATTACATCACTATGATTTCTAATGGAAAAACATTCAAGCTTAATCTGAAGGCATCAACAATAGGAAGCATCGTGTCCATAGGTTTTGCTTCAAGTGGCACCCTGCCTGCCGCTGCTGCATCCCTCTGGAGCAGCTGGGCTATGCAATGGGAAGAAGTGTCTACCGGCACTTAGAGAGCAACTCTTCCAGCTACCAGGGAAAAGGTTTTTCTTTCCAGGCCAAACCTGGATGCTCTTCTTGTTCAAGGAGGCATTTATTAAAACTTCATCCAGTTCTTTCAGGCAAAAGCCACTAAAGCAGGAGGAAGCATACCTGAGTGATGGGAAAAAAAAGTAAGAAATCAGGATAAGGGGTGCCCAATGTAACAGCTGATCCCCTTTCCTCTCTCTCTGCTGCCCCTGCCTAAGAATAGGAGATGTTGCCTACAATAAGTGACCAAGGAGTTCTTGTACCTTTCTATCTTCTTCCAGAAATTAATATATCTCTCTTCTTTATTGCAGGGTCTCCAGGACCTAATGAAAAGCACTTTTTTTGTTTCCCTAAGGTCATCTGTGCTGGGAAGAAGGCCAGCTTCGCTGGTTTCAGCCATCTAATTAGGAAAGGGGTTGTGTGAGTAAGCAGGCAGCTCGGGAGCCAATCTTTTGTGAACACAGCAAATTTCATTTGTGCAAAGAGAAACGTGGGGCTTAGGCTGAATTATCAAATGAATTATAACGAGATCACTTACCTTTGCAGTAATTTAATTATGAAAGATTTTCTAAATTATGGGAGGGGGGGAACCAGAAGAGGGACAGAGCATTTCCTGAGGTAAATGTCAGCTTGCCAGTAGCACCCCTAACTTGGAGATGTAAGGCCAAAGTCATTAAGGGAAGGTGACATGGTGCAATCATTTGTGATGGTTTGTGTTGCCAAGCACCAGCTTTTCCATGATGTGGCATATATATTGCCATGTAGAAATAAATCTGTAAATCAAAGTATTCAAGTGAATACCACTTCTGTCCTCAGAAAAAAGACAGTCAGCCACCACCATATTAATTGAAGCCACATCAGACAGAAAGATGGGAGAGCAAAGAATTAATCCAGCTTCACCTGTGATTAATTAAGTCACAGAAAACTAAGTTCTAGGAGAGAAATCTAGGGCAATGCTCAGAGCTGCATCAAGAAATGGGCCTGATCCTCAACATACCACCACATATAGGAACCATTTCTAGAAAAAAATGTTATTAGTGGATATTTGCAAGACTAGCTCTAAGACATCCAAACTTCCAGTTTGAAGCATCATGGGAAGATGAATGATGCTGAAGATAACTGTAGGCAAGCTGGTCTGCACCAGCCTAGTAGCAAAACAGAGTCCAAAACCAGGGGGATAAAAAAAAATATATTTAAACCTTTTAACCATAGACTGAAAATTGGCAGTGTCCCATGGATTTCGGGAGAAACAGCAGTGCTAAGTAAATAAAAGAGGAAAATTATGGATATCTCCACATTGCCTATTCTCTCTTAGCATATTAGACCTATGGCCCAGCCTCCTTCATCCCACGAACCTGTGATGAAATGGACCATCCATCATGAAATGGATCATAAACCATCAAGCAGACCTCTGATACCAAATGATCTGCTCTATGGTACTTTTTGGGACAGTTGCATTCTCTTTCACCCATGCCTGGAGATTTTCTGCCTTGTATTTTTTGTGCTACATAGAAACCTAGTAACAAGTAACACACAGTTATAATTCCCAGGCATCAGCAGCTCAGATCTTACTGTCTGAACTTGTTACCATTGCTATTACTTGCTCCTGGAACTAGCTCCAGGCCTGGTATCTATATCTTAAATCAGGAACTGAGCTCAGTTCAGATTCATGTGCCAGTCAAACTAGGCAGCACCCATCTACCCCATCATTAGCTTTAGGGAGAAATAGTGTACCACTTAAATTTAATCCCAGTTTATCTCCATGTTGCCCCAGTGAGTTGAGGGTTGTTGCATCATTTTAAACAACCCTTTCTTCTGAAAAGGCTTTGGCTTGGCCTTGCACCACTTTGTGCTGCTGAAGCATTGTGGGTGCAAGTCAGGAGCAGAGTAAACCATGTAACAGCCAAGTTAAACCTGTGACTTTGGACACAGACAAATAGAAAGGCATTCAAATGGGCTTCTGTTCTTACCACCGAGCATTGTCAGTAGGGATACTATTTTAACTGCCTTATCCTTTGTGGCACACTGGTTCGCTTCAGGATTGCAGCAGAAGGCAAGGAAGCTTCTGCAGCACATCAGGAAATGAAAATGGTGCTCAGGCTGTTAGGAATATTGGGAGGTATTTCAATATATTGAGACATGAGCAAGATCAGGGGCAATGGAAATGCTTCTCTTGCTTCTTGGATGGATGGCACTGGAATTCTTCCGTACATGTGCACTCTCTTCAGTTGCTTCTCTGTAGTTCTTTCCGGCAGGCCAGCATGTTTCCTGTGCAAGAAACTTATCCTCTTTCTCAGATGAATTATCTGAAGTACCTCAGACACTTTAACATTTCTTGTCAGACTCGTAAAACAAGTCTTACCTCAGCTGGCAATGAATCTGATGTGCTGTGACAGTCACAAGCAGGGCAACAAAGAAAATGGTTAAAGGTCAGTAGATTTGAGAAAGACCTCAATGTCCCACTACCAGAAAGAACAGGATGTGTCTCCAAAAGTGACAGTCCTGATTTCTGCATACAGGAATGTGTCAATGTAGAGACTGATGTACCATGTTTTATTAATGCCGGTTTTCTTTGAAAGGAGTTATTCATTTGTGGACCTCGTCTTACCATTAGGTCTGAGATTGTGCTTTTCTGTGACAGAGCAGGACAGAAATATCTATTGTCTTCATTTATTTTAAAAAATGTTTCCCTGCCTACAAAAAATATTTGACAAGAGGACAGCTCCAATATCGTAGGTCATGCACTGCAAACTGTGTGTACATTGTACACAACATCAAGCTAGCTTGTGGAATTATAGCCCTGAAAATGAAATATCTCAAAATATGAAAGGGCTAGAGAAATGTTACGGCTAGAAAAAGTAGTGGTATATATCTTCCTTTTACTTTAAAGGAGCTCAGCTAGTTCGGGAAGATTTAGAGATTTAAATTCCCATCAGAGAACCTGTATTTAAATTAGCAGAGTTGATTATACTGTGAGGGGTTTCAGATGTTGTTCTTCAGTGAACATTTTACTCACCTCCAGTGTAATTTAAGATACATCACTGAAATGGACAGAAAGACCAATCAGAGGAACCTTCCAAGGCAAAATCACTGCCAGCATAGAAAATACACTTCATCTTTGGTATTTCCTTTAAACTGGTGGCAAGTGCATTATTTAAAAGTAGACTGGCTGAAGTACTTGTAAATGTACTGCAGAGAAGAGCCTTCACTGTGACAGGGAGAAGAGATAATTCCTTTCCTAAAAACTCTGCTTTTAGTGAGCAGGAAATATGTTCACCCAAGTCACTACTGGGTGGGTGCACAACCCAGGAGAGGAAGTGCCAGTTTAATTATGGAACTTGTAACACTTCATCTTTCCCTTCTGGTTTTTTTTCCACCTGCTTTTCCTCACTGGTACCTGAACTCTTGGAATAGCCTCTGCTCACCAGAACATAGAGTGAGTGAGCTGAGAATGAACTGACTGGTGTGAAGAAACTTCAAGGAGCTGCAGCCCACCACAAATGGTGACCTCTTGGGATGTCCTTTGGGTTTTGCCTGGAATACAAACATGAATACCTGGACGTCACCCTGGGCCAGCAAGAGTAAAGCAGCCAGTAAATTTCTGAACTGTCCTCAGTTTTGTACTGGGATTTAAAACCTAGCAGAAAGGCAAGCTAATTCCCTCTTTTTTTTTCTTTGTTTTTGTTTTTTTTTTTTATCACCAGAGAAAAAGAAAAGGCACATTCATTTTCCTAAGAGTGACCAGCTCTTTTCAGTCTAGTACAGCCTGGAGCTTTACTACAGTCCCTACGAAACAGAGGATAGCCCATGCTGTGCCTTGGCAATAGAAGTCAAACATTTGCAGACAACGATTATGTTCTGCAAAGGAGCTAAGAGCTGCTGAGGTTTTGCTGTGGCAGTGAGTGATAAAGATTAGCTAACCCTGCTAATGAGATATGCAGATACTTAGTCAATCTCAGAATTCAGGAGCAGTTGGCTGATACCCAACCAACCAAAAAAGCAGATGCTAAAACCTTGTTTAATATTCTGCTGACAGCGCTGTGGAGGTTACATGTGAATAAATGGGAAACAGCTGCCCACTGCTGCTTTGCCACTGCAGCCCTGTCCAATATGACCCGTTCACTGAAATATGAACATTGCAATGAATTGTCTTTGCTCCCATGAGCATTGTGTGAGCCTGAGGTGGGCTGGGGGTGAGGGAGGATGACTTGGAAAGGACAAGGATGGACAGTGTACAGAAAGAGTTATAAGGAATAGGAAAGAAATTGAAGGGGGGGGGGGGAAACGGACGGACTGTATTTTAAGAAACAAATGCTGCTAAAGCAGCAGTAAAGCTCAGATCTGAGGAACTAATCAAATACTAGACCTTGTGAAAGGTCTCTCCATTCTTGTAAGAGCATATAACTTGACTGCCAGCAGATTTCGAACAAGGCTTCTCCAGTGGCACAAGCATGAGCTGCTGTATCTTAAGCTACAAAAGCCCAGTCCTGTGCAACATAACAGGCCAATCTCTGCTCTGTGCTGAGCAAGAATTTGTCAGTGGGTTACACCAGTCCAATCCTGGCTGAGAGTCCCAGAACATCACACACACACACTGTACCTGCGCCAGTTACAGCCTAAGAAAGAGACCAGCAGCTGATTGCATTATTCCTACATTTGCTACTCTTTTTCTTTATTATTTTGAGCCTTTCATTAGAAGTAGAACTGAAGCAGGAAGAAATGTTGATAATAAATTGTATGCAGAAGCAGTAATGTGCCTTCTCCTCCCTATTGCACAGGACTAAAATCCTAGGAAATAGAAATGGGGATTTTGTTGGCATTAGCAGGTAAGATAGCAAATTGCTATCTCTTCCAGAAGTGGAATGTATTTGGAAGCTTTACAGAGAGCTTCACTAGTACTGAACAGCCATTGTCACAGACTTAACATTTCGTAAAGCCATTGTCAGAGAAGGCTTGAATGCCTTTGCATCTCCAGTGGCAGTCACACAGGTGTATGGAGAGTAGACCTGGCCCAGAATGTTTAAATGTCCTTTAATCTGGATAAGTGGAACTTCTGTTTAAATAACAACAGGGGTCTGCCAGAGAAAAGACTAGTCTTCAGCAACAGCATGGCATCTATCAGGTGTCTCTTTTCAGCATCCTCCCCTGTAGCAATGCACATCTCATTTGGCCACTGCTGCCCAGCAAGGAGGCTTCCTACTGCTCCACAGGACAAGAAGCCTCTCTCTCTTCAAAAGAGCATCACCTGATTTCAGTACAAGATCTATGCGGCAAAACAGTCAGTGTTTGGAGCTGATGCCTAGGCACTAGAGAAATCTGGGGTTTAAGAATCTGAAAGAAACTGGCAATGTTGTTTGGTGATGGATAAAACCTCCTGCTTTCAGTGAGGATTAAGTGAGGTTGTGCAGAGCAAGGCAGGGTCTGGTGTACATTTGAGATCTGAGAGAAAAAAGGACCAGGCGACTAAGTAGTGGACTTCAATTGTGTCATGCAGGAGAACCATGTGGTGAATTCGTCTGGGTAGAGTTCTTTGTCCGTATTGAAAACATGCCTTCATCTATGAAAAGTGTAGCAATAAAGCAACTTTTGTTGATAACATGCTAAAAATAAAGAGAGATCAGTCTTCTGATTAAAAGGAAGGGATGTTCAATAAGCTTTTTGTCCAGTCTTTTCACAGAACAGAGACTTCCCAGACAACTTGATCCTGAAGACAGAAGGAAAATGTATTTCATGGCACATAGGCTGGGAGGGGAACTGAAACTGGCTATTAATAATCAGGCACATTAGTTAAGCACAGTCACACAGTGACATTTATTCTTTGCTTCACCAAAAATGAACAATAATTAAGTGGAACTGGCCAGTGAGTTTGTTCTGTTGCTGACCCAGAGACTGGGGAAGAGGGAGCTTGTGACTGCTATTAGACAAACAAAGGCATCAAATGGAAACACCCCGGACTTTACCATAAACATTTAGTAACTGTTGTCACGACTCAGACTGAGAGTCTGTCTAGGCTGATATCCTGTCTCCACTGCTAGTGCAATGCAGTAGATGCTAAAAGTTGTTTTATAAAGAAACATATATAGTGAAACAGAGTGGGAACTCAAACACAAACACTATGCAGTTGTTTTTCATTTGTTTTCGTCCTGTCTACTCTCTTCCTCTTCAGCACTCTAAAAGTACCAATTAGGGATTAAAGTCTGGTATTAGGCCTCAAGACCCATCTCTACTTAGAATTCACTGGTAGTGTTGGTTCCTATTATTGTGGCAATAGTGTAGAATCTTTTCATCCAATGAATGGCGAAGGATTTCAAAATTGGTTTATGTGATGTAATTCTCTTCCTGCTCCCTCACTGCAGCATAATAAAGTGGGATACAGAGGGTCACAGCGTGCACAGCGTCAGGGCAATGCATGGGGTCTATGTCACAGCACAGAACTATGGGGCTCATTGGCAGTAAACGGCAGATGTTAAGGCACAAATGCTTTGGGGTAGAAGCAAGAGCAGTGCTTAGTGAGTCATGGCAAGAGAGGAATCCCTGCTGTTGTGAAGGGTCACTCCCGGGGAGTGGATTAAAGAGAAATACCTGAATGGCTGGTTTATGATGCAAAGGAAGAAAGTGCAGCTATTTTTCCCACTCTGATGTCCCTGTCTCATGGATAAGCACCAATGGGTTCTCATGCTCACCCACAGGTTAAATACAAAAGAGGCCTTATTCTCAGACACATCCGTGATGTTGGTATTTATCCCAGGAGGCACTATGTCCCTCTGCACCAGAATCCCCATGCAGACAGAGGCCATCAGGAACGTCTTAGCTGTAAGATGAATTTCCTTTTGTGGTACAGGTAACCACAGGCAGCCACCCAATGACAATGGGGTTGACAGCACTGATTCAACACACTTTTTCAGACTCATGGTACATCAGGTACCTTGCTTGAGCAAGGCCGTATTGAGGAAGGTGTCAGAAGCTCTGAAGCAGATGGATAATCTGAACCCTTGGAAGATTTAATCCAATGCCATACTAATGGGCTTTTGTATCAATTGAATAATTTTTTTAGCTTAAACTATGATAACTCTTTTAGTACAACTGGCAGCAGCCTAGGATTCCTGTACAGAACACACGCATCCAAAGGGAAGGTTTCTTCAAAGTTGCAGTGAAAACTACTGGCAGAGCAGAGACGGCAGTGGTTGCATCTGTGGCTGTTGTTCACTGTCCTGCTGTAAAGATTTCAACCATGTTTCCTCCAAACGGGTTTAGAAAGAGTTCATCCAACCCTGGATGGAAATGCTGATATCTGAAATGTCGAAGTGTGTGGGTGTGCAGAGTTCTCTCGGCTGCATATTTTGTAAATGAGAACCGAAAAAAGGGATTTTTCTTAAGACTGGAATTAAAACAAACAAACCAAAGAAATAAAAAGTAATGTATTGGGGTCATCACAAATTTTTTTTCCTTTCAGTATAAACTGCCATAATTATTATTTAATGATAGCAATTGAAGAACTGGTCCCCTTCAATATAGGCATCAGCCCATCTGTTAACTGTGAATCATGCAAATAATGTGACATTGGAGACTTCAGAGAAGGGTTTAACTGTTTGGCAGATAGCATTCCCGTACTCTGTACACTGTGCATTCAGCTTTATCATCTGGCTAGGAGAATTTTGTTAGAATTCAGGGAATATCTCTGCATATTTTAAAGATTCTGGAAGTTACGCCTCATGGGTACCTGCCATAGTGAATTAGTGAATACTTGAGTTCATGAGCTCTGGGTTCAGACCAAAATACCGTCCTGAATGACAGTGAACTCCAGCTTTAGGACGGTTCTGCTCAAGATTTGAACCCTGAAGAAAAAGCCTTTTACTGATCAGCATTGTAATTACAGTGCTGCCTCGCAAGTTCAGGTGGTACCTTTGACTGTAACAGGAGGAGAGGCCCAAGTTTTAACATGAGTGATTGTATTTGAGACCTTCCTTACATCACCTCTGCTGTGAAAAGCACCTTTCAGGGAATCACATGTAAGCCTTAACCTTGCAAGCTGTTCCTGTGGGCAGAAATCTGTGTGAAGCCCACAGGAGTCAAAGGGCTCTTTGCACACCAACAGGCCCAGCTCTGGGTGGGCTGAGATGGACTTTGTAGTGACACCACGGCCAATGGCTCAAGAGTGACTCACCCACTTGCCCATGGGCCACTATTAAGTCATACTGAAGGCAGTACTGTCCACAGCTAGAGCATGGAGCCACGCACTGGGGAGATGAGGTGGGAATAAAAAAAGAACAAGGTAGATTTTCAGTCTCCGTCAAGAAAGTCCAGAGTTTCAGGAAAAACCAGACAGAACACCAAAGCATAAAACATGCACATTTCACATGTATACATACTTCAGGTGTTGGTTTTGATACTGAAGTCCATGCCAAGTCTCCCCTGAGGCACCAGCCCTGTCATGCACACAGGAAGAAAAAAATTCTGTGAGTGACCCAATTCCCAGCAAATGCTGCACTGTCCACATGGATTATTTGCCCATCATGCAGAGAAACAATCTAGTCTCCTAGAAGCCAGCCTGCTATCTTGTTGCTAAAATAAGGCCCAGTTGTTAGTCTTTATTTTGCATTGTTATCAGTCATGTTAAGATCATCTGGTAAGCAGTGTAGATAGGCTGTAAGACAAGTGTGATCGTGAGTGTTAAAAACAAGTGCCCATTTCAAGTGGTCAAAACAGAGTGGCTCACCGTCATGTGAGCATCTCTCAGGTTCTATCTTAGCAACTGACCAGCCAAAAACAGGTGATCCGCACTTCTGAAAGCTCCAGGCTCACCTGAAGCTCTTTGAAGAAATTGTGCTGAACTCCCTAAATATAGGCACTGCTGCAAGAACTGTCCTACTTCAGAGGGAATAATAATACTCCAGACCATGCACTGGAGAACACAGGATCTGTTTTAAGTTCTGTCCCTGACTCATTGTTCAACTAATTTTTGCCAAGGCCCACAAGAACCTGCGTGAGACCTTGATGGAGGGTGGCTGATGTACATGCAGTTTGGATCCAGGTGGAACCTGCTTTTTAGATACCCCTTGCTCCAAGGGTTGTCCATACAACCCTGCTCACCGCCAGCTGGCCTCACCTGAGCTAGCTCTCATCAACTTACCTAGAGCACTGGAATTCTCTTCGAGTGGTGTTAACACTATTTTGGGGACCTGCAACGCCTTCTTCACAAGCTCACTCAAAATCAAGCTTAGGACTATTTCAGGCAGAATTCTGTGCAGGACAATGTAGGTCTTCACTGACAACAGTAAATCAAATTAGAAATGTTCCTAAAAATTAGCACTAACATCAGACTAGGCTGAATTTTTTCAGTTATCTGTGGGAGAATAAGTTTCTATAAATAAACTGAAGCACTGCAATATTTTTGATGAAGGAAGTTCAAAACAAAGCCAAATTGTCAAAACAGCCCCAAGCCTTTCAAAGCAACAAAACTCTTTTAGTCCAAACACATGAGCATTTTCAGACACGCTGTACTGGACAAAACAAGACTCTGTGGGAATGCACAGAGGCAAAGGCACTCGGCTCTCTTGGGCAGTGGGCACATGACCACATGCATTTGCGTAGTACTTGGTATTGACAGATAGTTTGTGGGGGGCAAGGTACTAATAATTTTTCCCTATTCATGAAAAAGAAATGAGACAGAGAGAAGTCAGTACATTTTCTGGGGGACCTTAGTGGCCTAAGCAAGAAATAAGCTCCAGGCAATTTTCTTTGCTTTCAGGGTTGCTATCCCATGGACTGTGTTATTTCTCCCTTAAAGCTGGAGGGAGCTAGACCTATTTCACACAAATCTGAATAAGCAGTAATTATTTGAAAGTCCAAACATTCATTAGAGACTCCTGATTCAAAACCTACTGAAATATGATTTTTACGTATTCCACAAGCCTGTTTGTGATATAGATCATCTGCCACTCAGTGTTGTGGCTATAAAGACAAAACATATTAAAACAAAAACATATTTACAACAGATTCCACTCTGCCAAGACAAAGAACACTTAAGTGCTGCCACTTGCTTCAGCATCTCTTCCATAATGCCTTACCCTCGTGTTCATAGCACTTGTACAGTTCTAGGTGGAGACTAGGAAGCAACCTGATCTTTGGAAGAACAACTCCCCAGGCAACCACCTTAGGCAGTTCCAGTTATCTGACTCTCCTCATGGCATCAAGGGGCCTCCAAGTACCTATGCGGATGGCCAGTGCAGGGGTGGGGAAAGCAGGAAAGTTAAAGGACAGGCCTTCTTCCATGTAAAATGTGTAATATCAGCTGGACATCTTGGGAGTTGGACCTTCTGGCCTCTAAGGCTAGAGAGGGGCTGAGCACCTCTTCAAGGAGATGTCCCATGGGTAGCTACACTGCACAGCTACGAAGCCTGAAACAGCCACAAAAGCCATTAAAAATCGGATACTTGGCAATCCTCTTCAATGCTGTCTGACTGTATCTCGCTGAGGGACTGTAACTGTGAAGTGTCTTGCAACACAGAAGTGCTAAGTATGATTATTATTGCCGTAAGTAATGAATACTACTAGAAGTTCACAGTGCTGAGCTGATTTCTAAGCCATCTGGTGCACGTTTCTAGCAATGCTCTTAGGGGAGAAGTGGGTGAACTCCCCTCTAAGCCCTTTGAAAGCTAGTGAAAGTCCAGGCAAGCTGAGCTGCCTCGGCTCAGCACAACAGCTCAGTCAGCCAAACTCCCATCCAGGCAGGGTAGGTGAAGGAGAGAAATTGTTTTAACAGGAGGAAAGGGAAGGACAGGAATGGGGAAATGGTGAGTTAGTATTAAATGTAACCTCTAAACAACAGGTGGAAAATATGCCCAAACACAGAATACGCTTCAGAAGTAACAGCTCTGAGTTAAAAGTCTGCTCTAATTTAGCACACTTTCTGCCCTTAATAGTAAAAACTCTGCCACTGCTTCTCTTTTCTCTGTTATTTTTGACATGGGCACAGGCACCTACCAAGTTGTGGTTCCCTCCTGAGTTCAATGTACAGCATCTACATCAGCAAAAGAAACCTCTGCTTTGCCCTGGCCCTTCCACATACAGACACAAATGATGGAAAGTCTTTACAGCTGAGGGCTTGAATAAACCATTCTAGGATGTGTCTGCTATGAAAATGACATGGGGGAGAGGGGTGCACAGTTCTTTTTCCATTCACTGCAGCATCACTGAAAGCAATTTTTAAAGACCCAAAGTATGTGTTTACTATGTTCATAGGATTCATGCATTTGGATAACAGAAGAAACCCTATAGGAACATACAGATTATACTCAATAACAATCATTCAGTGATCTTATTTGCTCTTTGTTAAATACAAATTTCACTCTAAGACTGGTGTGGGACCATTATGAGAAAGATGTGTAAAATGACCTGATACAAAGCCAGAGACACAGGTCTATTAACGCAAAGGAAAGAACTTAACAAACTCCCTGGTCTTTTGCCCCCAAATGCTTAATGGCTGCTTGAAAAATTACTTTCACTGGACTCATCTCTCTGTGTATTTCCAAGGGAATTAGTATACCTTCATTTTATGTAGCACAAATTCGTCATTGATTGGCCCAAAAATTTACATAGAGAGAAAGCCTTACATACTTCTCAACAATTCAGGAATTCAGCAATCAGTCAGTCAAGCATTCATCAGCCTCAGCTGGTATAAATTGTGGCATTATCTAAAATTCATCTGTCTTTATTATACCCTGCTACAGAGGAAACAAGAAATCTAAGTGTGCCCATCCAACAAACAGCAGCTTGGTCCTACAAAAGGGAGAGATAATTTACTGCAAAATCAACAAAGGGAAAAAAGCTGAGCAGAGAAGCTGGATTGCATGGACAGGGAGAGCGAGCCTTTCATTTCAGCACTGCTCATTAGCATTATATAGAAAGCAGGGTTGCAGAATTTCAACACGTCTGTCTCTTCTGGGACTCATAACGCAACCAGCAATATAATTCCTGGTTAAATAGAGCTTTCACTTGTTTATTCTTAAATAAAAGGACACGTACCCAGGATTTGGAGGTGCTGTCAGGTAGTTTGTTGGTAAAGCAGTAATTCTACAGATTCCAGGAAAAATATGCATGGTCTTCTTTCTGGTTTATCATCATACTTTCATTCCTATGTGCCTAGCAGGGAATCATGGCATAGACTGCAATACTGGGCACTGCACATGATATTACAACAAACGAAATGTGAAATAAAATCAGCAATCAAAGCTGCCTTTTAAGTCTTAGCTTTCAGATGGTTCATCCCACCACGAAAGTGTGGAGGAATTGTATTATTTTCAGGGACTATGTTTTATTTATCTAAAAATTGCAATAATACACTGTGCTTGTGAGCTCCAGAGATTGAAGCCCTTGGAGAGATGGATTTATAATACAGGCTTCCACCCCAGGAGGATGAAAGAGTTGTGCAGCTCTGGGTTTCATTACCCTTTGGCCCCTCTGTTCAGGCTGTAGCCATGGGGGACCAGAGAGGGAGAGCTATTCCAAGGAGACAGTTTTGAGATTAAATGTCTCCATTTTATCACACAGAAAGCTGCAGAGAGAGAATGAACTCATCTTTCCCAAACCTCTGTGTGGGACGCACTTTCCAGAGGGGAACCTTGCTCTCAGTGTCCCAGGCACAGGCCATGAAAGACAACCTGTAGGCACTGGGAACTACCACAGGCCAAGTGGCCAGTGTGGGCCTATGGGTCAGGTTCACTCCATGAGGTGCCTCCAGCCAACCCACCTGCTGGGGCACAAGGGACATGAACATGTGAAATAGGGCTGCACACAGCTGTACACAGCTCTGCGGATACTCTGTCTATGTGCTGGTCACCTCCAGCTGTGCTCCACTGCTGGTGAAACCTTGGGGCTTGCTGCAATGCATCCTAAACTGACATCTGTCCCCAACAGACTCAGCCACCCTGTGTAAAGCAAAGGTAACCTTGTTCCCCATCACCCTTCTGAAACATGTACACAACTAAAATTATAGTGATTCATAGTGGTTATAGTGATTAAATTATAGTGATTGGGTTCACCCTAATTTGTGTTGTAACTGCAACAGGATCACAAAACATTCTTACTTTGTCAGACTGGGGGGTTGGGGGAGGGCTAAGAAATAAGGTCAAAAGGTTTGGTTATCAGTGGGATCAGGATGGTTCTCACCTCAACCTTGGCTCCTTCTGCCTCATTTCTGTGACCTCCTGTAGGTAGATTTGTGCTTTGCACATTCATAAATCGGTGACAATTTTTTTGACCACAACACTGCAAAGTTGGGTTTATGCTTATTCACGCAGATTTTCAAACTACCTGAGAGAATACCTGTAAATTAACTAAACCAGCCACACAGCCCTTCCCAAACCATCAAACAATAAGCATAGGGACAAAAATAAGTCAAAAGCTCCAATGCCAAAGAGTAATGCTTGGGGACTATCCTGAGGGTCTCAGCTGAAAAATTACACTTGTCTGTCCATGGTTCCAGACAGGAACCCAGCTGGGAGCCCTCACCAGGTAATCCTTCCCAAGAGCCACAAAACAAAAACCTTTGCACCTTCCAGAAAATTAAGAGAGAGAAATAGATAACAGATAAGCCTGTCCTCCTGGCTCATGTCTTACTCCACAGTTAGCAGGCAGCTCAGTCTTGTCTACCACTTGCAAGCACGAAAGGGTTAAGACAAACCTTGCACAAACTTTGCTGCGAGCTGAGCTCAGAGCCTCCCTCCCTTCCCTCCTTGCCTGCAGCCGAGCTGCAGCAGCATCACAGCACTACCGATCCTCTCCGCTCTAACTCTTGCCTACAGCTACCGGAGGAGGGGACTGCCTGTTTCCATCCAAGCAGTGAAGCTCATGAAGAGAAGACTTCTTGCCCCCCACTCCTATCGCCTCCAAAGGAAGGGCATCAGCAGTGATGCTGTTCAGTTAGACTGTCAGTTGACATCTCAAGACCGGGAGTAAGAGCCATCCCTGTCAGCGAACCATGTGAATCCAAGAGCAGAGGAGAAGAAAGTACACTTGGCATGTCTGTTGCTGAAAAGACAGTATCCTGGCACCAGCAATAAGACAGCAAATCTCTTCTGCACAAATCCCACTACCTGGGAGATGTTCCCAGATAAATCACCAGCAAGCTCGTGGTCTGAACCAGCTGCTCTAGTGCCTAGTCCCAACACCCTGCCTGCTCTGAAAGGTAACTATGCTTTATTCTGTTCTCTTCCTATGCACTACCAAAGCTCAGACACTGCCATGCTATCTTGCACTTCAGCATGAGAACAAGAAACTGTCTGCCACTAAAAGAAGAGACACCCCCCCCTTTCCTCTCCCTTAGATCCTCCCTGGAGAAAATGCAAGCCATGGACAGAATTGATACTTTAATGCTTTGTTTGCATTTCTTCAACACTGATTTTTTTTCTCTGAAGATCACCTAGACAGAATACACCTGGTACTTTCTGTGTTCAAAACCAAACCTTTCTGTACTTGTCAGCCAGTTCAGCACAATTTAAATTACAGCCTTGGAGAAGCCACACAAGTAATTGTTCTATTTTGTCCCACTTACCTCTTTGTAGTAGTTTTAGTATCAGGTGGAAAAAGCAAAAGAGAACTCAGAACAGTTGCTTTGACTTTCAGAGATGCCTTGCTGGCAAGTGGCACTTAAACCAAACATGGGAGTAAAAGGAAGCGAGAAGGCAAGATAAGACATTTGCTGCAGTTTCAAGATCCATTTGTACTGCCTGTCTGTACTGTTTTGGGGAAAATCTTTCTTTCTCTCTGCTCCTCTCTCACGTACAAAGGTGCAGAGTAGGGCCATGCAGGTTTCATAAAAACTCCCCAAACCTGAAGCTTTCCAAACCCTGATAGGTGCAGTGGGAAGATTGCATTTTCAGTACCCATGAAGTTTTGGCTCATTAATTTCCTCAGTGACACACTCTGAGAAGAAACATTTCTGTTGTTTAGTTTGAGGCTTCTATTTTCATTACTGATTTTTATTAAATGAAATATGTTGGGTTTGATATTTTTAAATCCTTGCTGAAAAACAACCACAAACTGATTTAAAAAGAAGTGTCTGCTTGGAATCAATCTGTACGCACTGAGCATCAGTGAATGCTAACGGTGCTTGGCACCTCTCAGACATGGGAGTATTGTCCAGCCAGAGAAGAATGACTAAATCTTGATCAACAATTTAGATCGCAGGGAACGTGGGCTCTAGTTATGCTGCTCTGATCTAAAACAAACTTCTGCTTACTATCTCTGTCCATGGACATGAGGGCTTCTCAGGGTAACCAGTGAGGTTTTGCCTCCTGTAATCTGAGTCATACGAAGTTATAATGCTGACCTGCTTTATACAGTTTTTTCAGAATCTTTGTGTACCACTTTATTTTCACATGATCTTGGTCCTTACAGTGGGCAAGCTCCTATTCCTTGAAGGAGAGCATGCAAAGCTAAATCTACGAATATCCAAAAAGATGTGCTCAAATGGTAGATTGAAAAGCAAAAATCTTTGGGGTTGCCTGGAGCTACTGAATTATTTCTGGCTCATCTCTGGAAAAGATGTAGTTAATTTCACAGTTTTCAATAATCTGAATAGTTGATTGCTCCTGACAATTCTACAGTTGAGTCCTAAAAGTAAAAAGTAAGCTGTACCAACTCCTCATTGCTAATAGTTTTTACTATTAATCTGCTCCTTTTATCAATAAATGCCCAGCTGAACTTTGTTAATTCAATGTCTTGGTTTGTAGCTAATTATTGAACTTCAGACTAATGTCCTTAGCATTCTGCAGTCTAATTTTATGAAGTATGTAAAGCCATTAGGCTCTCTGCTCCTTATGGAGAGAAACTAGCTCCGACTTTTGCTCTCGGTAGGAGAGACATTGCTCTGTACTTTAACTCACACAAGTGTCAGGTTCCAGACTGATGGCATTTCATTATCAATAGAGAAATCATACTGTAAAAACAGAGGCTTAACATGGCCAGTAGCCTTCATATCCTCTATTTCCCACCTGCTGTGTAACATAAGAATATTCTTCATGGGGGAAGAATTTCCACTTACAGGTTTGAGGTGTGAAAATCACAGAGTCATTGCCCTATAATTGAGAGCAAAAGTGCCTGGCTGCAACACAACCTTTACTTCCATGGCCCATGCTTCTGCTGACAGAATAACTGGCTCCAACAGGGCTGGGTCAGCTCCTGGAAAAATACTGAGCAGCCCTTTTCTACCATGCTTGCCCACACCCTCCTACACAAAGCCCAGCACAGAATCCACTACCCACAGAGGGACTGCAGAAGTCAAATCCCCAGGCAATTTTTTCAATCAGCTTAGCCAGCCTATTACTAAGCAAGATCTGGCCCAATATTCCCTAAACTGGATCACTGCTATCTCAAAAGCTTTGATACTGAAAAAGGTTTTGCAGTAGCATGGAGGAAATGTGGAGACAGCAAGGTGTTGTTCCCACTGGTGGATGGGGAGAACAGAACCAAACATTGTCAATAAAACAGCTACATTTTACAAACTGAAGGCCCATAACTGTCAAAATGTTTTGCAGCAGTATGTCTTTTAGGTGAAATCTTCATCTAAAAGCATCAGAGTTTTTATCATTTTGACCTAATGTTTCATTTTAATCTGACTGCCACAGTATATTACCATATTAATATTACTCCATTTACATCTCATATAGGTGTATATGTAGTGAACATCATAAATGACTGCATTGCTTTGTTTCAGTACTAAAACCAAAATTCTGGTCTTACCAAAGCAGAAGATGATGCTTTTGGATGTACAGTGAAAATTTTGCCATTTACATTTTCTGTTCTATCTGGAAGAACTGGAAATGCTAAAACATTAACATTGCCCCCATTTCTAGTAAGTTCTGCTCCCAGGAGGGGAGTGAAATGTCATATCTTGCAGCAGAGTTGCCCCAGTGGGACAAGTAGGGTTCTGGATGCCTGCCAGATGCATCCTGCCTCAGAAGCAGAGGGTCCTGATAAACAATAAATGAGAGACACATGGTGGAAGGCACTGGCTAGATCCGTATCTTCCCTTCCTCTGTGACATCTAATTCCATAGACCATGGGGCCTTCTCTTACCCAGAAGTAAGGAGTAAGTGTTACCAGAGGAGACCTTAACAATTGGATTTGCACAGTCTTTCTCTATAGTTAAATACTCGGTGCTCCTCCTGATCTCAAGGTGTCTCACAGGAGTGTGACAAGGGTTTTCTTATCTATTTGTTCTAAAGATACTGCACATAGGCTAAGGCTATTTTGGTACGTGGTTTCAATTCTCTCTCTTTCTCTCTCCCCTTCCCCTTTTTTTTCCTTTCAGAAAGCCAACTTTTTGACTGTTCCTAATGAGAAACTCAAAACTCCATACTCCTTAAGCAAGTATCAGTAGCCCGGGACCAGGAGAGAAGAGACTTCCCCAGCAGTCTGGCAAAGCAGAAAAGAACCTTCCCCAGTTTATACACGGATGAACCACCTGCTGTGGGAGCAGCTGGCAGAAAGCTGACTCTGTTTGGAAAACAACACTTGCAAAGACCAAAGCTGTGCAAACCTTTGCAGCTCAGTTTGAGAGCAGGACCAAAGCTTTTCACCTATCAAAGGAGGTGACCTACCAAATTCAGGACAAAATAAAAGCCAGATGGCAGTGTAAAACACAAGTCTAATGCTTGCTGTCATTGTAATAGCAACTTGCAAAATTATTTGCAAAGGCTTGTCTCATGCAGTCTGCGTAACTGTGTGAACCAGCAGTCTTGAGACCAAGAGGATGGAGTACTTCTTGCTGAAGCCATTGTGCCATCTGTCCTAAGTTTTCTCTCTTGACCTCCTTTGTGAGTCTAGTGAGGGAAGACAGGAATTCTGAGGGTAAATAGGGAAAATGGACCAAAGCTGACAGAGAGCAATGACTGAGATTTATTTTAAATTCCGTGGAAACCTGACTGGCCGCGTCCACTTGCCAACTCTGGCTACAGAAGTAGACACAACAGCAGATAAATATTCCAGCCTCTACGTGTACGTGGGATTGTTCCTAACACTACTGGCTATCCTTCTCATATTGCTTTTCTCCATGCTCTTGCGCCTGAAGCATGTTATTTCCCCAATCACCACGTCTCCAGAGAGCACTGAGAATGTCCAGCAGTTCACAGATGTGGAAATGCACAGCAGGATTCCTACCACTTAGAGACCCCAAAGCAAAGAGGGCTCTGTGCTTGTGAAATATGTTTTGTTCTGCCAAATGGTGGTGGAAAGAATCTCTGCCTGCCTATTGAGCCCTACAACTTATTGCACAACCATCAACAGCAGCACAGAGCATATGGAGAGTGTCATCCAGCTCAGACTGACTGGCTGGAACCCACTGGCTGTTGACATTACAGGCAACATATGTGCAACACCCGCAATAAAATTTACATTACAGAAACCTACTGCTGTCAGGAAAGACTCATATCCCTCCAAAATCCCTTGCAGAAAATGGTAAAAGCCATAATAATGACAGCCAAAAGCCCAAAGAAACACATACCAGAATGTGTCCTGGAGCCTGTATTTGCTGACCTATTTCTCTACCCTTAAATTCCTTGCTTGTGGAAAGAGTTGAATCAACAAAGTAAACTGGCTTAAGTGGGAAGAGCCCATGGGGTACATACAGAAATTATCATTGGTTTGGAAATTCTCAGGCATTTCTCCCATTCAAGAAGGAAAACCTTAAACTGCTTTTTTTCCACTTGAATGGCAGATTTACACAATGGAGTTTCAGAAGTATACAAATGTTTCATGTTTCATCACCTGCTGGAACTATCGGTTTCTGACATTAAAGACCCTACAGTGGATAGCTGCATTCCAGATATCAGAAAGAGACAGAATTTTTAAAAGAGGAAGGAAAATAAAGACAAAATTTACAAAGGTTTAAAAAAAAAAGAGTGAACAGCAGGAAATGAGCAGCAGGAGAGAAAATTGTTAAAAGACATTCTATCTCTCTTCCTTTATTCTCCATTATATTAACTGAGCTGAATATAAACATATTCATGCCTTTCAGCCTTCCCAGTATCACTCAGTAACTAAAATGCAGTGTAAAGTCTGTGAGTCAATGGACATTGTTCTCCTAAGAGACTCAAACTCATAATAACATTTCCTCTCATATCCATGTTGGGTTTTCTTTCTCAAAAGACAGACCAGTTCTTCCAAAGCTTTTTCATTTGTTTTCCTCCAAAGAAAGTAGAAGAAATGCCAGGGCCTGGCACAGCAATAATGAACAGTGTGAACAGCTCTGGACATAGACTAGTAGGGAATATGCAGATGGAAAGTAAACCCACTGAGCACTAAAAGATAGGACTCAATTCAAATACCCTGCTGGATCATTTGGAAACTAAATTTATGAAACAACAATCTAATCCAATCCTCTTACTTATAAATGATATACAGAGATAGACTTTGCTTCTGTAGATGGATAAGATGAAATCAAATATGGCATATCACTTCTGTGAGAGCCACTGCCTCTTACAGAAAAAACCTTGAGCAAGGTTGTTTCAGAAACATCTCTAAAGGGCACAAAATTTACCCAGCTTATGTTCTTTATTGCAGCCTAATTCTACCTTAGCGATAAAATCCCCTGGTGTTTTCCACATTTATTTGCCAATTCTCCTCATTGCCAATTCTCCTCTCTCTCTAAGGGCTTGGAAGGTGTAAACTCCCCACACAAAACCAGTGCTAAAATTAGAGAAGACGCTACATGGACTTGTGATAGTAACAAGAAACTGTTTCTCAAATGCTTTGCATACAACAGGTCTGCATATGGGTGAGCTGTTTGGACTAGGAATATGGCTTTTACAGCTGATCATGTGTGGCGAGGGAGCAGAATGACAAGTAACTGGATACAGTTGGTCCACAGACAGGACTAGTGTTTTTTTTTACTGATGTATTTAATACAAAACTATTTAAAAATGTCTTCTTTATATTGAATAGCACCTTTTATACTCCATTAACGCCCACATAAGCAGGTTTAACCTGTGAAATAGCACAGTGACTGTGTAAGGGAATACAGCAAACAATACAGTCTCAGCAATATCTCCCCATGCCATGCTTGGAAAAGAAGGCAGGAGGCAGGTTGCCCTCAAGCTTTCTGCCATGGGGACAACACACAGATATCACCAGGCAAGATGGTGTCTTCACACCCCATCTAAAGATTGGCTCCTCAAGGACTGCTAGTCTCAGTACTGCACAAGAGCCCAAATTCTGTGTGACGATTTGGACATTAGTCCAACTAAGACAGATGGCTACTGAGTTCATCAATGATATTTAAATTTAACAAAAATCTAAGTTGGCTTGGTGCGTGTCATTCATTCAGCCATCATGAGGCAGACTAGCCAGGCTCAACATCTGTTTGTCCTGTACAGCCTCCCAATTTTCTTGACGTGCCACTTGAAAGCTACAACTTACTTAGACCATAAATGTTCCAACATACTAAATCAGCAACTAAACCACATCAGCCTTCCAGCATAACTATCTGTGGAAAAGCCTAATTTCCAAGAAGCTGCAGGACAGACTCAAATATTGACATAAAATATCAAACCTACTAATGGAAAAAGACAGTACCAGAATCCGAGTTGGGATCCAAATTCTGATTGCTCTGATCTCAGCTGAAAAGCCCCGCAGAGGTAAATGTCAAGACTCCATTCTTTTTTTCATACTAAAGTTATGTTAATTCAGAAGAGTCTCACAACCCTTTAAAACTAATTCAGTAAATATACTGTAAATAAGAGCAATCACTTTATATATCATTATATCACATTCTTACTCGGGCAGACTGTATTTCTATATAATACTGATAAGGAAGGCAGCCCTATCTTCTAACACAAAAATAGCAAGTTTTCCTTTCTAAAGCTTCATTTACACAAAGTATCTGTCCCACTTGATACATATACAGTCCCAGGGGTAATTACAGTGCCTCACTTGTCTGTACAATTCCAGCAAGTTTTAAAGCCTTTCCCATTAAGAAATAGAAGAATGCCTTTTCCCCCTTTTCATTCTCATTTGTAATGTCCAAGACCTGATGACTCTGAGAAAAAGAGACTGTTGGGATGCATTGACCTGTGTTTGCTGAGTGGGCTTTAGTGGATTTTGGCATTCTCTGGCTGTGAGGAGTGGTTATTGGAACTTTTGCATGGATTTGCTGTGTCTTGGAGAACTGCAGGTGTCGCATCCATACCCTTCCCCACCAGTACTCTGCTTCCTTCCCACTTGTCCGTCTGCTACAGAAAATTGGGGTTTTTTACAAAAATAAAGAGACATACTACTATTAATGATGAGTCACTGACTGCTCTGTATTACTCCCATGCATGGATCTGAGAGACCAGTTCATATGCAGAAATTGGCTCAAGTGATGCCACTCATTTCAAATTAATCGTTGGCCTCAGGGAGCATCTGTGTAAGAAGACCCCATACCAGCCTGTGTAAGTATTACTTGAACCTGGACAGTTTGCTCCCATCTTTACTCCCATCCTAGACACTGGAAACAAATAAGACTATTATGTAAATCCATCACCTCCTCCATTCCCTGCCTGTGGGAGAAGACAGCCACATGTTGTTCTGAAGGAGCAGCAAAATGACTACACCTACATGTTGCCATTCCTTGTGGGTCAGAGTAAGCCTGCAGTCACCAGAAAACCACTATCGCTCCCAAACTTCCAAGGGTATTTAGTCTAGGAGGTGTCAGGACCTGAGTACGTTGTAACTCCCCACGCCATATATATTCTACAGGATTTATGCTTGGGTAATCTCATCCACATGATTTCCATTCACATCCATGAATTTTCTGCATTAACAAACCCTTAAGTATTGAGCAGAAAGCGTTTATATGTAGAATATGTTCCTTCTCTGTGTCAGAATATCTAAACATAAATGTATATTTTCATATCCTCACAGGGCTGCAGAGAAGAACATAATTTTGCAAACAGCATAACTCAGTAGAGGATCAATCTTGAGGTCCCTGAAGGACGTTTTGTGATTTTACTTGAAAAAGAAATAAAAGATGTTTGGAAGGCAAAAAATATGTGAAGTCACACATCCATTTAACTGTCAGCATTAATGAAAACTTACTTATATGCCCTGTCTTCACTAGGAAAAACTGTCCTTACCCTGCAGTCACTAATGTGGTAAATACTTAGAAGTAACATTCTAGTGCAGATAGACAGCTGTAGCTTTAAAGCAGGTTAGCATATCAGGAAAGGTGCAGACAACTCCTCCTGCTACTTGCCCTCTACTGACAGTAAATGCTACAAGTCAATTTATTTGCTACAGATTAGGTATAAAGTTAGGCAAGGTTGCTGGAATGATTGTATTTTTTTTTCAAATAAGATTTATCTTTGTGGTGTGTCTACATTTCAGCTTAATTCTGGTATGGACAGAAAGTTTGTTCGCAGTCCTGTTTATTTGTGTGCCCTTGAAAAAATGTGCAGTCTTACAATGACGTGCATGACTAAAAATTCAGATGCAGATATATCTGAAAAGGGGAAAAATCCCAAATGGTATTTCCTTGGTACATGAGCTGTCAACTCAGTTGTTGCCATTTTGATAGATAAATAAACTTAGAGATGATGAAATAGATGTAGTGGGCTTAAAAAAGACTACACATAATGTTAAGTAAAAAGCATCCAAATACATAATTCTATAAACAAATGCTAAAGCTACAAGAGAAGATTTAAGACTACATCCTTGAGGACTGGTAAAGATATAATTTTCAATTACTGTTCCTGACAGATTTCACATTTGTTCACATAAAGATGCATGTTATACATTCCATCTACCAAAAGCCTAACCCCATAAAGTCCTCTGAGATCTTCATCCTCAGACTTTTACAGAAGGTTGTGAAGTTCCAGCACAAAAAAGAGCAGTCTTCAATTCCTGATGTTCATTCTGTGGGCACAGACATCAAAAAATGATTGGCCTGAAAAATCACAATAAGTTTGTTCCTTGCACAGTAGCTCTCTAGAATGCAGTATATAGAATATGAAAGTTTCCTCCTCGGTCCTTTCATAACAGAGAACAGGTAAAGTTTCATCTAGGACAGTTGATGTTATGTGTGAAAAAATAATCCTAAACTGAACTTGAATTTTGATGGATTGGATTTTTCAGGGGTACTCTAGGATTTCTTCAGCTGAAGGCAAAAAGAAGTTGTCCAGCTCCAGGCAATGCTAAGTTGTGAAAGCAGATCTGGACACAAGAGGGAAAGGTCTGTCCAATTCATATGTAATTAATAAATAACCCACTCCCTGTACTCCCACCTGAATTTCATGTCTATGTAAACTTGTCAACTGAGAAACAAATGATGAATAATTCAGAAGACCTTCCCCTCCTTTCCTTCTCCTCTAGATTTATTAACCAATTTTCAAAGTATAATTTGATCAAGCTAATAGCCACAGACTTCCTAAACTGACTCTCTCTGCATTAACTCTGCCTTCATGGTCATAGCCCTACTCTTACAGTCCCATTTAATAGCAACCAATTAAGATACAACAACAGGCACCTGCAAGTCAAATGAGAGCTCAGCAACAGTCTTTGATACTTGAAATCTGTTCTCTACAAGAAAGAAATTTGTCTTATTTAATCTGATCTGTTGTCCTGATGGTAGTTCCTCTTCAAGTCCTGAAACACCTGCACAATAATAGCTACTGGCTGATGTTTATTCATGTAGTTTTATGAAAAAACACATACCTACCAGCAATACTGGAGGATCAAGTAGCACCTATCTGGGATACCCTACATGTGATCAAACACTAGGTGGACAAGCTCTTCCTTCAAATGCAGGGAAGATTCAGAAGGAAACTGGGCTTGGGCTACTCTTCGAACTGTGTGGGCAAGCAGGTGCTGAACTGGGGCACTCTTTACAGGATAACACAAACCCATGAGCTGGATTTGAGTGTATTAGAGGCTTTGGCATCTCCCCGCACCCTCCCACTATTTTCCCATGTCCCTTAAACATACCAGAATCCTGTCTTTGGCCCAGAACTCATGAGTGAGTATTTCCAGTGCTGTGGTGCACAGAGCAGTTGAGGATGGATTTTTTAAGGCTACGTAAGCATGTATTATTAGCTTGAAAGATACAAACTTGGATGTCACCTGCTGAAGCAAAATTTACTAGAAAGAACTCCCCTTTACTCCTTATGCCTTAGCAAACCTAATTCAAATTAACTGATGTTCATAGTTAATATGAATTCACAGGTAATATGCAGCACTTTTTATAATGTTACTCCATAATTTTTAGGTTACTAGGAACCTGTCCAAATAGCTGTGGCATGACTAGGAATGCCCTAGGAATCTCACATCTGGGTCTGTGTGAGGTTGCTGCAATACACTCATTGGCAAATCTTACAGCTTGTCACTACAGAATCAAACAGATGTGGGTTTGCTGTTGTTCACAAATTTTTCATGTTTCCACAGCTTGGGAAAGCCCTGAACAGCCCTTTCGGCACTGACTCTGACAATATGTGGAGTTCAGGTTTTAACACCACACCAGTTCACATTTACTTCATGTTGGCACCTAGTGCAGAAGAAATGTGACTTGCTGTTGTTGAATGCATCCAACAAAAGAGAGAGAGGAAAGAGAGGAGCATTCTGAATGCACTTGGTTTTGGCTAATGTGCTATTTTACACCCTGAATTTCAAAGCTGTTTAGTGTTATAGAGCATAACCAACACTGAAAGGGACAGGTGACAGATAACTGCAGCACAGCAACGTTCTCCATATACACATCTGCAAGCTACTTGAGAAGAAGAAACCACTGGGATCAGAATGTTGAGGCTGCTTTTGCTTTGACTTTTGCTTGTAACTATCCATCAATTCACCACCAGGCACACCATTGCCTCACTGTCCTGCTTACCTCCACACTCAGACTGCTCAGTGCCAACCTAGCTGGCATGAGGCTGAATAATAACTTGCTGCAAAGCAATTTGGGAAAGATATGCTGACAGACTGAGTATACTTAGCCTGGGTGACATTTCCTTCTATTTAAACTTTTCCAATGAATGTTGCCTGGCTTAGAATTCTTAAAACATCTCCAAATGGATACTGCTTTAATGGGAATTCAGTGTCTTCAGTGCTCACGCTGGACAACAGCAATAACAAAGAGATTAGGAAGAGCTTATCATGCTTTGAGGTACTGGGATGGACCAGATGCCATCTTGAAGGCCTTTCTCTGAAAAGCTGCCTTCCATACCCATGAGGAGGTCACAGCTCAGACATAATGCTTGTTGACAACACCTTTACATTTGGTATCACGCCTGCCACTTGAAGGCTCAAATAAGCCTTTACGTTTTATGAATACTGATTAGTTCAGCATCATTGCCTCTTTTTTTCTCCTACCGAGGAAACCTGAGATCACAGGAATTACTCATACCTCAAGAACAGGGGACAGAGTAAGGTACTTACAATTAAAACTTTAGGTCTGAGTGTCCAGTTTATGCAGGCATCAAGTATCCATGACACAGAGAACAGTAATAGGCATGCAAGGCAAAGGAAGGTCTGTTGTGGATAGACCGGTGACTGTAGCTTTCCCCTACTGTATGCTTTACTCATGATCCAGCTCTGAATCCAAAAGCAGGCAGAAGAGCCACACAGTAAATCACAGGAATGAATCACAGCAGAGTGCTAAGGTTGCTCATACAAAGTAAAAAGACAAACCTGAGACCAGCTGCACATCAGATAAAAAGGCAAAGAAAAGTAGGACCTGTAAGAGGACCAAATGAGAGCTTTCTCAGTGCATGCTTAGTTTTGAACTCCAAAGTAGGTGGATACTTGCCCACAACGGTACATATCCTATGGGAGAGAGGAAACGAAGAAGGAACCAGTTCAAGGAATAAAGCTCAAAACTCAACTCCTTAACAAGAATTGATTATTGAAATTTTGTTTTCTACAATAACAAGTAACAGCTCACCATAAATTGAACAGTTCCAAGAAAAGGCTCACTATGTTGGAATTCAGGCTACTAGATGACAAGCTTAATGCGCTTCCTTTCTAACAGGCTGGTCAAAGAAGTCAATGAAGTAGGGGACTAATCTTGTATGGAATACAGTAATGGTCAGAAGGGATTAGCAACTCCATCAACAGGAGGTACCAGACAGCACTTCAGCTTTGTGCCAAGCTAAAATCACAATAGCTCATGATGGCAAAATGGCATTAAAATGCGATGTTGTTGTTTCTACAGAACTTAGATTGGAAGAAAGGTGTTGTCTATGGGCTAGAACTATCACATGCAATCACAATGTCAGTAACGCAGTTAATTATTAGAAGCTTATGCTAGACCAGCATCACTCACAGAACCATTGCCTTCTCAAAGAAATCAAATGCTGCTGCATCAATCTCAGAGGCAGAGACATTGGCAAAATCAATTGCTCTCTTACTGATAGAGCTGATCTTTTTGGTCCAGTCCTTGAATTTTAACAACACTTGACATATTATTCACCACAATTAACTGCACAAACCTTCATATGTCGTCCCTACAGGGATAAAACAGACTCAGATCAGATGGGAATGGATGGTGTGATTGCAGAGGCTAATTATTTCTTATTTCTTACTTTAGAGCAATGTGACCTCTCTCACAGCAGACTGTGAGAAACCAGCAACAACCAAACCAAATGAGTCAATGCTGCACTGCCAGCCAAAGACTTTGGAATGCAGACAGACTATAAGACTATTTTTATAAGCATAACCCGCTTTGAAAAAGTCTCGTTCAACAACATGGAGGTCAGGTACAGCAAATGCAGCTGAGCTCTACCCAGTTTGTCTCTGGGCATGTTCCATGTGCCTCTCCTTCCATTTACCTTTGCATATCACTGTGCCAACCACTTCAGAAAACACAGGAAACTGATAGCAATAAATTATGTAAATAATGTCTTAACATTCTTAAATTTACATTCTCTTTAAATGTAACTTAAAGGTAAAATGAGGAGAAGCCAACCAGCTTTCCCTGGACTGTTATCACATGGTTTGATGTCAGCATTACTGGGGCAGGAAAACTTGTGAGTTGCTACGTTTTGTCTGTTTTCTGGAGATTTTGTCTTTGCGGGTGCATAAATTCTCTCAATTTTTTCCTTTAAGGAAAGACAAACACGGCAAACAAACATCTCCATCGCCAGGAAGCAGTGAGAGCTGTTTTCTGTCTCTCAGGTGATTAGATCCAGCTATACCAGGTTGTCATTTCCCAAGGTATCATCTTTCAGCAGTAATCATCATTTGTTTCTGTTTTTCTTAGTAAACCAATCTATAAATAAATGCAACATGTAGTCCTCCTCTCGGGAATGCTGTTTATTCTTTCTTGTGAGTCTGAAAGATCGTTCATTCTGTGTTATAAAATATGTGAGACCATTCCATTGAATGAAAATAAGAGTTTGGAGTCAGTTGCATCAGATAGCTTGGAAGGCATGGTTTAGGCAATTTCAATGTTAAACACTGCCTCTTTATTTAATATTACAGGTTTAAAACTCATAATAGAACATCAGGCAAAATAAACTAATGCCTAGTAATATGTGTACGTGTGGTTATCTCATCCTTGAGTGATCGTAGCCTATTCTTTGTCATTCTCATCTACAACCATCCTCTACTGTGCTGAAGAAGCCTTGCAACTCTCCTCTCTGCTGACTTTTTTGCCATTCAGCAGCCTTTTGAACAACCCTCAGTAGAGCTCTGCAGCTTAATGAATTATCTCAGGTTTGAAGAAATCCAATCAAATTGATGTTGGAACTTGGCCTGAAGAATAGGACTGGGAGTGAGAAAATCAGAGGCTTTCCCCTTTTCAATCACAGGCAACCCATTTCATGATATAACTTGCCCCGTGACAGAAGCTACAATACTCAAAGCTAACTGCATGCCTGAATAGTCTGGATACCTATGCTAGTTTGGAGTGTCTCAGAACTTCTTAGAAGTATAGCAGAACTTGTTTTCAGTGATTTTCTTCCCAAGACTCTCTAGTCCAACATTATTCCTTGAGTATATGTCAATAAATCTATCAACTCTCAGTTAGCACTTTTAGGCATAGATTAGTCATTATATTTAGTAGGAGCCTAGATGAAGGGTACAAGGAGTTTATGAAAACTACTTCACATTAGCTCTTTGTACCCCAGGATAGTCCTTCATCTTTTTCTGGGTTTTTGTTTGTGGTCTTTTTTTTTTTTGTGGTACGTGGCTGGCACGGTCTTTCTCTGGCTCCCTTTATCTATTGAGAAATGTATTATAATTAGAGTTCTTTAAGATTTTTAGCATTTCTAGAGGGAATTAGTTCTTTACAGAAGAAGGGTTTTCTCCATTGTGGGATTCATACCATAATTAGACAAAATGATGGGCTAAGTCCCAGTGGAAAAAATGCACTGTAATTGGTGTTCATTTTTGTTACATAAACCCATGGAGATCATGCTGATTCCTCCTATTGCAGCCACTTCTGAAGCACAATGTTCAATTTAAAACTGTTGTATCATTATTATTTAGTACCCACAAGTATCCTCAAGACTTTATCCAGCTAAGAAGTCTGATGTGAACCTTCTTCCTCTGAGAAAAATAAAATGCCCCAAAGAAAATTTAAGATCATCATTTGCACTGCCTAGTCTCAGAAGCAAGAGCCTACAAGAAGCCGTGCTTTGCCCCTTGTCCCTTGTTCAGGCATCCTTGAATTCAAGTTCAAAAAGAAATACTTGGCATGGCACAAATCATATCTGTATACCAAAGTAAGATGCACAAAATGATTTCTTCCATCCTACACAGTACATAGGCCAAGAAAATAGCTGATTACAATCATAGAACAGAGGTACTAACCACCAATGACAGATCTTATTGAGTACAAGCAATATGTGGCCAGTCTTTGTAGAAAAGAAATATTTAAATGAGTTTATTGCATCTAACAAATCAAATGAGGATGGGTGTTATTAAGAATTAACCATATATTTGTAATTAGTTTTTAGATGAAAAACACCAGTCTCACAAATTTTTCTATTACCTTGCTGATTTCAGAAATCCAGGATGCTCACAATTAAGCCAAGCAGTTACATTCACCTCAAACACAAATGTATTTTTATGGAGGAACAAAACAGCACTCTATGTATATGCAATTTTTCTAGCTAATTAGCACCTTGGGGTAGGTTGTTCATAAACAGAAAACAGTAAGGGACCTGCAATATATCCCAGCAGTACCTTGTGTAATACCAGTCTCAGAATCAACAAAGATTTCACTTGAATCCTCACCATGCCACTGCCTCACAAAATAAAAAATAAAATTCCAGGTTCAGAGAAACGAAAAGGAATGATGTTGCCTATCATGACAGAAGTCTAAGGCCCTGGAGAAAAATGGGACACTGTCTGCTTCAGAAGATGTTTCCTTTTGATCTTAGACATGAATCATTTCTTCAATATCAAAGCTCATTACATTCAGAAAAATTAACTTATTTTACTAGTTATGCCAGAAGCGTCATTGTATCAACTGTGGGTGCTGCCAGGCAATTATATCCCTTAAGTGATATACTTAAAACTCAGGCAAACCAAAAACAAGGCCCTTCATTTGGACTGTTTTCTTTAACTATGAATCACCATTTTAATATGGCACAGTGACAAGAACAGTTCTTTGCAGTGTGCTGCTAAACAGGAAACATTGATACACAAAGCCTTATATAAATGAACAGTCACATTTAGTATCTGAACATCTCTTAGTTTCTTCAGTGTTACTGTAGATGGAAGTACAGGTGGCCATGCATAAGTATGCTAGAGGGTGAGGCAAATGGGACTATCGTGAGTTCAGCAAGGTTTTCTCCAGGGACAAGATATTGTAAAACAGTCTTGTTTTTACGTTACTGCATGCAGCAGTAAGGGCTCTCCCAAATGTAACACTGAGCTCTGTTTTAGATCTAAGTCAGTTAAATTACACCTGGGATGGATCTGGTTCAATATTTCTGAGACAGTTCTAGCAAGACTATTTATTTTAAACAGATTAATGTTATCCTGGAATTATGATGCAATAAATCCTGAGGGAATATTCACCGTTATATGTTGATACCTAAATAAGAGTATATATTTGTAAAATGCACAGGCACACACACTTCAAAATAGTTTTCCAATTGTAAACATGACTATCTCTCTTACACGTATCTCTGCATAGATCATTAGGATGTTAAAAAATAAAAGCCACAATTTTTTATCTTCATATCTTTAGCACAATATTAACCTTCTGGTTTGCCTCTGCATAAAGCATTTCTGGTGGTAAAAAGAAGGCCACAAACAGGAAATGCGTGCAAACAAAGATGTTTCTGGTATTGATTCTTCTCAGTACGATTCACTGCTATACAAACATGCAAACGAAAAAAAAAAGGTGGCCCAGACAGAGCTCTTCAAGAATCTCAGGTTGAGCTCAGTGGTTTTGGCAGGTATCTAGTGGCTACTTTGATGCCTAATGTCTAACGGAAATTAGACTGCCTGTAAATAACAAGCTGACTATCATCTCATGAGTACAAACAAAAAGGAGAGACAAATGAATCACAACTCTGTCACTGTTATTAGCACCCCTACTGCTGTTGCAAAGGCTTGGAAATGATGCAGAGGTACAGTTCCTCTGAACAAGACTTGCTGGAAACAGATAAACTTGGTGCATGAAACGTTTGGTCTTTCAGACCTTGTGCAGACCTGTGTTGGCTATCTCTGTTGATCAGGTGGGAAGTGAATTTCAGATGATTTCACTATTTCACTTCGGTTTTGAGAGCCAGCTTGAGAAGACAAAACAGGCATGCAAATGTAAAGATGCTAATACCATGATGAAAAGACTGAGCAAAAAGGAGCCTGCATGCTCGATGCCTTTTGATGCCCTCGACGCAGCGTATGCGGACAGCCCTCTACTGGCATGAATGCCACTGAGCATGTTTGTCCAACACCCGTGCTCTTCTGTTTTCTTTTCAGGCAGAATTAGAGTAGCTTTTCATTAATTGTAAGGTATATTCAGCCAGTCTACATACTTCCAAAATCCGTCTGCTTAATCACTGGACTGACTCAGGTGTCCCTGAAGACTTCTGAAAAGCAGTTCAAAATGCCTATATAAACTACTGCTGCTGAGAGCCAGCTATTGGAAAACAATAGGCAAATGGATAAAGGTGAAATTTAGACTGGGTTCATAGGTAATCCCTTACCTATTTTTATTCTGCATGGCAAAGAGAGATATTTGTGTGTACTTGCATAGTTGGGACTGGCTTAGAAAAAGGAAGGAACTCTGCTCACTTGGAGCTCCTTCCTAAAGATCTAAAACTGTTGGTTTACTTGAGCATAATATTATAATTTTCTTTAAGAAGGCACATCAAAAAGAATAACTGAAACATTAAGTCTATCTCAGCGCTTGTAAAAATGCATGCAAGGCCACCTCAGGATTTGATTACATGTGCACCAGCACAAGCTGCCTTCAGAGAACAAAGCTCAATTGATTTCAAGGAGTCTGATTTGCCTGGATGAAAATGAATTTTTAATAGATTTGGTTGTCAGAGGGATTACGCAGGAATATGAAATGGCAGGGCATACACAGTGGATTGCTGTGGAGGTGTTTGCTGGTGGCTAGTAAGCAGGAAAAGCGGTGTGTGTTTTCCGGACAGCAAGGAGTAGTGCCAGGTTGTCACAGGCAGAGATTCCCTGGGGAGCTGAAGGGACCAGTTGCCAGGAGACATCACCATATCGAGCATTCACAGCCAGGATAATGTTCCTTGCGACAGACCTCAGACTCGCTCCTACGTCTGCATACTGGCCCGTTTTGCAACCTTTCTTCAAACTATTTCTTTTACAATCGCCCAACTATCCACAACACTCAATGGAAGTTACAAGCTTTGAGAAATTTTATTTGACATGAAGCCTGTTTTCTGGACTGCAATGCACGTATTTTACCCTTGACAGAAACCTAGCAGAGGTATCAAGCACCAGTAAAGATCCAGTTCAACAGCTGGTATAAATTAGTTGTATCAAGGATTGAAACACTGTATGTGGTATAGCCCAGTGTAGAGGTGACCTCCTGCTTCATGGGCAGGGCAAAGACCAGCAGCACTTGACTTTCATAAATTAGTAAGGTCTGAACTTCCCTAAGTCAGGTCTCAAAGAATCATGACATTGTTTAAATACAAAGCAAAACAGGAGTAATAAAAAGATACATAGTTATAGATATACAATAAATATTACTTATGTGTTAGTCTTCAGGGCCTTAAGATTCAGTGAGTCATTTTTTCGGTGTCCTCCTCAGAAGCATAAGGCCTTAAAAATCATGATTATGTATTCCCAGAATCTGGGGCTTCAAATATTGCAAAATTCAGAAAAATCCATGAGAGCTGTCAGATCATGGATACTCATTCTAGATAAGCCACAGCCTCCCCTTCCACTTCAAATGTGAAGTACTTAGTCAGTGAACACAGTTTCTCCGTGCTGCTTCAGTGCCTGTCTTTTGCTAATCAGCCCAGAGGAAGAGGAGATCTAAAATCCCCTCGCTGTCTCCAGTCAGTCTGAGCCTTTGTGTATCCACAGGCTATCTGACAATCCCCACTGCCACATGACAAGCCCACAAAGAGACAATTCAAATGATGTAGAAATGTGATGAAATATTTCAAAGTATACTATTTAAATTTGCCTGACAAATGTTCCTCTCTTGTTTTCCCAGACCAAGCATCTCTGAATCACGGTAATATGAAGGAATTATTCCCAAAAAATATTCTACATCTAATTTTCACAGTTCCCTATGGTAACAGAAATATCATCCCTCATCAGTATAGCACTACATCAAAATGAGAGAGGAAAAGGAAGTGGACATTTTTTTAGTTCAAATTTATATAAAGCCAACTAGAAATAGAACTAAGACGATCTTTACTTATTTTGCACATTCATAAACAAATAAAAAGTATTGAAACAAAATAAATTTAGTGTGGAGAAGTCTAATTGCTCTCTTCTGCCTCATGTCTTCCACTGCACCATTATATCATAAGCCAAAATCGAGAATCAATCTGTGCACAAAATACAAGGTGAAGGAAAGACAGTGCTGCACCTCACCTTTAAATAGCTAGTCATTGGCTTTTTTTCCTTTAAAGAAAATCAGACTTTGTCGCCTTACAGGTGTAACTGCCTTTCCGTTGGTGTATATTTTTAAAAGACTCATTATGATTCATTACTTGATACATTGTCTGCAGCCCATGCATTTCAGGGGTCTTCAGAGTTTTATTGCAACAGTTATGAGTTAGTCTTTAGACTTCAAGAGCAAACTGAGGGCAGTATGTAGTTTTCAGAAACCAAGATGTGAAGCGACTAGTTTATTTTCATGCATTTTCTTACTCTCAAATAATATAATTATGGAGCTTTCAGGGCAAACTGTGGCAAGCTGAGCTGAATACAAAGCGACAGTGCTCAAAACTGAGCCATCAAGAAGTATTTCAAATAAAAGCTAAGGAGAAAGGAGGAGGCACACGTCATTTCTCACTTAACAAAAAAACATCTTGCACTCATGCCATTTTCAGTTTCTTGCCCAGATGTTGTCATGGGAAGAAAATATCAGAATATAAATTATGCCATACAAAGCACAGATGGGAGCAAGCTCTTACAAGAACATATCTTCCGTTTTAGCCCTTTCCTAGCCTCTCTCTGGGGTTTTGGACTACATTATGCATGGAATATTTTCTTGAGAGTGCCTTACTTTACAGGGACTTTAAGTTCTAAGTAGATGGTTGAAAGCAAGGTACAGAGGCAACCACTGGAACCTTGTTCTAACTGCAGAATGAATGTGTGGACTTATCTCATCATGATGGCAAGTTTATTTTTCAATTTTGGCAGAGCAAGAGCATGCATGTGGTGAGTTATAGTGCTTTAGTTACAAATGAGCAGTAATTTCCTGAACTACTGTAATTAACCTAATATAAGATAATGATATAAACAGGAAAACACTCCAATGTATTTAAATTCTATCCTTCTCATTAAAAAAAAAAAACACCACAAACCAAAACCCACAATCATTTAATTATCCTGTCCTTGCCTTTTCTCAGAAAGAGGTATACATGTGCTGACCCTCACCTCTGGCACACCTGAAAAATTTAGCATCCTTCCTTTCATCCCAAAGTCTGACTTCCTATCCATCAGCTGGCAGGGCCTTGACTGCACTGACAATAGGTATTAATTACCCTGACCAGCCTCAGCTGGGGCTTCCACCCACACTCTCTGATAGGGACTTCATTTAAAATCGGGCTTTAAGTAGAATTATATAATGGTTTTGGTTAGAAGGGACCTTAAAGAAGCCCCTACCTCAGTTACTGGAAGGCTGCTATACTGTCTCCCCTGGAGCCTTCTCTTCTCCAGGCTGAAAAACCCCAACTGTCTCAGCCTGTCCTTGCAGGAGAGATGCTCCAGCCCCCTGATCATCTTTGTGGCCCTTCTCTGGACCTGCTAAAGCAGATCTATGTTTTTCTTACACTGGGATGACAAACGTGAGTTGTAGGTGTCCTTGCTGCTAGTTCTGTTCCTGAATTGCTGTTTGAGCAATGGCTTGTTACCTTGTCTTTGCCTGATGGCCTCTGGACCTGTTGCTGCCACTGCTCTGCTTGCTTTTTCTCTGGTGTGGTCACACTGTGCTCTTAGTGAGGTCTTTTCCTAGCTTGTGTTGTGGTCACCCTCAGTTCCTGGCTTCCTTGTCCTGAGGGAGAGCAGTAAGAGCCGAGTCAGGCTGTTCAGGGCCACTAAGGCCCTGATATTGTTTTGCTCTATAGCATGTTTCCCCCTCCCCCCATGTCATGTCTGCTGTCAGCACCATTTGCTTTAATCAAAAAATAAATACATTTCAGTGTGGCTCATTATGCTAAATGAAAGCAACAGGGGGCTAATGAGCATTGTGAATGAGTCATTAACGTCGCAATCAGAGGTATCCTCAAGATAGCTACATCTTTTCTGCATCTTTCTTGGAACACTTAGTAGCGTATACAGATGTGACGTCACCTATTAAACTTAATTCAGGAAATAGATTTAGATGTCTAACTTGAGTAGTTTCTTTTTGTAGAATTGTACATCGTGTTACACTTGTTATTATGAAAGAAAACTGCTAGTTCAGTTTGTGCAACTGCTAAGGCGTTACTCTTAAGGCCTTCAGTGGACAAGCCTGTGTTAACAGATTTAATGTTTGGATTTTTTTTCAAATTAAAATGTTATTCCTCTCTCCCTCCCCCTGGGTTTTCATCACAAAGAGGAAATGTACCTGAAATAATAAATTTACTGGTGACTTCATCTTTGCAATTGATTTAACATGGTTTAGCACTGAACAGCATTTTTATTTTTCTGAAAGGGCCTTCATCTCCAGCCTCAGCTCCTGCCTGATTTACTGCCCCTTGGCTCTTAGGATCCCATTCCACAGGTTGCTGACATGCTTTTGCTCAAGGGAGTACTTTTCATCAGTCCTTGTAAGAAGGTAGAAAAACCAGCCTGAAACAGCATCAAAAAGATGTGTACTTAGAGAAAGGGCAATAGGGAGGAGGGAAACCTACCTGTATTCAATGATACTGAGAATGCATCTTTCAAAAGGCCCAGGGAAGGCAGATGTAGGCAAAAAAAAAATCTATTCAATGTCTTTAAAAAATTGCTACAGTGAAGATTTTTAAAAGACTCAATTCTCTGCAATCAATATAATCACCTCCACAGAAAGCTTTAGAGAAGATAAATAGCTAAACACTGTCTTGCAGGTGGAAAAACAGAAAAGATGAGCACCTCCCCAAGGTGCTAACACTGGTCAGTGGCAAAGTGAGGAAAAGACTTCAGTCCTGCTTTCAGGGTTTTCCCTGAGTTGCAATCTCAGCTGCTGTGACAGGTTCATCTATTTAGGCCAAATAATTTTTATATCTGACTTTTTGGAATCAACTGAGCGCCAGCAGACAGCAGTTTCTATTGGAGTTTGCAGCATTTCTGTGATTTTTTTGGAGGAGTGGACACAGCACACATATCTGGCCAGAATTATTAAAGTTATTTAAACAAAACATACAATGTAGAGTTCAAACTACATTTGTTCTTTTCCTTCTGTCTCCTACCTTCACCTGAGGTATTAGTGGAAGGATAGCCACATGGCAAAACCACCCAAGCTGAGAGAAATGTATGCAATCTTCTCCTGCCTTCAGTCACTTGAAAGTAGGCTTGTATCCCACACGTTTGCTCTGCAACGCTATGGCAGGTCCCCCGGTGATGCTCTGACAAGAAACAAAGTATGTCCCCCAGCAAGGCTTAAGGGGATGTGTCAGCCCACTGCTCTGGGGCTGCCATCACAGGACCCACCACAGCACTGAAACATCAATCTCTCCTCAAAAGCATGACTGACTGCTTATTTGCTACTATATTTCTGTGATGTTACTCCCACAGTAAGTGCCGTGGGAGGCTTGGGCCAGACTGGGAAATCCCATGCCTAGCTCAGGTCTGTTGTCTATAAAGAAAAGGTAGCTGTGGCCGTGCTGTGGGAATGGCAGGCCACAGTCTGGCTGTGCCTGGCCCCAGTCAGGCTGCCAGTTCCAGCGATCTGTGCCCCAAGTGCTAAAACAACACGTGGAGGGCAAACATTTCCGAAAGCCTTTTCCAAATTTGGGTTACTTTCCCCCCGTCCCCTCCCTTCCTTCCTGAAAGACTGAACAATTGAGACACTCGCGGGCTACCCCGCTGAGGTCGCCGACCGCCGCCGGCGAGTGGGCTCATCACACAGGGCGAACACCGTCCCTGCCGGTCCCGCACACTTGCGGCGGGTCCCGCTGTACCACGGCACCGGGAACCATCCCTTCCTCGTCCCCTCGCTCGCCCGGGCGGAAGCGGCGGAGCTAAAGGAGCTCCCGGGCTCCGTGAGAAGGGGGCGTGCTCCCCGGCAGCCATTTTGGGGAGCGCTGAGGCGAGCGGGTGGTGCGCGGCGCCCCCTGGCGGTTTCCCGCCCGCAGATCAGCTACGAGCGGGCGGGCGGCCGCCATGAAGTCCGTTTTCGTCACCGTGGGCACCACCAGCTTCGATGACCTGATCGCAACCGTCTCCTCCCCGGCAGCGTTACAGGTAAGGCGGCGGACAGCCCGGCCCCGCGGGCAGCCGGCTCGGGCCTCCCCTTCACCGCCTGACCGCAGCGCCTGCGCGCTGGGAGCTGTCCCGCCCTCCCCGTCCCGCCAGTGACTGGCACGGGTGCCTGAGGGAGCAGGAGGCAGGGGGTTCCGGGGGCGGTTGCGGGAGGCTTCAAGGCTGCGCTGAAGTGAAGTGGCGGAGGAGAAAGAGAAGGACAGAGGAAGGGGGGGGGGGGGGGGGGGGACAGCGGCCCCCGGGCCGGGGTAATTGGGAGCGGGGCCCAGCGCCGCCGTGTCTGGGCCCATCCCACCCTCCTTCCCTCCACCGCAGGTGCTGCAGAGCCGGGGCTACCAGAAGCTGGTGCTGCAGGTCGGGCGAGGCGAGCTGAAGCCGGAGCCGCGTAGCAGCCCGGCCGTGGCGGTGGAAGCCTTCCGCTTCAAGGACTCGCTGGCCGAGGACCTGCGGAGCGCGGACCTGGTCATCAGCCACGCAGGTAGAGCCCCGTTCGATTGCCCAGCGTGATCCCCGGGGGCGGGAGTGGAAGTGGGTTGGATGAAGCCTGTCTCTGTGGCTCGGGGCTGGGCTGGTAGTGAATGTTCAGGCCCCCAGCTAGAGCCGGGTGGTTAAATGTTCACCTTCAGGAGTCTCCTGTGTTTCCAGAGGAAATATTTCATCTGTCAGGGCAAAAACTCACCGTGTTTTCTGTTTCTCCTGTAGGTGCAGGTAGCTGTCTGGAGACTCTAGAAGAAGGAAAACCACTAGTAGTAGTAATAAACGAAAAGCTGATGAACAACCATCAGCTTGAACTGGCAAAACAGCTCCACAGAGACGGGCACGTCGTCTGCTGTAATTGCAGGTACGGAGCTGCTGCGGCTGTCCCGACTGATGGAGCAGTGTTCGGCACCATCACTCCCCGTGATCAACTCACACACAGTTGAGAATGTAACAAGGAAATTCACATCCCTCTTAGTAACAACCATTTGTTTGCAAGGCAGATTTTCCATAGTGGATAGATTAACATTAGGTGCTAATTTACCAAACTTACCAAGCTCTTTGACCATGACTCCTTTAAATTTATTTTTTTTTTTTTGTGCAAGAAAGAAGAGCAATTTAAACCAAATAGAACAGTCAGGTAGCATCCTAGAAGCACCTAATAGCTTCTCTCTTTCTCTGTTCTTTCTCACTAGTTGTTTGATTCTTTTTTTGAAGTCTAGAAATAATACAACCCAGACCATCAGTTCGTAACCATGAGCTATAAGGAATAAATCCCTCCCTGCAGACTTAGGACTCCATCATTTTGCTGTGTGGATTTTCCTTGTAAAGGGCACTAAAGTTGACTGTATAGATGTAGTGACATAATAAAATTGAAAGTATCTGGAGTATTTAGAACAAAACATAAGAATGGTCTTACTGATACGGATCAGGGGTCCACGTAGCTCAATATCTTATTTGCAGTGGCCATATGCAATGTCCAGTCAAAAGCAGAAACAGGGCAAGAATCATAGAATGGTTTGGGTTGGAAGGGACCTTAAAGGTCATCAAGTTCCAACCCCCCTGCCATGGGCAGGGACACCTCCCACTAGACCAGATTGCTCTAAGTCCCATCCAGCCTGGCCTTCAACACCTCCATGGATGAGGCATCTACAACTTCTCTGGGCAACTTGTTGCAGTGTCTTACCACCGTCACAGTAAATACTTTCTTCCTAACATCTAATCTAAATCTCACCTATTTCAGTTTAAAACCATTACTCCTTATCCTATCGCTCCACTCCCTCACCAACAGTCCCTCCCCATCTTTCCTGTAGCCCCTTTAGGTACTGGGGGCTACAGGGCTTTAAGGTCCCCCCCGTAGCCGCCTCTTCTCCAGGCTGAACAATGCCAACTCTCTCAGCCTGTCCTCATAGCAGAGGTGCTCCAGCCCTCTGATCATCTTTGTGGCCTCCTCTGGACTTGCTTCAACAGGTCCATGTCCTTATGTTGGGGGGCCCAACAGCTGGACACAGTACTCCAGGTGGGGTCTCATGAGAGTTGAGCAGAGGGGCAGAATCACCTACCTTGACCTGCTGGCCACACTTCTTTTGATGCAGCCCATCATATGACATATGGTACTTCCTTGTGTTATTTTCCTTCCCATGCTCTTAAGTACTTTGGTTCATGGGGATTCCTAAATCAGATGCTGTCTGGCTAGTAACTTTCAGTCTCTCTGTCTTCCAAGCACTTATTCAGGCTGCCCTTTTAACCACACTTCCTGAATCCACCATGTCCTCTGACAAGGAGTTTCACAGATCTACTGCCTGTCACTTCAGGGAAAAAAAAAACAACCACAAACCAGCAACCAACCAACCTCTCTGAAAAAGTCCATCACCACCAAAAAACCCAGCTCCTTTTGTTTGTTTGTATTCATCTTGGTTCCTGTTAGTTTCATTTGATCTGGTTTTTCCTGTATCTTACTGTTTTTATTTATTTACGATTAATTGCACTCTATAAATAACAGATGACCTCTAAATTGAAGGCAGAGTAAATGCAACTCCCATTATTTAGTCTGCATCTTATTCCTTTGCTCTGCAAATAGGATTTCGTATGTTTCAGAAGAGCCTTCTGAAAAGACTAGGCGTGTCATTCGTTTATATTGCACAAGATATAAACTTATCTTAGTGCTTCTGACAGCTTCGGAGACAGGAAGGAATTTTTATTTATTTTTGTTGAACAGTGCCTAGCATTTGAGCCTTATTTGCAGCCTGATAATAGCAAGCTAACAGATTGATTTAGCTGTTCTTTCTGGCTATGTGTTAAGTGGAGAACTGTGCCATGTGTTCAGATAGGATGAATTTCCTGGTACAGTTTATGGTGTAGATCCTCAGATCTTGTTCAGTCTCCCGACTCTGCAACCACAGAAGATTAAAAAGTTAGAGCTGAGGTTGCCTGTGAAAGCTCTGATGCAGGCTGAAGTGTGTTCTCAGCAGTCCTGCCTATGAGCCAGTGAAGGTTGGGGCCTGCTGGTTTGTGGGGTCTCTTCTTCCTTTTGATACATGTCCTTTTTTTTTTTTCTGTGCTAAGGATTATGTATGAATAGAAAGAAAATTGTGTGAAGAAAAAAAATTCCCTTTGGGATGGATTTTTTTTTTTAATTTTTGTTTCTGGTCTGTTTTTACAGCACTCTTGTGGAGACACTGCAGACGATGGACTTGACAACTTTGAAACCTTTCCCTCCTGGACAGCCAGAAAAGTTTGCTTTGTTCTTGGATAAAGTTGTTGGATTTCAATAAACAATACAGAGGAATAAAAGTGTAATAAAACCTTTATCCTCTCCTAGTGAGACCTTTCATACTTAAGAGTCCACCAACTGGGACAAACCCTCAAAGAAATGTACTGTTAATATTAACTGACATTAAATGGTTTGCCATTTAGTGCCAGTTTAAAGTCATCTAGCTTTATGCTTATAAGAGCATTGTGCCAATGAGGGAAGGGGGGAGGGAGCATGAATTGTCTAGTTTCTTGGACGGACAGCTATTTACATCACAAGATCTGCAAGTTGGTAATTCCAGTGAGGAGGACAAGCTAATTACTTCTTAACAGGCATGGCAGATACATAGTAGTTTCTTGACCATATTTACCTATTACTAGTGGAAAGAAGTTGTCCTTGTTGATGTTCCTGTGATGTTCTGCAAATCAGCAGATACCTTCAACTCTTTTTTCATGTGTTTCCAGAAGCACTGAAAAGAGAATTTAAAAAGTGAGAGATTTAAGCCTCTTTACAGGGAAAGGGGCATGTGGTGAATCTGGGTGGGAAAAGTCAAGAGCTGCAAACCTGCTGCCAAACTGCCCACCAACCAACTTTGCTGGTTTTGGGTGATTTACTCTCAAAGCAAAAACATGGCCTATAGGATAGGAACTGGATTGACAATACAATGAATACATTTATGCCATCTTATCCTGTCATTGCTTGGTTTGGACTTCTGTGAAGTGCTGTGTTTGGACTTCTGATTGCAGCACCCCATTTAAAGTATTGAAATTGTCAACTGTGTTGACGCCAACAGCAATTTGTTTAAGTAAATATCTGGAAAAACAAAGGGGATTTAAACTTTAAAATGCTCATGCAGGCTGTTTGGTCTGTAATACTCTAGAGTTGCAGAAGTGCATAGTTGGTGTTAATTGCCCTCCCTGCAAGTACATTATTTGTTTGGGTTGGTTTGTTGCTGTTGTTTAAAACAAGAAACTCCTGAATCAGTGCATCTGATGTCCGAGTGCATTTTTTACTAGCAAATTAAAGGTACATAGAGGCATTCTCCAAATCGAATCAAGCGTAAGGGCTGCATGTGGAATAAATCCCCAAATACTTTATGAGTAACTGATTTTCAGTTCTTTAATGATTGGTATAGAGCTGTTATTTCAAGTTTACCACTAGCAGCTTATCTCCAGTCCGAGAGCATGCAGGAATGTCACAGGAAATTATGAATAACCATTTTGACTGATTTTTCCCCTACCTGCAGTAATGGGCCCACCAAGCAATGAAGTTGGAAGTTGGCTTTGCATGGGATCCCTTCCTGAGGCAGGTCTGGGAGGCCGTTCTGCCAGGGCTTACCTTGGTCCGGGGGGCCCCGAGGAGAACGTCCCTGCCGCGCTCGGAGAGCCCCTCAGGGGGAGAGCGGGACAGGTGCTGGGGGCTCTTCGCGGGCACCTCAAAATGGCTGCTACAGGCTGCACCTCACCGGGGGTGCGCCGCTCGAGGCCGCCTTTTGGGGCAGGTCGTAGGCAAAGGGAGCCGGGCCCAGCTGCGCCGGGCCGGGGTCGCGCTTCGCGCTGGGCAGGGCCCGGCGGCGGGCCGGGGGATGCCGGCGGTCGCGACGGGCCATGGCGGGCCGGGCCGCGCAGGTGGGCGCGTTGGGCGCGGCCCCTCATTAGCAGCAGCCGCGCGCCCCGCCACCACGCGCAGCGCCGCGGAGCGCAGCGCCCCCCGCGGAGCCCCCGCTCCCCGCTTCTGCCCGCGCCGCCTCAGCCCTCGCCGCCCGGGCAAGATGCAGAAGGGCTGGAAGAAGTACTTCGGGCAGAAGTCTTTCAGCGAGGTGGCCATGGACGAGTACCTCGGCAGCCTGGGGCTGTACCGCAAGATGACGGCCAAGGATGCCTCCTGCCTCTTCCGAGCCGTCTCGGAGCAGGTGGGCACCGGTAACGGCCTCGGGGGGAGCCGGGGCGCCTCAGGCCCTCGGGGGGGCGGGCGGTGTCCGCTGCCGGCCCGCGGCGGGCAGGGGGTGCTCCTGGAGACCCCTCCTGGGTGCCCGTAGTGAGGCGTCGCGGGCGGGGATGTGTGTGGGGACCGGCTGCAGGGTCCCGGGTTACTTGGGCTTTCCTCAGCTTCTTCCCCCCGAGCGCCTGTGGCCCCCTGCAGTGTCTCCTCTGATGTTCTGTGAATTCTTGTGGTGGTGTTAGTCTTTAAATAAGCCTAATGTAAAGTATGAATTATACTCTTGCTTTTTTTCTCCTTGGTTCTTTCACAACCTCTATTTTCTTTCAGCTGTTTTCATCTCAGATTCATCACGTGGAAGTTAGGAAAGCTTGTGTCTTGTTTATGAGGCAACACCAGCATAAGTTTGAATCTGTAAGTAACATGTGCGTTAGGCAGTTTTGCACACCTAGTGAGGAAGTAACGTGGGAGGGGGTGAGCGGTTTAGCCATAAACACACCCATGTAAACATCTGCACTGCAAACATGTCATGCTTTGGCAGGCTGGGTGCATGTAAGAGAAGAGAAATGGCAGGGGGATTGCTTGCTTGCCTCACTTGAGTTGCAGTCTCACAAGTTTTGTTTGTCTTTATATTTCTGAAGTTCCTGAACTCAAGCAAGTTACTAATAGCCCAGTGACCAGTAGGGTGACAGTCGTTTGTGTAGTACATGCTCTGTGGAGCAGCCATTGCAAAATTTAGTAATTGGAAAATATGTAGGACTTTGGACTAAGAAATGAATATCAAAAGATGGTGGAAAACTCCAGAATGTGTTCAGTCATCGCATGAAGTCATGGTTTTGTGGGGTGTTTGTTTGTTTGTTTCATTGATTTTGCTTGTGGTTTTGTGTGGTGGTTTATGTGGAGTTGGTGTGTGGTTTGGGTTGTTTTGGTGTGTGGTTTGGTTTTTTTCCCTGTGTAAGAGCAGTTAAATGCTTCATCTAATCTAAGAGGGAGGCGAGTCACTGAATATTATGCAGACTCGTGCTCTTTTAACTTTTTCAGAATCTCTTGGTATTTCCACATTGGTATCCCAAATCATTCCCACGCTCAGAGGCAGGGAACAGCTGAAGTCATACCCCCTGTGAGACTACAGCCCTTCAGAACCCTGAAATGATAGGAATCGGCAGACTAGTCCCAAGTTTGGTGTCTATGCCCTCGTCCCCCGCCCTGCTCCCTCCTGTTCAGTAGCTAGTAACATATGGTATAGTGTGTAGGTTTAACTTTATCAACTGTTTTTATATTTGTTTTCTTCTTTGTTTTGTTGAAAGTATGTGGAAGGATCATTTGAGAAATACCTTGAACGACTAGGAGATCCAAAGGTAAGACTTACTTCTCAAGAGGTTAAAATTTGAGGAGACTTGAACAGGAAAGTAATCAGGTGATGATTTAAAATGTGGTGGTTGGGGTGGTTTTTTTTAGATAGACCCCAATCCTGGGGTCTCGGTTGCATAGGTAATACTATGTGTTTGTTCTGACTATTCACATGTATAAACAATATCAGTTTTAGCGGGGAATTTGTTTTGGTGAAAAGGAGCAATCTGTGCAGACTGAACAGTAAAGTTGAGGCCTCTTGTGGGCCTTATTCATAATTGCAATTATTCTCTAAGAAGGAAAAAGCGGAATATCTGGAGCATACCTCACATCAAATGTTCATCAGGCTTTGCGGTCCCTTGCTGCTGCTGCTTTTACCCCCAGGTTTGAATGCTAGAGTTGAAAGTCTTTATTTCTTTAGTCTTGAACCAGTAAGTATGGTGAATGCAGCAGGCTCTGAAACAAATGCTGTGTATTTAATTAACAAAAAATGTATCTTGAGTGATGTGCTTAGGAGTTGCTGCTGGAACTAGCTCTGTCTTACTCAGCTAGGTAATCATGGGCATCCCATGTTACAGACTTCTTTTTTTTTTTCTGGAAATCCTAATATCTTAACTCTCAATGCATTGGTTGGTTGTTTTAACAAACAAACCAAATACTTTGGTTAAGTATTTTAATACGGCAGCGAGCTAGACTAGGGTTCTCAGTGTTGAAGAAGGCACTGCTATCTCATGTAATCTCATGATCTTGCATAGGAAAGTGCTGGCCAGCTGGAAATGAGTGCTTTATCAGTGATGTACAAGTAAGTGACTCTTAAGTTTCACTTTGTTTTGGACTTGATGGTGTTTGGGTTCTGGCTGCCAGAACCTTTTATTTGTTTATCGCTGAGATGCTAATGTGTGAAACATGGTGAGAAATGCTACCCAACAGACTTAAACTAAGATGTGAATGGGAGCCATCACAGCCCCTGTTCTCATAGTTCAAATTAAGGGGAGGGTTGGTATTCAGCGGTGTTTATTTGTTAGCTTTTTGCTATTGTTAAACTCTGAAGTCAAGTGTTTCCTTCTAGTGGCTGAAGGATGGGAAATGGGAAAAACCAAGGAGCTGTGTGTGGTGGAAACACTGTGTGGTAGTTAGTATGAGTAAAACTCATGTAGGTGTTCTTGAAAGCTCCATCAGTGAGAAATACTCGCCCTGCTTGGTGCATAAACGCTGATATTTATTTCAAAGGTAACGTAATCCTGCAGAGATACTGCTGTCTTGCTAAAAATGCTACTATCCTGTAACAAGCAGTCTGGCTCTCCAGTGGTAAAAGGAAGAACCATCCCTCTGCAGGCTCATTCTGTTCCAGTAGTAAAGGAATAGACTGGAGTTTTGCATGAGTTAACTGGTTCCCTGTGCTGAGGCTCTAGTCCTTTTGCAGAGTCTAAATCACTTAGACTTCATAGTCTTGGTGTCTCAGCACCCTGCCATAAGCCTAAATACTTGACCTAATGTATGACTAAATAAAATGGTCTTTCCCAGATACGTGTTTTTTTTTTTCTCTAATAAGATGAGTGTTGTTTGCCTATCTAGCTATTGCTGTATGGTAGCATTCATTTATCAGGAAAAGTATTCTACTTGATTTTTCTATAAACCAACAGTGGATTCTCTAAACAGCTCCCTGCAAGCTTCTTCGTAACATGGCTCTACTAAGACTGTGCTCTTTGAAGTCTTGTTTTTCCTCTGCTTACCTAGGCGAGACTTTATTCTGTATCGGTACCCTGGAAAGCCACCCACTTATGCTACAGACAATGGCTTTGAAGACAAGGTGAGAAGAAGTGAGGTGATTTCCTACCGTTACAGTGAATCCTAGTTACCTCCAGTCCTGCTGAGCTGTAAAAACATGCCACTGGAATTGAGTTCTTGTAACTCCAGTGCTCTTGCATACCTGAACAAAATCCCAAAGCTGACTTCAGCTCATGGAAAAAGCACGGTATTTGCACATCAGTTAACTCAGTTATAGTAGACTTGCTTTCCATCTGAGGGATAAATTGTGTGCTGTTCCCCTGCCATTCTTTTTTGTTACTCCAGCTCATTATTTGAAAGAAGTTTATTTTTGGCAGGAAGAGGTGACATCACAATTCCAGAATATTCTTTCATGTTTCTGAAATCTCTTTGGGTAAGAACGCTTCCCAGTGGGAATTTGACAGAACTGAGAAGGTAGGAAATACCTTAGAAGAGCAGAACAAGATATATTTATGATACTGGCGAAGAGAATGTGTTCTGCCCCAGTACCTCTCTTCCTGAAGTCTGATGAAGTGTGCAACTTTTGTTCCTGGAAAGGGGAAGTTAGTGGCAATGGATTAATTTAACAAACTGATTTCATTTCTATGACGTACCAGTTGAGCCCAGTTAAGGATGGGAGCTAATGGAACAGCTTATCTACACAAGAATTACCACTGGAGACAAAAAGAAGGAACATAAAGGAGAAATACTCTGTGTTACCTCCCATCTGACCTGTCTTGTTTTTTCTGCAGTCATATAGGTGTGCCTGCACAATTGTGTGGCTAGCTCAGGCATGATGCCAGTAAAGTTGCTGCGGTATGGATTTCAGTATGGGCTATTATGTTTGCCAAAGTGGCTAGTCTGCTCTGAAATCTGTGCTGTTGCAGCTGTTCTCTCCTGGTTAGTATTACTGTCATTGTTTACGTGTGCTTCTTTTCTGTGTAGTTTCCTGTGTAGCGTAATCAAATTCCAAAATGAGCTAACTTTAAAAATCAAGTGGTACGATCTCAATGTGTGTTTGTCCTGGAAGGCTTTACTGCCCGAGCTCTCATTAAGTGTTGGCAGCTGTCTGTCATTAGACAGCATGTGCAGGCAGTGGCTAACTCTGGTGTTGCTCATTCTCACCATGAGATGAGAGCTTGTGTTGGCAGAAGACATGGTGCACACTGAATTAAGAGCCCTGGCATCCCAGCTCCTGCTGGGTCACTGGGAAGCATCATTGCTGGCAACATGCTGACAGCTGCCTAAGGGCTTCTGCCAGTTGCAGTTGGCTGTGGTTACATGCCAGGATGGGGTTTGATGGTATACGTTTACTGGGTGTATCAATGCATATGTTGCAGAAAGCATACGTCTTCAAAAGGCAGCATAACATTGCTTATTAAAAGCAAGGCTTTTAACAGGGCTAGAGAAGTAAATGCTCTTCCAGCCCCCCAGGTAGGGAAGGATGAAATGTGTCTTTGATACTTGGGCAGTGTATCTCAACATACTGTATTTAATGGCTTGTATTTATTTTACATCATGAGCAATTGGTGGTTTCAGAGGTAAGCTGGAAACAAACTCTTATTTCATGTTTAATACACCATGATGTACAAATTGATAGTTTTTCTTTATGTAATAGACAAACTTATTTAGAGACTACCTAGGATTCAGTTTTAATCTGATTTTACATCATTTTAATATTTACATTAAAAATATTTATTGTCTTGGTGAGTTGGTGTCAGCTGTAGAACAGAAGACTAATGTAGTCTTGAGCTAGGACATGAAATAGAGTTAGGTTTCACATCATTCCAGCCTTAAAGCCTCTTTTTTTTTTTTAAATTTTTCCAGATTTTACTGTGTTGTTCCAGCAACGGCCATTATGACTCTGTATATACAAAACAATTCCAGGAAAATGCTGCTATTTGCCAGGGTAAACTTGAAATTATTTTTCTATGGAAGAGAAGTATGTGTTTTCATATGTTTATAGAGAGTATTTGTTTTGGTTTTCAGGGGTGGGGAGGAGAGAGATGGAGGCTCACTTATTATATATTAACACATACTCATTATTCTGTTAAGTGGGGTATTGGACTAAATGACTTCCAGAGGTCCCTTCTTCCCACCAGAATTGCTTTATGGTCCTCTCATTAATTGAATTTAATACAACTAGGGTCTTGTAACAGCACATAATATCTGAAGATACGCTTACCTTGAAAATTGCAGCAGTTCTAATCGATCTGGTATTATCTTAATTTGCCTTGAGCTTTGTTTTGATTTTTTTCAGCTGTATTATATGAGATCCTGTACAAAGATGTGTTTGGCATGGATGAGGAAGAATTAAGGTCTGCAGTTGAGGTGTTCCGAAGTGGATCCAAGAAGAACAGAAACAGTGGCCCTGCAGGAAGTGAGGATGCAAACTTTGATTGTCTTCATGAAAAATTATCCAGAAATCCATCAGAAAAGAGGTAGTACTTTGGGAATGCAGTGTGGTAAAAGGGAAGCAAAAAAAAATTAAAAACCTTGCAAAGGGTAACTTTTCCAAGTTTTTTGGGGTATTGATTCTTTTTCTTATTTCATGACACACATGCAAAGCTGAAGTATATTGTGGAAGAGAGTGTGCTTTCCTTGGAACTGTGAAGTGTCACATAATTGAACATCCTCTGCTGCTGGCTATGTTATAGTTGTGTGTTACTCTGTAAAATGACAGCTTATTTGTAAATAAAATTGTTCCTTATGTCATCGAAAGGTTTTTTTTGTAAGACACTGTTATTACTTTTCTAAGCCTCTATAGCTCTGCAGAGGTAATAGTGTACTGAAAAGATGAGCTTTGCATTAGTTTGTCCTTTTTTAATGGCATCATACCCCAAATAGACAATTAAATGCTGGCATTATCCATGGTCTGGATCTCTGCTGGATGTGGGGAACAGACAGAATGTACCTATAGAAACCCTTACATCCTGTGTTGTTCAAATCACTAGAAAGGCTAAAGGGATGCCTCTGGCCATTACTGAATCCTCGCAGATGACGTTGTTTGATAGGACTTAGCACAGAGTGTCTTGTTGTATTTGACAGTGCAAGAGTTTAATCAATCAGTGGAAACATCTTCATCCTTTCCTAATGCAAGCAGTAGTCCTTGTTAAGGGTGGGTGTTGGAACAAGCAAAAGTCACACTCTTGAATCTTGAATCTGTCCTGTACTGCATCACAGCCATGGCTAGTGTTTAAAGGCAAAATCTACCACTTGATGGCACCGTGGTGCCTTTCCAGATTGTATGAACAGTTGGTTTATTTTAAGTTCTGGCTAGAAATTATGCATTGTATCTTTTGTAATCTTATTTTCAATTACTTAGAGTGGACAACTGGGAAGGCAATGATACTGACAATCCACAGGAAGATAAGTTCAAACAAAGCATTGAAGAAGAAAAGGTTTGTCAGTTAGGGAAGAATTCTTATAACAACAAAAAAACTCCACCATATGATGTTACCCTTGTTAGTGCTAAACTCTGTTTTCCACTTTTTAAAAATTACTTTTTGGAAAGTGGGTGGCTTATTTCCTCCATCTCTTTGCCTTTCAGTTCTGCCTTTGAGTTCCTATTAAATTGGATAAGCCTTTTTATATTTTCTTTTTCCCTCCAAAGATGGAGCTTAGCAGATCTTTCCTGCTCTGCTGTTTGTTTTTCCCAGAAATGGTTTAAATCAGTTCACTTTTGTTTTGAACACAGTATAAATCACTTTGGAACAGTTTTAGAAACTCTACAGAAACCTGGTTTTAGATACAGCAACTGAAATTTCCACCAACTTTTGAAGCCGTGGTTTTATTGGTCTGGTTAGCTTTCTTTTATTCTTTTTGAGTAAAGAACATGCCAGTTGTTAGTCTTGAGCCTGTTTCTGTCCATTTCAAAGTCTGTTTGCTCAGCTTCTGAATGCCTAAATGCATTTTCATATTCTTGAGCTATAGTTTTTAGGCAAATATAGTAGAAGTTAAAATTCTGGAAAATAGTGTGTGTACATCTTAAAATGGTCCATAGATCCTGTCAGGATAGAGACTATGCTGGTCACATTAGTTGCACTTTTTAATGCTCTGTTTCAACTCTGTTTTTAGCCTCCAGAAAATCCGTCAAAGATGCCTGTTCCTTATAAAGTGCTTAAGGCACTGGACCCTGAGATCTATCGAAATGTGGAGTTTGACGTTTGGCTGGACAGCAGAAAAGGTATCTTTGAAAAAGGAAAACCAAACAATTCTCTCTGTACTAGGTTACATCACCTGTTTCTTCACAGCTGAAGTGTGAAGGATACTGGTTAACCCAGCAGATGCTTGTAGGTAGTAAATCTTGCTAGTAGCTGGTTTCTTGGCTTCATTTCAAAGTGCAAAATACACTGCTTCTGACAGTGTATAATGGTGATAAGGTTGCTAAAAATCTGACCTCTGCTATTTAGTAACTATAGAATAGGAAATAAAAGTACTTAGAGTACAGAACTCTGTGTTACCATTTTGTTGTATTGGAAATCATTCAAACTTGAGAGTTTTTTTGTTGCAGCATGTGTGCAAGGACTTTTACTTTTTAAAGCATGATTTTTGGCTTCATAATTGTATAATAATGAAGATATCAAATTTAGCATTGATATCAGTCAAATGAGTGGAGTTTTCTTTTGCTTCCCAGCTCTCCTGGGCTTGAACATTCTGTAGAGATTTCATGGTCTTTGTGGCTTGGCATAGGTTGCTGCTTTTTGACATGCAGTATGGCTCATCTCTAAAGCAAGAACTTACGAAGAAAGATAAGTTTTGAAGTGGTGTTTTATGTCTCATCCAAAATGCTTTGCATACTGAGGAACTCCAGCATTTTACAACTGCATAAGCAATAATGAGGGTAATCAAAATTCTTGGAACAGAGCAGAGTAACTAATTATCTGTGTAGAGTCCTGATGTACAGAGAATCCAGGCAAGGAAGTACTGAAATCTAGCAGCAAGGAGACTTCAGACAATGTTGGTTTTTCTTAGATAACTTCTCATTTTTGCAAGGCGCCACCAGTACTCTGGCAAGGCAAGACATCTCCAACATTTTTAGTACCAATCCTGGTATTAAGTGCAGGATTAACTTGGTACCATCACAAAAAACATTGTAGTATTGAAGTAGTAGTGATACTTACTGCATTATCTGGGTATTATTGATGTCCTGTGATTTAGCTTAGTTATGGTCTGTTATAAGAACATCTACAGTTACTTCACCATTACTGTGGGGAGTGTTCAGGTATGCATAGGAAATACTTAACTCAGTTGGCCTATAATTTGTAGTAAGATGCTGTCATGAAGTACTTGTAGGATACATGAAGAAAGAACAGTAGTTTAAAGGCTTTTTCCTTTCTATTTATTTATTCATTTATTTTTAGAGCTTCAAAAAACTGACTACATGGTGTTTGCTGGGAGACAGTACTATTTAGGAGACAAGTGTCAGGTTAGTACTCAAAGGAGACTCAGTTATGATAAACTATTAAAACTGCTTTAAATGGAGTATGGTAACCCATAAAATCATTTGACTTCATAGAGTTTTCCAAGGCTTTTTATCATTCTCTTCCTTGTTGCTATTAATCTGACTTTCTTTTTAATTTAATTTATTTTTTAAATCTATTTTTTAAATCTACCTTTAAACATTGGGTAGTGTGAAGGAAAAACTGCTTTATTGTGAACCAGTGATGTACATTCTATGAGTGTGGAAGTTCCAGACCAAGAGCTCAGAATGCACAGGGTGTGCATTTGAGGTAGTTGTCTATTGGATTTTCACCGGGGGTCACCAACAAGTCTGGGCAATCTTCTGCTTCTCCACAGTAATGTAGCAAATATTTTCATAGAATAGAAAGGGAAGAGCTAAAAAGGAAGGATTAGCGTGATCTGGCCAGGAGATACTGAAAGGAACATCAGCTTTCTTTGTATTACGGTGTTGTATGTAGTTAGGGTTTATTTTTTATCACTGTTTGAGGCAGTGCTGATGATTCACTCAGTGACTTGTTTCTAGCTGAGCAGAGCTTTCCTTTCCAATTTCCTGTTTTATCTTCTGTTCTTCTCAAGTTCTTAAACAGCGGTCTTCCTTGGTACTTATCTGCTTGGCACAGTATATTAAAAAAGTTAGAAAGCAGGTATTTTCTTACCTTTCAGTCACTCAGAAGAGTTCACCCCCCCCTTTCCTCTCTGAAGTTATTGCAGTGCTCTTTATTTTGCCTGCTATTTTGAAGAAGTATTTGAGACTCCTGAGCCAACTCAGTAATATATGATCAACTAGGAGCAGCCTTTCATATTAGTGGTTTCTAGACAGTATTCTGAATCCCCTGATACAGGTTGGTGTTTTTTAGAGCTTCCCGTGTTCTCTCTCCAGGTGCGTCTGGAGCCTGGAGGTAAGTATTACAATGCTCATATCCAGGAAGTCGGAAAGGATGGCAACACGTTGACTGTATTCGTTGAGGAGCTGGCAGAAAAGTAAGCAGTCTGGTGACTTCTCTTTCTGGTTGAGTTTGTTTATTCACAGGTGCTTAGAATAGGATTGTTAAGGTACTTTGAAAAGAAAGGAGAACCTAGGCTTTTAAATACAAACTGAGGCTTTGCTTGCTTACTGGCTATCACTCTTCAAATAGAATGTTTCAGGAAATTTTTTCTCTTGGATTTCTAATGACCAAAATAATTATTGTAATGGTTTCTGTGAAATCTTGCTGTTCAGTCTTCTCTTGAATGTGAAAGTGATCTTTGCAGTTTGGGCTTAATTCATGGATAGCAAATTACCCTCTGCTGTTGGTTTCTCTGGAGTTCTTGTGCTGTATCCAAACAAACTAATTAATTGGCGCTTCTGGTGAGTCTAATCACTTTCTCCACCTTGCTGTTCAAAGCATTCACCCTTCTCTGAACCTAGAATTTGGTTTGATGACATACTGGAAAAAATTTTGTATTGTCATATGCCTTCAGGTGTACTTCTGAAGGCATACAAATGCAGGGAAGAAAGGCTTGATGCAGGAAGTCAATAGTGCTGAGACTAAATGCTAGACTTTTTTAATAAACAAGTAACAGTTATGTGTGCTTGGTATCAGAGAAACGTCTTTTATTTATTTATTATTTCCACAAGCTGCCTACATTCTGAAGATTGTGGGTTTTTCTGTTTTATTCTCTCCTAGTGTTGCTTCAGCTTACACTGTGCGTAACTGCACAACAGTATATCCTTGTGGCACTGCTAACATCAGTGTTCTTCGTGTAGGCATACAGTTCCTTTGGCAAACTTAAAACCAGTGACACAAGTGGCACCTGTCCTTGCTTGGAATATGGTTCCCAGCCGAAAAGGAGGAACCTATCAGAAAATAACAGGTGGATACTTCTCAGGAATAGGTTTGTACAAGGTTTCCACAAGCATTCCTTCCCTTGGGGCCAGGGGGGAGTGAGGGAGACACTCATTACAGTTTTAACAGTAGCAGTCTTTGGTTATTGGAAGTGACTTAATTTAGCCTGTGATACAAAGTTTGGTCACTGTAGAGGTTTGATGTAAAGTGATCCTTCAGACAGAGGGATGAATTTACCTTTGCAACAGAACAAATCCATTGAAAATATATAGTAAAGTTAGTATTGCTCAAAATTGCCAAGAAGAAATTTGGCAATTGAGAATTACATACAAAGACTGGGTCTGTGAACCAAAAAGTTTGTCTGATTTGGCCTTAGCAGAGATGCATGGGCAGACTAGGGCTTCCCCAGCTAATTAAATCTGGATTGTATTTTATTAATTTGGAGAGGGTTTTTTTAATAGATAAATGCAGCCTTCATAAAGAGATTTTAACACTAGGAGTCCTGGTTTCATCAGCTGAAGTTGGGAAGGTATTCACATGTGAGATGATTGTATTCTCATAACTAAGAGTGCCTGCCTCAGCCTTCAAAATATGGGTATGCAGTTTGCATACTTAATACTTTTTCTGGGATAGGCCATTTTCCATGTGTCCAAATATTGTCTCTTCTCAAATGATAAAGAGAACATAGCTCTAAAGTCAGCTGTTTAAGGTGTAAATCTGTCTTTTCTGTCCTCAACTGAAACTGCAGAAATGGATATGAAAACACGGAAGAGAATGCTTAAGAAAGTTCGCGGAAAGGAAGTCTTTATGACTGTGGCTTATAGCAGGGGTCAGCCAGTTCTTCCACCCCGGCTACAGCACAGTTCGGGGCGCTCTCCTCCAGTTCACTGCTCACAGGGTGGTGGAAACATGGCACCTTATGAACACTATCCTCAGAATCCTTCTCAGAGACATAACCGTGGATTTGGGATGCCAAGGTATGAGGCCTTGAAAACTTCTCTGAGATCACTGCTCGTTTTCCATTCATTCTTGCTGCAGATCAGTTAGGAAAGAGTTTGAGCTATTTAATAGGTAAAACTACAAATGAGTTCCATCTGAGAAGCACTTCCTGGTAATTGCACCTTTTACCCTTTAAACTTAGGGGATCTGCCCGATTTATAAACAGGCACAACATGGTTGGCCCTCAAATAGCATTCTACCCCAGTCCAGGAAAGAGATGCTATCAGAGCTATGACAATTTCTCCTGCAGGTCCTGGTAAGTGAATATAAACCTCTTTACAAACGGTTGCTCTGAAAGAGCTGGGGAGGATGGTGGGAAAGGTATGTGGAGGGCTGAGTTGGCTGTAAATGGCACAACAGGAAACAGTGGGTTTATTGTGCCTCTCCAAAAAGAACAGAGTTCAAACTGAGTAATGAAACCAAGGTGAAACTCTTAATAGTGATGATTCGTAACCTCCTTTCTTGTTTTTAAAGCTCCTACAGCCGTAGCCGCCGTCAGATGCAGTGTGTAAATAAGGAATGTCAGTATGGGTTTGTACCGGGAAATGGAGAGGAGCCTCAAGGACCAGAAGAAACTATAACTTTCTATGAAATTGAAGGAGAGGATGACACTGCTTTTCCCAATTTACCAGTAAGTTAAGAGCAAGGGGTGTGTTAAAACCTCTCAAAGGGAGAGGGGGAGGCTGTACAGATGCACAGCATTACCTAAGTATACAGCAGTATTTTTTATATTTATTTTCTTTCCTTGGACTAAGCTGTAGTAGGGAATGTGTTTTTGAGAAGGGAAGGCTAATGTGAGTCTAGATCCCATACAATCCGCTTAAACCTTCAGTTTTTCTAAATGTTGCCCGTCTTTCTCCCTCCTCTCACCAGCACCACTTGTTTACTCTTCAGTGCGTTTTCATAAAAGTAGAGTCATGTTTCTCCTTTCTATTGCAGTATGAAAACAAAACCAAAAAAGCAACCCCTTCCCACTGTGGTTGTCTGTCTAGCTCTAAATATTGTGGGAGAAAGCTTTTCGCTTGTTTGTCACACTGCAATTAATCATTTGTGTAACTAGATTCAGAAGCTGTATAGCGGTAGCCTGGCTTGTTCCTGTGCATTTACAGTTGTGATGTTTTGGGCTAGCGCGTTCTTGAAGCAGTTTTGTCTGCTACAGAGACAGGAGAAAATTCCAATCTAGACTTTCTGTTGGGTTGTAGATAAAGTGGCACAGTGTATTCTGACACTTTAAATCTTTTTCTTCTTTTTGTTGTCTGAGCCCAGTTCAAAGCTGGATACGCTACAAAAAATCAGTAGATATTTAGGTATCTGAATAGGAAAGCAGATCTTTTTTTATTAAAAGAAATCAAAACCCTGGTACGTTTGAATTTCTTTTTACTGTGTTGAAGCAGGGAACTTAAGAAATGTTAGACTTGTATTTAGATGAGAGAGAGGGGGTCTGTTCAGGGCTGTTTGAGCAGCAGCCATTTTTTTAATTTGTCCTCGTGCTAGATCTGTAATCTCTGCTCTGATTTTCTTCCAAGAGTGTCAAGGAATAAGGACAGATTACCTTGCTTTTTTTTTCCCCCCGACATGAAATCAATACAGTTTACTAATTTTTCCTCTCTGTTTCTAGACTATATACCTGCAGCTCCTAATGAATAGTTTTTCGTGTTCATTCATTGCCTTTGTCATTGTGAATGCCAAAGCCTTTTCTCTGTCTTTTCCTTGTCTTGTTTAGTAAAGGAATATAACATTTCCTGGGGAAAGATCCATCTTGCAGAAAACTCTGCCATCCTACTAGTGGCCTGGTGGGAGAATCTTCTGACTTACCACCTCTGCTTCAACCTTGGAAATCTTACAAGCCTCTTTGAGCACTTTATCGGTCTCGTAGTCACCATGTCTTCTGAGGAGAATTTTGATTGTCACCTTAGCCATCACAAAAGAGGGAATCAACTCATTTTACTCGAGCTTCTCAATCCTGTATTCCTGCTTCAGACAACTCTGTTTTTTAAATTCTGGTGCACCTAAAGACTGACGTCAATGCAAAGGCAAAGGGCATGTGAAGTGTTAAAGTTGAGTCCTGTGGGAAAACTTGATGGGTGCTGCTTTCTGAAAGAGTCAGGCTTGCATGTCTGGGTCAAGTTAGTGCAGACAGTGGTGTCTATGCCAGCAGCCACCTGTGGGTTTCACTAATTGCAATAGAGAGAACCTTTTTCTGTGTTGATTGGAGTATTTGGATGAACTGATGTGCTTTTGGTGTGGTGGGAATGCTCCAGGATGAGGAACACTGGAGTATATGTTGGGGGTAGCAATCTTAGCTGTTGCTTTGAGACTGCTCCCTCCTTTTTGGCTTTGTTGGAGCTTGAGATGATGCTGGCTAAGTTCTGGGAGGGAGCAACTTGACTGTATTGCATAGGACAGTGGTAGGTCTTCAACAATAAATTACCTTAAGTATGCTAGGCAGAACAAAAGGCAGAGGAAAGAAATGTGTCTGCAGCTGTGTTGCTGCAATCAAGGTGCCTAGGAATGGACACACAAATGGTAATTCTAGTAAGTTTTGGTTGCAGCAAGCTTGGTCAACCTGTTTCTACTCTGTGTGTATGTAGTGCATTCAAAGGCTTTAAACTCTAATTGCATGCTTCTGACTTTGCTTTTTAGGGCCAGGGTAGCCCTGCTGCTGTTGTCCCTGGTCCAGCAGGATTTTGGGTAGCAAGGAGAGGCCCAAACTCTGTTCCACCTAACAAGCAGGCCCTGAATTCCTCAGAGGAGGAAGAAGAAACAAGTGAAAATGGTAAGTTCTCAAAGGATTAGTGGACGAAAAGACAGGTTTAGAAGACCTTGAGTGTGCTTTTGATTGTCAAAGCAGGTTCCTTACATCTCCTAAATACCTGTTTGTTGTGAGCTTTGAACACGCCTGTGAGCATATTATTTTTTATTGTTGTCTGATAGAAATATCAAGCGTGTTTAAGCTTGCTACTCTATGACCCTTGTGATTGCATAGGTCTGTAGCAAGCCAGTTGCTGCTTAAAAATGTATGTAGTAAGTTGGTAACAGTAACCTTGATAGTTGTTGGAATAAAAAAATGAGTCTTGAGTGTTTCACTACCTTTTCTGCACAAAACAAGATGATACTGAAAGCAGCTCATTAATGGATGCACTGAAACCTAATTGTGGTAACTTCAGCTTTAAGCTTGTATTTATTTTTTTCCCTTGAATCAAAGCTTTCTGTTCTCTCCCTTGCAGGGAAATTTCATGAAGAATATATCTATGCACCTCCAGGTAAGTATAACTTTTGTCTCTACTGATAGAACACTCAGTGAATGTAATGCACTCATAATGACCTTTTTATAAGTTTCTGAAGGATTAGATTTAACACTGCTTTTTTCAATTAATTTTGCCTGTGCCCTCCAGATCCTGACTGTGAAACTGCAACAGTATTTAGTTCAGCAGAACCTACAGCAAACTTGGTAAGCTTTAGTCACTGCCTGTTCAGATTAGGAATCCTTGAAGTGTGTCGGATTCTTCATAAAAACTATCCTTGGATGCAGGCTTAACATAGGAGGTCAGAGACTTCTTTTGGAGGAAAGGAATGATGGTTTCATTTATATTTTCACCTCCCTTTTCCTCTCTAAATGGTGAGGTTTATATCTGAGCCTGCAACTATAGTCTGAATTGTACTAGATACGTTAATGACTTTCCCACCTTCCCCTCTGCAAAGAGAAAGCATGTATTTGAGTGCTGTTTACTTTTCTTCTTTTTCTGCTCCAGACAGCACTTGCTTTTATCATGCTTCAAGTCCTTTTATCTTGCTTCAAGTCCTACTCCAGTTAGTCTCATTCCTCCACTATGAGGCTGGAGAAATCTCACCTCTGACAGAATTGACTTTGGAATATTTTTTTTAATCTGAAACTGAATCTTGAGTCACCTACTGGTCTACAGTGGGTGTGAAAGCCAGCCATGTGTGTGTCAGAATAAAACTGCTTTCACTCAATTTATGAAAGATCCTCTGTGTGTATGGATAGTCTGTAAATGAATAAAAAAAACTTAGGGGTGTGGTGTGTGTGTCCCTTGGGACTTCTTTGCCTCTTAAATGGACTGTGCTTTACTTTGGAATCCCTTCAGGAAGAAGGGGCAGTCTCTGTGTCACCTCAAGATGGAGTTGCTTCCTACAGCTATCCCCAGAAGGTAGTATCTAGTACTTTATTGTGGTAGGCTTGTGGAGAGGTGACTGCTCTGCTTGGTTAGTGGCAATTTGTGGGCTCCCTTTACCTGCCTCTTCAGCATCCTGTAGCAAGGAATGCAATTCCCTAAAGTAAAAACAAAACAGAAGGGTGAGCAGATGCCTTGCAGGTGTCTGCAACTCTAAACTGGTATTATCAAGCCAGGTTTTAGAGAATGGGGTTAGTTAGCTGCCTTTACAGCTAGGATTTCCAAAATGTATTTACGTGAAGTGAGAATTTTTGAACTATGTGATGTTTCCAAAATCTTTGACAAAGCCAGTTGTAGAGGCAGTCTGCTGAATACTCTGACTCTTTTCCAGGTGTTGGTGAACTCTGCAGCAATCTCAACCTCAACAGGTGTTTATGCTGCTCCAGCTGCAGGCTTCTCCTCAAATTCTGCTGCCTCCGCTCCAGCCAGTGTCACAACAGCAGTTCCCCCACAAACAGCAGTTCAGCCAGTCATAGTATCTCCCCTTTCTATAGGGAGGCCAGGTAGAGTGTACATACTATGGCTGTGGACTTGGATTTTCAAGTAACTCATTTAACATTTAAATCACTTAAAAGTGTTTTGTCTGTTCCCTGTTGCTCTAGAACAGACAGTTATGTAAGGGAACTCTGGCCTGCCTTCTAGCATGGAGAAATGGTTGAAAAAGACCTTTATTCTTAACTGGAATATGAAGCTTGCTGATAAACATACAGTTAAGGCTTGTGAGATTGGAACCTTCCCATCTGTTTTTTAAATTTATTTTGGACTTCTTTAAAAGGTGATTTCTAAAGAGAACTTTGTTAAAGCTTGTGTTTGGGGCCACTGAAATGACAAAGTAGTGCATGCTTAATTGCATAATTTCGCATCTTGCTCATTTGACATGCCATTGCAAATTTGACTTGACTTTTTTTTTTTTCCTTCTAAATGTAGCAGTTTCCTCAGTGCCATTACCAGTTTATTCAGCTCCTCTTCCTCCAGTCAGTGAGGTGGGAGAAGCTGGTGCTGTTCTTCCACCTTACTCTTGTGATCCCAGTGGCAGTGATCTGCCTCGAGGTAACAACGGTATTTTGTGCTTTTACTACTGCTGCTCTTTAGCACAGTTCTGACTTGTGTTCTCCATGGAAACTTAACAGCACACCTATAGCAGGAAGAAATGGCTCTTTGCAGCTTGTAGGGAGTGCAAAATAATACTATGGATGCTTATGCTAAAAATGTTCTAATTCCCAGTTCTGAATAGCAAGTTCATACCTGACTCAAATATGTGATTACTGCAGCTTTAGACATCACCCTAAGAAATTAATGCTAAGAGAGAGGGTGTTTGGCCTATATCATACTAGTTCTTGGTGGAGTAATCATTTTTCTGATAACTGATTTTAAAAAAAATTATTAAAAATCTGCTTTTGCACAATTCAGTAGGCTATTGTGTTGTTTTCCTGTATGGCTCCAAGATGTCATTCTGTGGTATCATAAACAGGATAAAATGTAGGGTCATCCTGTTCCTTGGGTGCATAGCCTTTTCATATACTGTCATCAATAATGACAGTGTTTAAGGTACATTTCAGCTGTTAAGCAATGAGCATGCAAAGGTCAACATAGTGCTTACCAATCTTTAGTCAATCTAGCTCGCTCTTTTAAAAATATTGGCATACCGTGCCATGTTGCATCAGACAGCCAAGCTTGGTAAGCAGTGCAACAGGCATACACATATTTGATTATTATTTTTTTGTTATTAATTTATCCCTGCATTCTGCCATGTTTATGGCTCACAAGGTATAAATAGAGCCTGTAATTCACAGACCTTTGTTTAATAACCAAAAGATCAAGCTGTCTGCTCTCCTTATCACAAGCTAAGTGCCTCATCACTACAGGAATAACAGTTCTGCTTGCTGTTATGCTGTGTAACTTGTTTTTCTTTAGGAGGGGAATACTGTGAGGCCCAAGCGTGCTGCCATTGCATCACTGCACACATGTCAATAGGCAGATAAATCTAATCTGTGATGCAGCGTCTTGTCTTGGCTAATAAGGATTGTTGATTGTGTATGGTTTTGGACACAGTATCTGTAGCCTACTCTAAAGAGCAGCAGTTCAGAACTGGCTGGCTGTACACTTTTTTGTTTTTCAAGTAGTGGGTGTATCCCTGCTTGAAGTACACAGGCTTTTTAAATATTACCCCATACACTGGCTATGTTGAAGATCTGTGCATCATAGCTGGCTTATTCTAAGAGCCATTTATAGATACAGCCGATGACATGATTTTGTTAGACTTACTACCTTTAATTCAAGTTCCTGAACCTCCCATGTTCTCTGTTAGTGGAGAGAGTAGCTTTTCATTCAGAGGTGAGTGATGGAAAGAACTGGCTGTATATAGGTAGGGTCTGTGAAATCCAAGTATTCCTTTTTACACTGCACTGTTTTGAAAAGTGTAGTTTCACTATAACTGACTGACTTGATTTCCTCCCCACGTCCTTCCACCCCTCCCAAAACAAACAAAAAAAATACAGAAAAAACCCCACCATCCTTGTAACTGACTGTGTTTCAGGTTGTAGCTTTTATTGTATCAGAATGTAAAGGCTTCTATTCCAAAATCTGTTACTTGAAGCTGGAGCATACAATACTTTAGTAATGCAAATTGTTTTCATGCTTGATTCAATATATTGCCATCTAAAGTAGCTCTTCTGTCCCTGTCTGGCACTTTCCTCCTCAATGTGCTAATCCTAGAGGGCTAAATTCAGATATGGTAAAGAGATACTCTTGATACCTGCGGCTGGGGTGGCTACATTTGGTAGGTTGCAGAACAACTTTGGGCTGAAATGCTATGGGTTCTTTCAGTTGCATTTACCATGTAACATGCTTGTCTTGTCAGAAGTTGATCTGGAAAAAGGCAGGTTCCAATACACTGTGGTGTGGCTGCTCAAAGGCCTGCAGCTTTCACAGGTACTGCTAACGTGCTTTGCAGCAATTCTGTTCTCTTACAGTGCTCTCAGTTCCTGGTTTTGTTAATCTTGAATATTCTGTTTCCCACCTCCCTGCTGTGGTAGTATTGCTGTAGATGATACTACGTGAATATATGAGTTAATGGTTTTCAGCTTTAGTTGAATGTCCTTAACTGAGGCTTTCACCACTTGGGAGAACTGGGCGTTAAGTGTACTGACAAGAAATCTGGAGTGGATGTGGATTAATAACCACTTCCGACACTGCCTGTAGCTCTTCAGCCGATTT